>JAJJMC010013841.1:8250755-8321531 GCA_023531435.1 Papaver californicum
AATACATCACTGAATTGATGATGTGGGCAGCTAGCGACCAATCTCTTATAACGTTCCCAGCATTCATATAATATCTCTCTTGCCATCTGCTTAATGCCACAAATCTCTTTACGAATCTAAGTCTCCTTTGATGCAGGAAAGTATCTCTCTAAAAAGAGTTTCTTCAGACCATTCCAAGTTGTGACACTACCAGAAGGTAAATAGTATAACCATTCCTTAGCAGTATCCATCAGGGAGAATGGAAAAGCTCGTAACATAACTCCATCAACATCAGTCTCTTCTGGTAGCATGGCCATGATTATGTTATGTAAATCCATCAAATGTTTATTCGGATCTTTATTAGTCATCCCATGAAACTTTGGGAGTTCTCGAATCAACCCTGTCTTGATCTCAAATGTAGATGTCGTCTGAATACACCACTGTTGCGTATCTAACTTGTGAGACGCTAAGTCTTTGAGTGTACGGTTTGTGTCACCCATTGTTTTTTGTTCTTCCTCTACGTATGAATCTGCGAACTCACTTGACGATGTACTTGGAGGAAGTAAAGTGTTCACTGCTCGAACAAATTCTTTTAGTAAAGTGCCTGATCGAAGTCGTATACCAATGGGACTTGGTCTACCCTCTCTAAGCGTTCACGAAAGAACTAGTACCTGAAAAACAATTCTTAAAACTAAATTAAAAACTAGAAATAAGAAATCAAAAACAAAATAACAATCCGCTATGCCTCCCCGGCAGCGGCGCCAAAATTTGGTCGGTTGTCAGCCAAGCAAAATTAATTCAAGTTCTTACTTCACTAATATAGATTAGAGTATAGTAATAAGAACAAGTTCCCACAGAGATGCAGGTGAATTACTTTCGATTACTTATGTAAACTGAGGGGTTTTGGTTGTGATTATAACTAAATTATGCTAAAACAAAATGATTAAAACGAATATCAGAGATAAAGAACATTGGTTAGAAAGTTCATCTTTCATCTTCAAACATGTTATCAACCAAATCATACTCAACATTCATGCACTCTCAATATCAATAACCCTAAAGCATCCTATCGCAGGCTTACTCCGGCAAAACTCTTATTATCATCAAAGGCGCAAGAGCCACTCTTTGAATCCTTTTCAACGAATAACTTGGCGCAAGAGCAACTCAAGTTTAACGCAATGAAAGAAATGGTCTTTGTGAGTTGAGGTTATTCTAAACAATCCGGCGCAAGATCCACTCGGATTTAACCTAGGTCACGCTTCTACACATAATTGCATGGTAACATCACGTTATTAACAACTATGTTATGCTACTTGTAACAAGGATCTTTCAACAATTCCGGATCTCAAACCCTAGTTTAGCTATAGATATCAATGCATGCTCATCTAATTCGTGACTTAAACAAACAAGCAATCCATCATACAAGGCGTTATAAACGGTAGAACATAAGCGATATTAAAGAGATTATGAACATATGAGAATGAATACTTCAATTAATAAACATGTTTTCCAACTTAGGACTACATCTCTAACCAATAAGAAAGGTTTATTTCATCATGGATTTATCAAAATCCATGAAAAATAATCAAGAAAATAAGTAAAGCAAACCCTAGAAATCGTGATGATCAATCGCAACTCCAAGCCCTGGCTTCTTGTTCTCCTTGCGTTTTCAAGTCTCCAAAAGTGTCCAAGCTCTCTTTTTAGGGTTATGGAAGTCTCTTATATAGTCTTCATCATATCTAGTTGTTAGAGTCCTAATGGGACCATGATACCTTGATTTGGAAATCAAAAATGAGTCATAATCAGTAGGAAAGACCCCCTCCTTAACTACCGATTGTAAGGGCTCAAAATATAACTTTCCTGTACCCAAAATATGCCATAATCAGTAGGCTCGCTTTTCGTGTAAACTACCGATTGTTGGAGCTCAAAAACGAAGTTTTCTTGTACCCGACATCGCTTATAATCGATAGGTTATTTTCCCTTGTAAACTCCCGATTGTGATGCTGAGTGTTTTATTATTTTCTTCGGCTATTTTTCTCATAACTTCCTCATACGAACTCCAAATGACCTAATTCTTTTTGCGTTGGCTTCGTCTTCTAGTTCTATTCAAAATGGTATTAAGAACTACTGGATTTGAATTAGTTGAATTCGGTCTTTGGCCCTTCTCCATTGGCAGAACTTAACTTCTTTGTTCATTTCGTGTCGTAATGAACTCCTTTCTTCTTCTTTGGTTGAATACACTGAAAAACTCCTAATAAACTCATAAACAAACAAAAGAAAAGCATAATGATATGAAAACTAACAAGAAGTCAATGAATTAGAGTATCCAAATAATGCAAATAATGCACCTATCAAGTATTTACTCGGACACTACAGTGGAAGTGTGTTGAATCTAGAGCAGACAGTAAGCGTCTTTATTATGGCCGTTTCATTTGATCTCCGCTTATGAAGGGTCAAGCCGATAAAATAGGCATCGCGATACGAATGCCTTTGCTTGGATAAATAAAAGGAACATGTATCACACGTGCAAAATCTGACAAAATACCACATGAGTATTCTACTATAGTAGGTATTGAAGAATCTGTACATGAAATTTTAATGAATTTGAAAGAAATTGTATTAAGAAGTAATATGTATGGAACTCGCGGCGCATCTATTTGCGTCAGGGGTCCTAGATATGTAACTTCTCAAGACATCATCTCACCAACATGTAGGTTCCAGATCCAAGTGGTAGTATCAGGGCCTTTAGCTATTGTTCTTGAGAAATGACCTGGTCTATCCCGATCCCTGCTGTTCCAAGAGTCTCTGCTAGTTGAACCGCGTCCAGTAGACTCCTTCTTCCGCTCATCCCCTTCTTCAGTTATTTGATCAGGTGACTCTTACTTAAACAACCTAGGTGGGTTAAGTAGATTTATCTTATTCGACTAAAAGGAGAGGCCTCTATGGTCGAGTTCTTTTGAATCCCCGGACCTACTTATAGGACAAGAAAGTGAGTTCCTTCCTCACTTTAATAAGTAAGTGGGAGTTTACAAAGTATAACATCATCCAATTCCGTACCATCACTTCGTAGTCAAGACTGAGTCCTCAAACCCACCCTTATTTTTTTTTCTCTGATATGCATTAATATTCCAAATAATTGAATCTTGAGCCTAGGTCCGATATTATCCTTTTGCAGTGTGAAGTATTAGCTAGTTAAAGTGAGGCATCTGATGGATTAGCATAGTTGGTTTTCCCTATTCTTTCGATGGTATGTAAGTAAAGCAAATCCAGGGTAATCAAAAGGGTGGGTCAAAGTAGATTTTGCTATATAAATTAGACTAGGCTCTGACATATCGAAGGTTCAAACTCCAATTTTTATTTATAAAAATATACTGTGAGGTTGTTTACAACTGGGATCGCGACTGGAGGAAGAGAGAAATAAGGATTCCAACTGACTCACTAGCTTACCGGCCTGAGAAAGGATAACATAGTCTTGATTGGAAGTAGAATGAAGTGAAATGGACTTGCTTTCCGCTGACGGCAAATACAACATCTATGCTTCCATTCCATTAGACATTGAAGCTGACTCGGTAAAAAATGTTCAGAGCAGCTAATGTAAGAGTCTAACCATCTGGCGGAAATTCAGATACTGAGTGCTGTAATTGGTTGAAATATAATAAAAAGAGTTGCCGGTTTTGATCCTTCTGTCTCTTTTCCAAGCTGAGTTGACTGTGAGGTGGGAAATAGAACAAAAAATGAGACGAAATTGAGTATCCTCATCCTTAGGCTAGCTGGCGATTGCCGATCAATAGAAGAGTTATTCCCTCATCCTCCCAGTACTCCCATTACCTAGCTGCTGCTGCTAGCTTTGCTAATCTAGAGGCCAGGGGGTTCGTTCAGTTGGCTAATCCTTTTTAGGGGCCAGAGGCGGTGGTCCAAGATATTCCACCAACTATGTAAAATTTGTTGATCCTAATCGACGAGTTCGAAAGCATTGCGCTCCAGCATTACGACAAACTTGTGTCAAGAAGGGATCCAGTCGGATGACAAACATCCTCAAAAAGCGTTATTGTTCGCGGTTCCTATAGTTCATTGTCTTGGACTTATTCTATGAATATGATAACATCTTTCATTAATTATTAGAACTCAACCCGGCGGACTCAAGCTTTACAAGGTCTTCAATTCTTAGCTCCATATGAGAGCGAAGCATTCCCTTCTTAGGTTAGCTAAGCCAGCTCATACCCAACTTGTTGTAAGTTGGACCTAATAGGAGGGCTTTAACCTAAATGTGTTGATGAATATGCATTCCCAGCTTAGGATGCAACCGCAGGTGGCTACCGTGCATTTAATAATTTTATTTTTCCATGATTTGGCCTCGGTCCACGTCTTTTCTTTAGGAACTTACAATAAATCAGTCAATCCAACTCGGTAGCATAGCTACAGCTACCCTTTCGGGTTTTTTATTTACGGAAAACCAGTTTTTTAGTTATCGGTAAAGAAAAAAAAAGTTCGTTTTCATTACAGGCATAAGATCCATTTATATTGTAAGAAGAATCAAAAGTTTCGAACACTTACTTTAAAAAATTTCCTCTAGATCTGTATTTTATACCTATAATTGGTGTTATATTCATGATTAATAATCAGGAAGTTTCGATCAACAGGATAAAAGAATGCTTTCTTCTTTTGTTTTGGCAAAATTTTATGAAGAAAAAGAATTGCATCTTATCCTCTTGCGTATTATAGATATAGAAAAATAGATAATCCACTTATTGGAGAACCTTTTACCGCGTTAGGCACTAATATATTTTTAACGCATAATTAGATCGGGTAATCATTCAAATTAAGAACAAAAGCCCATTGCTTTTTATTTACCTATAATTGGAGCCGTATGGCTCTATCCATCTACTCACTCGACCCATCCGTGATTTTTTTTTTTTGTCACGTTCTAAGAATCCAAATAATATTTTGTACCGATCTGTTAAGGATGAAGAATTCTCAGAGTTTTGCATTGATACGACATGCTATTTTTTCCATGCATTCCCTTTCAGGATAAGTCGTGGTCTTACAAACTTTAAGAATGGTATGGACGAATCCGTTGCTTCATCCAAATGTGTAAAAGAATCTATCCACACTTAAAAGCCAAGTACTCTACCGTTGAGTTAGCAACCCAAATAATGTAATTATAGTGTGTAGATACGATCGAAATAAAAAAATAAAATAAATTAGATTGGACGGCCACATCAAAGGATTAAACTAGCAACAAATCGACAAAAGGTTTTTAGGACCGATTCTTAATATAAAAATGAACAAATCATATGAAAATAGAAGAAATTCCCAGATAAAAAAAAGATAGATTCTCCTTTATTCGTCTATTTTTTCATAAAAAAGGGTCCTCTTGTGTTACAACAAATCTAACGAGCATTTTTTTGTGAAGTAAAAAACCAAACTTATGGGACGTGGATAAATAGATCCATTTATCCACGATCCAATTATATTTGTTCAATACACTATTGTCAATATGAACGTTGAAAACATAAAGAAAAAAAGAAAAAACTCGAATACAACAAAAAGGACAATAAGCAAGCTTAACCCCCTTTTCTTGGTGTCATCCTAACAAAAACCAAACCATATCAAGAAAAAATATTTCATTATTTCGAGAATCGAACAATGGGATTATAGAAAAGCAATATAATTGTAAATTCGTATAAATAGAACAATAAAAAGAGTGAAAAATAGAAGAAATTCCAGGAAGTTAACATTATGAACCCTCACTTTCTTTTTCTTTGTGCATTATTTAAAGTTCGTTTGATTAACAGGAAGTTCCTTAAACACCTCTGCCTTCTTTGAAATATCATGAACGATTCATGTGGGTTGAGCGACTTTTTCAAGGAAATAGAGAATAGCAAGAACGTTTGAATAAGTTTGATTCTTTATCGGATCGTAAAAACCCACTTTTTGAAGATCTCTTCCTTCTCTTCGGGATTGAACATCAATTGCAAAAATTCGATAGATGGCTTATTGGGATAGATGTAGATGGACAACGCCCCCTAGAAACGTATATGAGGTTTTCTCCCGGGCGACTGTTTACCAAAAACACAGGTCTCTGCAAAGTCGTAAGACCATGTATGGGGGTTGACGCCTGCCTAGTGCCGGAAGGTCAAGGAAGTTGGTGACCTGATGACAAGGAAGCAGGCGACCGAAGAATGCCTAGACTAATATTTGCTTTTATTATGCAGCATCTCCCTTCTAAGTCTCTGCAGCATCCGTAACCTGCTTCTACTTCTACTTCCCATAAGGACACTTCTTGAAATTCTAACTACTGTCTCTCATTGCAACCTTAGACTTCGCCTAAATAATAGGCTTCTCTCTTTACTAGCTACCTCAGAAAGAGATATAGCGATACGAAGCTGGTATCGGACCACTCCCTATAGGGATGCCTTAGCTAATGAACGGTCTAGGAAAGACTACTCATTCCATCAATCAGATCAGTCGAGTCGATCCGATTCGTTCTTCTCATTAGACGAGAGAGAATCGGATGTAAAGGGATTTGAACCCCCGGTCTTACTATGCAAGACTTCGGTTTTCAAGACCGACTTTCGTCATTGATTATGGACCCGAAACTGGGTTATCTATCCATGACTAGGATGAAGGTTGGGTGAAACTAAGTGGAGGTCCGAACCGACCAATGTTGAAGAATCAGCGGATGAGTTTTGGTTAGGGGTGAAATGCCACTCGAACCCAAAGCTAGCTGATTGTCCCCGAAATGCGTTGAGGCACAACAGTCGACTAGACATCTAGGGGTAAAGCACTGTTTCGGTGCGGGCCGCTCTATCCCTGGGAAAAAGAGCCAGCCCCAAGCTTCCCAACAGTAGCTTATCTCCTAACCGAGTTACCTTCCGCTGTTGAGCTGACATTGTTTTATTTCGTATGTAGTTATCGTTCCTAAGCGAAGATTGATTGGCGAAGACGGATAATTTTTATTGAGGATTGGAGTGACCTTGCTTGACACTATGTATATTATCTGATATCCCAGCATTGCGGCCATTCTTCCTAAATTGGTGTCCAATCCTATCTTTGGTACAGGTCCCGTGTTCTCATTAGCAAGAACCTTCCCCCGAACCTTCTCTCGTAAATGAGTTGTTTAGGGGCTTATTAACAATAGAGCATTCACAGGATGTTTAGGAGGGAGGTATTGGGATACCTTGCATAGGTGCTATATTGGATTTTAATCAGATTTCGGATCCATCTATATTGATTAACTGCCTCCATTATGTTGTTGCTAGCAAAGCATGAAATTCAATGATCTAGGGTGATGGACTTTTTTCCTTTTGTAAGTGAGCGTTCATACTTGCTCTTTCGTTTGCTTGTCTCGGCCTTGATATTTTTGGAACGAAGGGCATATGAAATGGTGTGGAGCAGAGGATACGCTTTAAAGGGTGTTAGACTACACGAAATGCTATGTCTAGAGGTGATGCAATTCAAGCAAGAAAGGCCAATAAATAGGTTTCAGTCTTTTGAAAAGGATGAAAGTATGTTTTTTTTTCCTATTTCTCAGGCTCCAAAAAACAATCTCTCTTTCTGATGGATTCCACGGATTCTCTTGCAGCGCATGAAGAGTGACGTATGTTGTTGAACGACATGCAGCACCCAAGAATTGGGGGATAAGCTTAATCGGATAGTGACGAACGTGCAAATTCCTTATCATTATTGGCTCGATGGTATTACCGACACCATTCACGAGAGAATTCGAAGTTTCCGTTGATGAAACCCTATTAATAATTTTATAGAAGGTAAATCCGGGTTAAGGAAATCCCAAGGACAAAGAGAATGGAATTCCCACTATCAAGTTAATCCAATCCCGCAAAGGATTGTGCACGGAATAACAATCGAAATTCTTTGGACCATCTTTCTGTCTATCATCCTCATGTTCATTGATATACCATTGTTTTGCTCTCCTATACTCAATAGACGAGGTCGTGGTGATTTCCTTTACGATCCCACTCTGAATTTAGATGAGGATTCCAATAGAAGTCCTTCCATTTCGTCTGTGATGAAAGATTTTTATAATATAAAAAAGTAATAGGGAGAAAAGCTTATCCATATGAAGGGAATCAGATCTTTTTCATAAGTTCGTTCCTCACGCCTCTCATTTCAATCAATTGGAAATAGTAAAGGCTCTTTAGAGACTCAACTGAAAGGAGAGGCCATTTATGGACTCGACCAGCGGGAGAGGGGCCTATGGGTACTCGATCAGCGGGAGAGGGGCCTACGGGTACTCGACCAACAGGAGAAGGTTTCACAAGGGCCAATAGTTTACTGTGACTCTCCTTTGCGTTGTTTCTGTTATACCAAATTTCAAGTTAGCTGCACGCAGAAGTAGTTGTATCGCATAGACTCTGGGGCAATTATGGTAGGGTAAAATAAAGCATGAGAGCCGGAAAAATACCTCAGTTGAAAGAGCAGGCTTAGCAGGCTTCCATACTTCTAAGCAGGAAAATATGAGAAAGAGCATTAAAAAGGTGGTTAAGTTAGGACCTCACAAGCTAGAAGAACCGGAAATTGAGTCGTCTACCAGGGAACCACATCGCACTTAGTTAAGGGTTTGCATAGTTGACATGACATGGGAGGAACGATAATCGCATATTGAAAGAGAGGTATGGAATCAACGCTAAGGGAATGTAGAATATATTTCGTACCTTTTACTCATGTTTTGCTTTTCCTGTTCTGAGCCTGGTCGTGCCATTGAAGCATCTGCCATCGAACGATCTCCTTGTGGCGAAAGTAATTGATTCTTTTCTTTGTAACCAGTAGGATGGGATACATATCCATTGACAAAGATAAAGTGGGCGCCCATCGGCTTCGCACAGGTTCCCTTGGTTTACCCTCTATTCACCATTTTGGGAATCCCAGATAGATTATGACCTGGACCAGGTCGATTCTTTTTTGAATCTCTATACGTGCAATTCCCTCTACATCCGATAATTTTCTCATATTTTTTATCTTCTTTGTTATCAAGCTTAATAGTAAATAAACCCTTTTCTCATAGGAACAAACTGACAAGAGCCGGTTAAATGCCATTGCAAATTTAAAGAGATAAAAGAGTAGTGGCTCGGAAACCCACAAATATATCTATAGGAGATGCGTCTTAGCCCAACTATCAAGGGATGCTCTAACATTAGGGGGTTGATTTCTCTTCAGTTCGTTGCTCTGAACCCGTAGGCAGGGGGAGCTTTCTTCCTTCATCCATTCCGGGTATTGATCTAGTAGAAAATGGAGAGGCAGAAAATCTAAGATATCTAAGTTTCCGGAGATCTCAACTGAAGGGAAGAGGCTACGTCCAGAGCTAAGAAAGTCATTTGTACCTTCATATACTGAGCGAGATCTTTCAGCGAATTCCCCATACAGATAAAGGCCCCTATAAAAAAGATACTCTAAAATCCCATTTCCAAAAGCTGACAACTATGAACATGGAAAAGAAGGAAAGGGAAGAATCAACTCCACAAGCAACGGAACAAGCAGTGGGTTCCTACAGAGTACTCCCAATATAGGATTTGTTATTCCTATGATATTGACTTGAAGTACGAGATAGGGGTCGGAGTAATTTGATTCATTTGTATAATTCACTACGTCAAACTTGGTATGTTGTGTGCTAATCGGACACAACCTTGTAGAGAGGAAAAATATTACGTCAACGGCCTCATTTCTTCATGAACGTTGTGGAACAACTGCGGAAGCATGGGCTTTACTTGATACTTAAATATTTTATCTTAATCAGCTTCTTCGGTATCTAAATAATATATAGGTATGAAGACCAGGGAGAAGCGCCCAAAACTACCTTGTACCCTCCAAAAATTATTGGGAATATAACCATCAACCCAGGTTTAGTAAGAGACACCTCGAATTACTGGAAGGCACTCCTTTGGGTATATTCCAGTTGGTGAATCCGAAAGGAATAAATCATATTTGATTCCTTGTGGTCAGTTCTTGGGTATGGGATTTGAACCATAGGATGGGGTGGCTGCCCAAAGAGGGAAAGGCGGAAAAGTCAAAGCCAGCTGGTCGGGTGGGAAGAAGGACTCTCCTTAGCTACCTAAGACATTTTGGTCAACTCAGAAGTAATTAGATAATTCCTAGCTAGTATCAAAATGGTGAAATAAACGACCCCCATTTTTCGAGGTAGGTTTAAAGATGCACCTTTATGCTCATGTGCGTGTTGTGACGTAACGGTTGCTGAAGGTTGACGACTGGGAGAAAGGAAAATAGTGAGTAGTGGGTGACAAAGGTAAAGGGATAAGTGATACCTGAATGGAGTAGTCATGGAAGCAATGACGCTGAGAGATGGAAAGAACGTGATGACTCATCAAGTTTTCGGGTGGTACTTTGGTTCTAGACCGAACATTAAAAAGAGAATGGCTCAAATTATGGATTGGTTTAGCTATCTTTCTAGTAATAAAAAGCAGGTTGTAGACGTTTTAACTAAGAATTCGAGGACTTAAAGCTATGCTGATTCACAGATTAGCCGACCTTCCCTCAAATAAAAGTGGGTTAAGAATACGTAGTTTTTTAAACGAGCAAATAAGCGCACGTCGGCTAGAGACGTCGAAGCGACCAAGAGTTTAGTTTTCTAGTTAGAGGAAGTGGCTAGTAAAATTAACCCCACCACTCTTCGTCTTTTTCCATAAAACCAGGAATTGGAAACCACATAGATTCAAACCTGTATGGACCCACCCTTCTTCAAATGACTCCAACAATAATGGAGTGTGATCAGATGTAGATCTGTTAAGAGCAATCTGAGCTACATTTGGATAAAAATAAATCCAATCCTATGAAACAAGCATTCTGTCAATTCTAGTCATTATTGTAGGTGTCTGCTCCAGTTTGTCCATGTGAACAAGGCTCCTTGCAACAGAGGATCAACCAGAGTATTGAATTTAATAAAATATGAAAAGTATGGTATACTTCTTGTCGTATCAGAACCCCTATGGCAGTGAGGCGTCTATTATATTTATAGGCGATAGAATGTTATACCGGTCCAGTCATTATCACCATTTAAAGCAAGAAGGGCAACCTGTTTATTCGAAAAACAGAGTGTGTGATGCTGCTCGTGGAAACAAGAATTTTAATGAGTAGAATGTAAGTTATTCAAGAAGGTGGAGTAGCCGATTTAGTGCTCGACCGGTTGTTGTGAATCGACTGAATGGTCCATTCCCAGAATTGGATAATTGATAAAGGGTCGATTCGATGATTAGTGTATGCGAGAGGGACGTGTCTAGTCATTCTCCTGCTTATCTCCTTCTTCTACTTTCCAACTACCAACCTCTTTAAATCCTACTATTTAATTGTGAAGTGGCAACTAAGCAAGTTTATCTTCGTTTTTCGACAACCATGACATGACCCACACCTTCTTGTTGGCTGGCTTCCCCATTAATCCCCCTAGAAAATAAATATGTTGACATGAAGGGGAACATATTTACTAGTTATATCATCTGCAATTGCTTGAATCTCGATACGCTTCGAACCAATCATATATTCATTGAGATAAGTAAACCATTAATGATGATCCTGTATGTATTTCATGTGTATATTACCGGTGGATTTAAAAAACCCGCGAATTGACTTGGGTTATGGGTGTGGGGATATACGACGAAACATCCCCATATTGAGTCTCTACTATTGGTAAAGCAGTCATACTTCCCTCACCTAAAAGAGTACTTAATTTAGCGGCTCTTTCTAAAAGGCATGAATGCAATAAAAAATATCTCCTGGATAAGCTTCGCGGCTTGGGGGTCTCTGTAATAGAAGAGAAATTTGACGATAAGCATGTGCTTGTTTGGAGGATCATCATAAATGATTGAAGTATGTCGTTCACAGTACATAAAATATTCAGCCAGAGTCGCTCCTGTATAAGGGGCGAGATATTGTAATGTAGAATGTGAGTCTACCATTTCGTCTATCCGAATCTCCTACCGAAGGCGTCTGCCACGCAGGCTATCGGAAAGAAACTTCCAGAATTTCCGAACAAGTTCCTGGATGACAAGCCTACAGGTTATCTTATCGAGGATATTGATGGTAGTGACAATATCAAGATTGATGCTAGTGACGATATCGATGATGACCTTGATACAGAGCTGCTAAGTATGACGAATGCGCTAACTATGTATATGATGCCGAAAAAAGACCGATTTGGTATCACCCTTCAATTTGAATTAGCAAAATCAATGTCTCCTTGCATAATATGGATTCCAAACATTCATGATCTGTATGTGAATGAGTCGAATTACTATCCCTCAGTCTATTAGTGAACTATCTCTCCAGGGATTGTGAAAGATATTCCAGTGGAAATCTCATTGTTATTGCTTCAACTCATATTCCTCAAAAAGTAGATCCCGCTATAATAACTCCGAATAAATTAAATACATGCATTAATAGTCAGGAACCGAACGTACAAAAGAAAACTTCTTATCTTAATATACAAGTTGGATTCTCAGTCAAGCTTGAAGCCTCAAAAAACTAGGCACTTTAGATATCGGTTGAACAAGTCATTCATCAATATCCGAACTAAGGATGACTATCTGACAGATTGGAATCCTCCTTTTGTACGCTTCATGCCCAAGGCTCTCTAGATGCGTATCGATAGACTATATTTTTCAGCTTCTCGGGACTCAATAAGAGAATAGACTCTTATTCCCGGGATTAGTAACCTAAAAGTCTTAATGTATTAAGGAACGCTCCTCTTGGTCTTTGGCTGCTTCTATATAAATAGCCTCGAATCCAATCCTTTCAATCTCTCCAGCTATAACGCCTTCAGGTTCTGACTTAAGGTACAAGGAACTACTGAGTCAAAAGATGTTATAGTCCCAAATCTCGAACAAGCTTCCAGTACTAATGAAACTCATCCACAAGAGAAGTTCTCTTCACAAATGAGGAGTTTACTTATTGCTAGTTCTAGGCTTCTTTCTCTCTTTTATCAAGGAGGGGCATATGTGATGTATTACTAATTAGGATAGTGCCCTTTGAAAAATACTTTATAAAGAGATTAGAGATGTTACCTTCATAAAACGTGGCGTTTTATGTCCAATCACTTGCTGGGGGCCCTGGAAAGAGACTTGACAGAATTGCGATAAACAAGAATTCTCGTAGTTCCTGGGTGACCAGTTACCCTCCGCATTGAATGAATTAGGTAAGATAGAAAGCTTATCTTTTAGTTACAGTAGGTGTTGAGTCTCCTGTGCTAGGGTTCTTTAAGGGAGTAAGGCAGTGAAAGTGTAAGCATATGATGTCATTAGACGAGTTATTACTTCTCATGTAGAGAATCGAGCGATGCATTTCTTTTTTTTACATGTGAAAGTGATGGAAAAGAAAGAATATCTTTTACATATCCACCTAGTTTGTCAATCTTTTTGGAAATGATAAAAGGAAAGATACTTTTGTCCACAACCCTTTTCCTTCTTCTTGTTGCTGGATATCTCGTTCGTATACATCTTCTCTTTGTTTCCCGGGCCTCTAGTGAGTTACAGACAGAGTTCGAAAAGATCAAATATATGATGATTCCATCATACATGATTGAGTTTCAAAAAATTCTAGATAGGTATCCTACATATGAACTGAACTCTTTCTGGTTAAAGAATCTATTTCTAATTTCTCTGGAGCAATTAGGAGATTCTCTAGAAGAAATACATGACTCTATTATGGATTTCTCACCACATTCTCCATAGGGCCCTCTTATCTCTTCCTTCTTCGAGCTCGGGTTATGGAAGAAGGAACTGAGAAGGAGGTATCAGCAACAACGGGTTTTATTACGGGACAGCTCATGATGTTCATATCGATCTATTATGCGCCTCTCCATCTAGCATTGGGTAGACCTCATACAATAATTGTCCTAGTTCTACCGTATCTTTTGTTTCATTTCTTCTGGAACAACCAAAAAAATATTTTTGATTATGGATCTACTACCAGAAACTCAATGCGTAATCTCAGCATCCAATATGTATTCCTGACTGACGTAATATTTTTCCTCTCTGCGAGGTTGTATTTTATAATTTATTTGCGCCAAGTAAGCAAATGGCTGACTCAAAGGAATGCCTTCCAGTAGTTCGAGGTGCATCTTACTAAACCTGGGTTGATGGTTATATTCCCAATAATTTTTGGAGGATACAAGGTAGTTTCGGGCGCTTCTTCCTGGTCTTCATACCTATATATTATCTTAGATACTGAAGAAGCTGACTAAGTCAATTTGTAATCTCTAACACCAGCTTTGAATCCAACACCTGCTTTAGTCTCAATTTATGGTGACATAAGTCCCTCCCTAAAACGCATGAATTAAGAATTCTCATAACGACAAGGTCTACTCGACATGAATTATCCGTTAATGAAACCTTTCACAAAAGTCTCAACAAATATTATCAACTAATCAGAATGGTTGGTTGTTAGACTACAATATTTGATTTACTAAATACATCAACATCATTATTGTATACTCTTTCATATGTATGGCGCAACCCAATCCCTGTTTTTCAAGTTTCTAATCCCGTACTTTTCTGAATCTAAATTTATCAAAAAAAAAAAGGAAATTCACTCTTGACAGTGCTATATGTTGTATATGTAAATCCTAGATGTAAAACTATCCGGAATTCGTCCATGAAAAGGTAGAAAGAGGCGGAAAAATATATGCTGAAATAAGAAACAATGGCCAATGTGAAAAAAAAATGAATCATAAATAGAGTTCGGGTTCGAATTCCATTGAAATATGGGTGGGATTGTCTATAATGCTAGAGAAATGAAACCTCTCTCATGGTTTGTATCCATCTACCTTTTTTTTAGGTTGTAAATTTTGAAAATGCACTCATTGAACGAGTAAACATAAAATATTCATCCAGAGCCGCTCCTGTATAAGGGGAGAGGTATTGTAATATAGCAGCTGCCATTTCGGCTACCACAATAGTATAATCCATTGCCACCCCCACCCCACCCCCACCCCCCCACCCCGTTCCTGGAAAGTAGTCACTACCTGAGCTACAGAAGATGCTTTTTGACCAATAGCCACATAAACACATACTACATTTTGCCCTTTTTAATTGAGAACTGCATCTGTGGCTACTATTGTTTTACCGGTCTGCATGTCCCTAATAATTAATTCTCGCTGACCGCAACCAACAAAGATCATCGAATCAATAGCAATAAGTCCCGTTTGAAGAGGCTCATATACATAACGTCTTGAAATAATATCTGGATCGGGAGATTCAGCTAACCGGGATTCAGAAGATGAAATTTCACCCCTACCATCAATATGTTTAGCCAGAGCATTCACAACATGACCCAAATAAGCTTCGCTCATAGGTATCTGAGCAATTCTTCTCATTGCTTTTACAGAACTTCCCTCTTGTATTATTAAACCGTCACCCATTAATACAACACCAATATTATTTGATTCCAAATTAAGAGCAATGCCTATTGTACCTTCTTCAAATTCTACTGATTCTCCTGCCATTACTTCATCAAGACCATGAATACGAGTTATACCGTAGCAAATCCCAAGTTTATCTATGAATAGTGGATCTAATTGTATTCTTGTCTAGAATGGATTTCTTCTGTGTAATACTAATGGATAGGGCCTCATTGGTAAGTGCTACAAGATCTCGTGCATTGGAGCCCATGGTTATGGCCCCAAATCCATTAGTATGGAACATTTTATTTTCCAAGTGAAATCCCTTAGTATATGAAAGAGTGAAAAAGTGTTTCCGTTGTTGTGGAATAAGAAGCCTCTGTATCTTAATGCATGTATTTAATTTATTCAGAGCTATTAGAGCGGGATCTACTATTTGGGGAATATGAGTCGAAACAATTACAAGGAGATTTCTAGTGGAGCATCTTTCACAATCCCTGGAGAGATAGTTCACTAACAGACTGATGGATAAGTAATTCGACTCATTCGCATACAAATCATGAATGTTTGGAATCCATATTATGAAAGAAGACATTGCTTTTGTTAATTCGAATTGAAGGGTGATATCAAATTGGTCTTCTTTCGGCGTCATATACATAGTTAGCGCATTCGTCATAGTTAGCATCTTTATATCAAGGTCATCATCGATATCGTCACTAGCATCAATCTCGATGTTTTTTCCATATTGTATTGCAAAAGAAAAGAAAGGAAAGTCTCGGATTTAGACTTTTATGTGTCGTGTATTACGCGCAAAATGATTATAACCATATTGACTGGCCTCATCGATACTCCTCGCCTTCTAATGCATTTTTCTTTTAGAAGCTGGTCATTAAAGTTATTGGTTGCGGGCCTGGGGCCTCTAAAGGCCTGATGTGATCTCTAGACTAGATTCCTCCCGAACATGTATAGGTTCTAAAGGTAGTATAGTCTCTTTAGTTTCGAGGTTGTTCAAGGAGTAGGAAAAACGCCTTCTGAGCTTTATATTATTCCTACCACGAGACATGTCAGAGTCAGGGAATCCCAATCAGTGGTGAAGAAGGGGCCAACTTTAGCTAAAACTTATCCAGTTACCAGTTGGAAAGGCAGGGAACAATTGAAGTTCCGCATTTCCTATCTTTCTTTTTCATAGCATTCGAAGGCCCGATAGTGGGTATTCCGTTATTGGTAAAGGGTTAAAAGCGAGGAAGCGGAAACTGCTCCGATAGAGGCACAAAGAAAGTTCTCTGCTAGGCGTGGGCGTGTAATTCCGTCCAAAAGCGATCTAACAGTAAAATAAAATGCAACTCTAAAAGTAAAAAAGCATATGCAAAAGAGAAGGAGATATATAACCATAAAAATAGAAAGAAACTGGTATAACTTCCATGATTAGTTTAAATTAACAGACTGAGTAAAATATTTACTATTTTTCAAAAACACAAGTGCAATTAGGTGACTCTAGAATTCTAACTTCACAACCAAAAAACTACATTCTATGATCGAACTCTAATTGCCGATCTTATCACTCAAACTCCAATACTTGACACAAAACAAGAATTTCAACAATCAACGAATCATAGTATATGCACCAAGAGAAGTATACAATCAAGTAAACACACATGATAAGAAAAGATTTTTGAGTTAAAACCAATTTTAATTTAATGAATGAATGAAACTGGTTCAAGCTTTGAACTTTGTCACTCCAAAATTTGATATTTCTGATACCGAAATCCTATCCCAATAAATGCTTAAACTATACAAAACCCAGATAAAACCACTAACAACCCATAAAAGAAACAGTTTTTCTTTTCCATTTCCACACACAATTAGACCATCCTCCTTGCATTAGCTCCTTCTTATATTTATTAAGCTTACAGGTACTTGTTGTTTTAGAGTTAGAAGGTCTGCAAATTAAAGCCATACTTCTAAACAAAACCCATTGACTAATCTTCATACTGAGTCTAGGAAGCTTGAAAAGACATCCATCAAATGAAGTAAAACACATCTATAAACAAATATTTATAGAAACCTTCAAAAGGGATCGAAAATGTTCTATAACTTGCTTGCCTCCCTATCATTAAGAGCAGGTGCTTTAGTTTGTCTATCTCTCCTCAAAAATAAAAGGAGTGCCTTGAGTTGGAGTGGAAATTGGATTAGCATGTATGTAATTGTATGGATGCCCCAAGACATTAGGAGCATAAAAGATCCAAACAGAAAATAAGATAGCTAAACTTCTTCTTCCGATAGTCTGGAACTTCGTTTTCCTGATCTAGACTTTTTCACCCGGTCATCCACGGTTCTCTAGCCAGGCTTTATTCTTTATTATACTATTAAAGTTGAAGACTTTCTGGCTTAACTTAACTTAGATTTTCTTATGAACTCGGTCAACTCATTCTGTCAGGAAGGTCAAGATGGTCCCCAGTACTCCAGATTATACAAGGGGCTTAGGTAAAGCAGACCGACCTTTAATATTTAGCATATCTTCTAAGCTCCCTTACAACAAAATATATCTTCTCTTTCTATCATGTTTGATAGAGGATTTCACATTCTTTACCTTACAATTCTCGGGCAAGGAAAGTAAATTGATATCCTCGATCGTCAAAAGCGTCATCCCTCAATCCAACTCCCTCTTGTTTTCAAGTTCTCACCCGGGGCACCAAGTTCTACAACTGCGAAGCATTTGAGGTAGGAGAACAAGTCAAAAAAACCTTAGTTATTAAATCTCTTTCGATCAAATTATCTGATTCCTTATATTCCTATTTTTCATTGATCTCTTTCTCTCTCCGACTTCGTCGTTTTACGTCACCAAGAGTCTAAAAATTTAATTCCAGGATGTGAATCCAGTTCGAAGCCTATTCGTAGACCTTAGATGATCGACTCCACCTCGTAAATGAATCTTTGTCTTAGGAACCGGACTGAGACTTGTGTAGAGAAAGTAGGCCTATGTCGTAGCAAAATCACATCACATGCTCCAGACTGAACGATGAACGATACCTGCTCGTCTGAGACATGAATGAATCTTCCGCAAGTTTATCCTTACAGGAGGCATGCAACAAGATCCGAAAATTCAAATTTTCTTTGCAAGATATTTCTTTCGCTCAATATAGATTAAACCTACTCTCCTGAGATTGGTCCACAAGAGAAAACGAAAGACGAAAGGCTTGAGTGGAGTGATAGAGAAAGAGAGTGATGGTCGATATTATACCTCGAGGACCGGAACTTCTTGTGTCAGAAGGTGAATCTATCAATCTTGATAAACCACTAACAAGTAATCATAGGATGGATGGATTTGGTCAGGGAGACGAAAATATAGTACTTCAAGATCCATCACGTGTCCAAGGCCTTTTGTTCTTCTTAGCATCTGTTATTCTGGCATAAATATTTTTGGTTTTGAAAAAGAAACAATTCGAGAAGGTTCAATTGTCTGGAATGAATTTTTAGGTCCACGGATTTATTAACATAAAGTTCATAAAAACCAAATTCTTGTTGATCGATGTAATTATGTATGGTTAAAAATAGCAGCTCTGATTCCTTCATCGAGAACGATAAAGAAGTCTTATATTACGAACAAGCACTAAAGAAGGGGGGTGGGATCTCTCCTAAAAAACAGAATTGACCTCGATCCTGTCCTACTTATTCTTCTTTTCCCGTTTGTTACTGACCCTCGGATCAGTTGGAAAATCGAATCCCATGGGTACTTTACTAAAAAAAGGATCCCTAAAATAATACTTTATAAGGAAGGCTAGCTTATCGAACCAAACCATAATCAAAGCTCTATGGGAAGACTCTAAGTACACAGAAAGACCAATCTCAGCCGTTGAAATATGGAAATTATAGCCCTTGAAAGCATCCCGCTTCGGAGTCTCTCACATGAGAAGGACTGACCTTTTCTCTCATTTCTATCGATAAGACTAAGTAATTTGAATGAATGAAATATCGGTAATTACAGCCAAAAAGATGAAGTATGCGAGTTGTGCCCTTCTTTTGATCCTATGGAAAGGGAGAAAGCTTCCCAACAAACTAATTCAATTAAGGGGGAAGTCTAACCTCAATTACATCGAGCCTTCTTCCCGCTAGATGATAGACACATTTTTATGTCTAAATTGCGCTCGATTATCTATTTTGATAGTGTTCGATTTTGTAGTTTTTATTGTTTTTTATGTTTTTGTAGGTATTTTTGAGAAATAAACATTTACGGAAAAATCGGCTCAAAAAGTGATAAAGGCACCCGGAAAATTACTAAAGGCACCCAGGGAGAATTGATAAAGGCACCCAACTCTTGGATTAGGGGCACCCCCTTCTTTGAATTTGAAACCAAAAATGGCGGGAAGACTTTGTTTGCGTGAAAAAGTTTTTGTGTGATACTGTTAACCGAGTTTTAAGGATTTCAAACGTGTTCTTGGTATCTCAAATTGTCCAAACACTCAAAAGATAACAAAACATGTCAAGTAGGATTAATTTTGCCGAAAAAAATGGTTGACAGTCAAGATTTTTTCCGATGAATCTTTTTTCACCCGGGAATTGGTTATAGGGATTTAGAGTGTGATTTGGATAAGTTTTGGGAGTCCTTATCGGTTAAGAAGGATCTCTAGGGTTTACTAATGTTATATAAAGCAAAGAGAGTCTAAGAGAAAGCTATCGGGGAGAGCCGCAACAGAGAAAAAAAAATTCAGGAAAACCCGAGTTTTGCTGGTGAAGAAGAAGGTGAAGAACATAAGGCACTCAGTAAGTGTCGCTGATACTGTTGCTAATACTGTCGCTGACGCAGTCCCTGAAGCATTCTTATTTCTGTTGAACCTTAAGTTTGTTCTTTTCTCCTATTTCCTTTTCCTTCTTCTGTAACGCAGAAAACACTTCTCTGTAACGCTTATAAGGGTCTCTGTTCTCCTGTGATACTATTATTTCACCATTGTAAGCACTTTTTGAGCTATGAAATATATTTTTGAGGGTGTTTCCAATACAATGAGTTAATCACCATCACTGGGGATACGGAGGAAGCCATTCTTCCAATAATTAAGTGGTAACTTCTATTTTATTTTTTATTTTTACAATTTTTTTATTATTAATTGCTTTGAATTAAATTGAAAAAAATGGTTTTTCTCAAATAATTTTGTTTTCTTTTGATGGGTCATACTTAGTTTTATACTCTCGATGTCTCATACTTTCGATTTACAATTATTCTTTCAAAGCCTAACTTTGGCAATGTGTAGAATAAATTGAATATAGGAATTGTAAGATTTTATCACTGAAATATTGGTTAATGTGGAATCTTAATCCCTAGTTCTTCCCATCAATTTAAAATCAAGTTTGCTTTAATCTTCTTTATTTTTAGTCATTAAAAATTAGTTCTAGAAATCGAATCTTCACAAGTCTGAGAATCAACCCTTTTTACCACTATATTAAAATCATATCACTAGACTTCTCTCTTTTCGACCTTGTCACAGCTTAAAAGAACCCCTCTGGCCGCCTCGCCGGACTTCATTCTCACCTTATTCGCCCACTGATTATGCTCTCATTCGATTCTACATTTTATCATAGTGCTCAGCGTTTTCCAATTTTTCTCTTTTTTATTAAAAAATAGAATACGATGAGCCGTAACCCTTTTTTTATGACGGTGACACAGATATAGATTCGAACGAAGATTAGTATATAAAAAGATGCTTCTTTTTTTGGATAATGTACGTAATAAAAATGGAATAAAGTATTCCAAAAGGAGTTTAATTTATCCTCTTGGCTTATCTTATGATAAACCAACTAGAAAGAAGTTACTTTCAGTTGAACTTTCCATCCGTAATGCAGGTAAACCATCATTAATAATGGTGGGGCGGGGCTGTCAGTTATATGACTCTATTTCTAAAAGTACCCATATTTGTACTAAGGGTAGGTTGATAACCCACAGCAGAAGGCATTCTTCCTAATAAAGAAGATACTTCGGATCCTGCTTGGACAAATCGGAAAATATTATCGATAAATAGAAGGACATCTTATGCATTAACATCCCGGAAATATTCTACCATGGTTAAGGCAGTCAAACCAACTCTCTTACGATCTCCCGACGGTTCCGCCGTCCAATCGACGAAGAGTGGATCTCACTAGCCTCTCCAATAAAGTGGTTTAATCCTAAAGATTTCTTTGATCTTCAAAAGACTATAAGCGGAAAGGGTAAGAAGACTACCTCAACTTTTATGGTATAAAAAGAATGACTTGGAACCTGTAACGAAAGCAGGCTCGCGTAGTTTGAGAATTCTCCTCAAAAGGAGAAGTTGCATTGGAATCGAGAAAGGTTAGTTCATAATTGCGTAAAAGGATTCGATGTTACGCGGAGTTCCTTCGAGAAGTGCAATGATTTATAAGGAATAAGTAAGAAATTTTACAAACAGGATCACTAGGCCATACAGATGGTTTTCCTTCATTGTCTCAATAGTTTGGTCTTTTCCTTTTTAACTTCTGATGAATCCCCTTATTGATCGAGGTAATCACGTATAACAGGTCCTTCTTTCTCTCAAGATTATGAGATTGGGGTTCAACATACTTACGAACATTTTTTATCTTGAATTTTCATTTGGAATATCTTTTTCCAACTTCATCAAACTTCAGGTGGCCATGAAACTATCTACCCGAGCTACCTGGAGCAAAGGCACTATAAGGGGAAGGACAAAGTTGTTTCTTCTAGGTAATCCATATGAGAGCGAATCAATTATTTTGAATGACTGTTTTTACGTACATGATAAGTAAAAAAAGCAGTAGGAACTAGAATGAACAGTGTAGTAGCAATAAATGCGAGAATATTTACTTCCTTACTCTGCTTTCTCGGGTTATCTTTCTGACCCTGAGGCATCTAGTTCGCACCCATCTCGGGATATGCGGAGCAAAGGCAACAAAATAGCAATATGAATCTGGTCCGCTGGTACAACACAATACAGGGTTGTCAACAGATGCTCTTATTACACTCGTAGTCTCTGAAGGATGAGAACCAACAATGTAGCATCTAGACCGGGAATTCAAGTATTGTATACGTCATTAATCTGATCCTTTATAGGAACTACCCGTACTAACGAACTTGCAAGATGGCGGCTCAGGATCAGCCTCGTGAAAACCTTATATTCCATGAGGAGGTTCTACCCCGTGGAAACGCTCTTTAATGGAACTTTAGTTTTGGATGGTCATGACCAAGAAACCACTGGTTTCGCTTGGTGGGCCGGGAATGCCCGACTTATCAATTTGTCATGTAAACTACTTGGGGCTCACGTAACTCACGCCGGATTAATTGTATTTTGGGTTGGAGGAATGAACTTTTTTGAAGTGGACCATTTTGTACCAGAAAAACCCATGTATGAACAAGGATTGATTTTACTTCCCCATCTTGATACTCTAGGTTGGGGGGTAGGTTCCTCAAGCCTCTCATTTCAATCAATTGGAAATAGTAAAGGCTCTTTAGATACTCGACTGAAAAGAGATGCCAATTATGGACTCGTCCAGCGGGAGAGGGGCCTACGGGTACTCGAACAACGGGAGAGAGGCCTACGGGTACTCGAACAACGGGAGATGGGCCTACGCCCGAGACTTGTAAGGTAAAGAATGTGAAATCCTCTATCAAACATGATGGCAAAAGAATCACGCCATGAACAGAATTGCACTGTCTGCAGAAGGGGGGTTACCCGATTACCTTCTACTACCATCGGGATGAGGTGGACCACCGAGATGCATTGCCCCGCTAAGCGGATCTGTTTATCATAAAGACATTCGTTATTCCTGACCCTGCTTCACCTTAATTGTTATTTAAACAAAAAGATCACAATATTTTGGTAAAAGTTATGTCTTGGTCCGAGTGGGGTTAGTATTTCTCTTCTGCAAGTCCATGGAGTTTTGAAAAATCCAAACATATCAGATATAGATATATAAATATATAGGTAGGAATTTATCGAACGAACCGCACTCTTTCGTATACGTCAGGAGTCCATTGATGGGTTGGAGCCTAAAATGATCTAAAGAAAAGGAGTTCAAAGATATATCAAAGTCATTCTTACAGAAGGGACCATTCTTTGTCCAGTTTAGAGAAAGAAAATCCCATTCTTAAATTAGAGATCGAGGGGGTACATCTCCACCTACAACAGGGCGTTAATAGGATGGCTCTTAGAGGTGTATACGATTGATAGAAGTGCATCGGTAAATCAAATTGTTAAGTAGTAGAAGTGAAGCACTTAACAGTTTTTAGGGGCAACCTTCTTATGTAGGAGGCATTATTATAGGTTGAAAATTCCTTTTTTCTAAGCTAAAGTATATTTTAAAATCCTCGGTTTGTGGTGTCAAATAATCTTAAATACTTGTTAAAGTTAGGCATATGCTTTATTTTGGAGGATTATAAGCATGATTATTGCTTTCCAATTGGCGGTTTTTGCATTAATTGTTACTTCCTCAATCTTACTGATTAGTGCACCCGGTGTATTTGCTTCTTCAAATGGTTGGTCAAGTAATAAAAATGTTTCCCGGAGTCTTTCCACGGTGCTTTTTTCTAAGTCCAAATCTTGGAATCATTTTATCGAGTATCAAATATAGAGACACGTGTGAAAGGAACCTACGACCAAGGCATGCACGCTCTCGTCTGTTCCTGCCCCAGTTGTTGTAGCTGTAGTAGCCTACTTTAACAAAATATTTTGAATAGACGGAGAATCCAGAACCTCAAGAGTTAGGTAGCTCCATTGGTTGCCCCGATACCTTTCCCAAGCCGAAGGAAATTAACAGTCCTTCTTGAAATGAGATCGGGCATCGATACTCTCAATCAAGGTAATACAAAGGGAAGAAAAAGACCAGTTCACTCTCCTCACTCTAAAAAATATGGGGTGTTAGTGTCGCACACTGGTCGGGTCTTTTTCAGAAACATGCTTCCAGTTGACAAAGGGGGCTCTATTGACTCTAGTTTCCTTAAGTTTTCATGTCCCATGGTTCACAGTTGGCGGTAGCCTGCCTGACTATGAGACCTACTAGTCGAACAGGGACGAAATTACCAATTAATTGATTATGAAGTAGTGTAACAACAACAATTTTTTTAATACGAAAACAGAGAAGAAAACTCGTAAATTAGAATATCATTCTTGAATTAGTTATGCCATCATGCATCCCACTCCTATTATGGCTAACATAACTTCCTATAGAAGTCGACTCAAGGATGTGCAAGTTTTGCTAGAGCGCTGCTAGGTTGCACCTACCAACCATTGATATGTCAAGTTTGATTACCAAGTTTAGTTCTAAAACTTAAGTCGTAAGAGTAGATTACTAAAGTCAACTTCGTTAGGTTAGACTAGCAACATAAAAATGTTGAGACTTGCTCTAGTTATTCATAAAGACCTGAAGGTGTATTGAAGACAAACTAAGACACCATCCTTCAACTCAAGGTTAATAACTACAAACTCGACTTATTCCATTTATATATATTGCTCATGCAAGTCTTGATTCATTGAAAACATAACATACAGTGTCAAGTTTGTTACAATGATTTTATTATTGGTGACTTGTTCACTATATTTATAATGATCAAAGTATCAAAATGAATTATATGCATTAGTTGTTTCAACAACTTAAAGTATATGGAGGTATGAAATATAGTTTATCTATGGACTTTGTGTTTATAACATTGAAAGAATTGATAACTCGTTATTATTTAGTTTGTAAAACTTCCAGGTGAATCCAAGATGAGTGTTTAAACACGACATACTTTAAATCTAAATTTATATTTAGTAGTTCTTTATTTTGTATAAATTTGATGGTTTTATTTAGTTTTGCAGAATCCAATGAATAAAGCTCGATATGACTAAAATACGGTATTTTGCCCATAAAATGGATGAAAGTTCATAAGCCATCCTAAATTACTAGCCCGGGATATACGATTGGAATGAACTCTTAAAATGACAAGATATCATATGGGGTCCAGTAGTATCGACTTCGTATAATAATATGGAAATTTAACTTGTCTCCTCTAAAAAATTTTGAGGATCAATAGTGTGTGGTATATAAACTTGATGCACTAGGGTCCTAGACTAACTTTGACCGTTTAATTTATTTACTAAAATACCCTTATAAAATAGTTAAAAGGACATATTATCCTAACGCCTTTTATAAACTAACCGGATTTAACTAATATGATCGGATCCAATCCAATCCAATCCAATTTATAACACCCATTTTTTTTGTTAGATTTTTATTACCGTCAGTTACGGAGACACATAGACGGGTAGAAACTATCAATACGAAAGCAAATGTAATTGAGTTTTATATGGATTTTCAAGAAATTAGAATGTTCCAACAACTTTCTCTCTCTAGTTTCCTTCACCCCTAAACAATTTTCTCTCTGCGGATCTTCTTTTTTTATAAAAATTGGTCCATTTTTGGAACAAATCGAGCAACATAAGTTTATTAATAATGTAAATATCTGTGTTTAACTAAGTATTTTCTTGTTTTCTTCCAAATTTATTCTCATGTTTAATAAACCAGTGGTGATGCCTTCAAGCTAGATCTAGGATTCTTAGATCTAGATGTTGGTGACTTTAGGGTTTTTTGTTACTGATTCGATCCATTTATGTTTCTTTTGTGTGAGTTGATGATTAATGGTGGTGATTACATCCAACCTGTTGTTTTTTGGTGATTCTTCATCATTGGTGGTGGTGGTGATGGTGATTGATCTTAAAATTAAATACTAGTTCTGGTTTTTCTTGTGATGGTATGGTTTGGAATGCTGGTGGCGTTTTATTGTGGTGGTGGTAGTAGAAGACTTGGGTGGTTGTTTGTGAAATCTTCTCGACAAACATTAATGTGGAAATGATGTACTTGATTAATCTCAGACGTCCAATTCTCGCACGACCCAACTGTGTTACACGTGAGACCTATTGGTTTTTGATGCAAATGAGCAAACTATAGCCTATTTGGAGGTTAAAGATCCGAGTGTCGTAATTTAGCTTAAGAGGGATCCATTTTGATGGAAAACGGACCAAAGAACAGGACAAGGAATTTTTGATTTCCTTGGTCTTTATAATTTAGCCAAATTTCATCGTCTAGGGTTTCAAACAAACGTTTTTACTATTTTGAGAAAGTTTTTGTTTTGTTAATAAGTTCTTCGTTAAGAGTCTGTTTGGGTCGCCGTTTGTGTTATAGAGTTTTTCTATTAATGTACTTTAGTATTTAGGGGAACCTTAAATTTGCCAAAAATAGCAAACTTTGAGTTTGAGTCGGTTTTGGAGATTTTTTCATCCTTTCTTCGCTAGCAAGTTGGGTTTTTCCTCAAATCTATATAAGAGTCTTCAGTATATTGTTTTAAACAGTTGAATTTAATTAATAAAAATTATTTTATGAACAAGTTTAATTGATTATTATTTATAGTCGAAAAAACCAAAGTTTAAATACTTATCATTGTTCATAATCAGTATTCCTAAGAATATTTAAAAGTCTGAACAAAATATTTATTTTCTTTCTTTTCTATAACATCCGCTACATCAGTTTTACAGTAATAGACAACTTAAGTTCTTCAAGAGGGAAGTTAGCTTCACCTTAGTTTAAAAGTCAAGTGTAATAGTTCACGTGATTGTCTACGGTCAGTCTACAACCCTAGTGCATCAAGTGTATATTCTACGACACAGACCCTAATTAGGCACTAAATATATAACCCTTTTATAAAATATCTCATCAAATATAATATTTTCCATATATGGAAAGTAAGAGGATTCAATCTCATAAGCAAGGTAGGAAATAAAATCATTACTTGAAAATCCACATATTTTCTATATTTTTCATAAATTTTATTCCATTTACTTTTAACTTAAGTTATACACCCTTTATTTCTTAAAGGTTGAGCTATTTCAAGTTTGCACAATTATTAAGGCAAGGAGGAGAGAGGAAAATTTTTAGGTATTTTTTCCAATTATATTCTTAGGATAATAAAATAGTAAAATTTAGACATGATATATTTCTCAAACTATGTCACGGATATTTATAAACTTTATATCATTGGAAGCATTTTAAAACACTTATCTAACAAATATAAACATGACTATCAAATTATACATATTTCTTATACTAATAAATATCAATCAAAATGGCAATTTTTCAGATATATTACCTTGTTCAGTGAAACATTTCAACTTTTAGGAAACAAAATTTTTTAATAAGTAGCTCAATTTTTGAAAAATAAAGGGAATATGATTGTATATTATACTAATTAAATGAGAAGATTGTGAAAATATTTTGAAGACTCGGGAATAAAAAGGGGTCAAATACACATGAAGAGGGGAGTTAGAAACAACATCGATATTTGAAGAATTTTAGCAAATAAGTTGTTGGGGGAGATTAATTGTGGGAGTTATTTTTCCAATAACAAAAATTTGTTATTTCTTTTTAATCTCTTGTAAACATATTTAAGGGTAATAACTTTAGTAAAGTATTTCAATCCAAATATGCATTTTAATTCTACCATGGGTAGCTAATTACTTTGGTGACTTAGGAGAAGGAGGAAACTATTCACATATGTTTAATTGCTAAATTTCTTTTGGCAATTTTGTTAATTTATTATTTCAAATTAATATAATAGATCACTATGAGGTATATAATTTTCATGGCATTAAATGGTTTTCTTAATTAGTTGTTATTCAATTTGATACATTATGGTTTGATTAAACTCTTTTAATAACTTATGTTCAGTGATTACAATTGAATATCTGAAACCCTTACCGATTAATAGTAAGTTAATATAAAAATATGCGTAATAATAATTTTTGACATATTATTTTGTTAACCGACTAAATATATGAAATAGTGGAACCCCAAGCATTGGTTCGTTTTTAAATCTTGAAAATTTTTCCAATTTTCTTAGTTTTAATTAATTTATTAAAAGAAATCCAAATCTCATTGCTTGTCTTTACTAGTTTTAATTTACTTTTAAGGTTCTAAAATCAAATTTTACTTAAATATTCGTGGACAATGGCCCGTGGGTGAATTGCTATACTACAAATTGACGCGTGTGTTTGCGAATTTAAAATAGGTTTTATTTAATCCTTTATTTGGTTATATAAAATCTACATCAATCCAAACCTTAATAAATGTTTGCAAACAATTTCAAAAACATAACTTGTTTCAAAGTCAAAAGTGGGATTCAAAACCAATCCATGAAACAAGATGATACGTGCTTAATTTATATGGTTTTAGTGTCGATTTCATACTTGTTTTAGTTATAATTCTTGCAAATTACTTGGTATTACTCTTATTTTCTGTTTTGTTCGTTTATTTAGGTGAATCATCCGAAAATCAATGGAAATAGTGTTTAAAAGAGCTAAGAAGAGAGAAGGGTTCATTCCGAGTAAACTAAAAAGTTAGATCTGAAGAATACACTTCCGGAGTGAGAATCCAAAAGCACTTATGGTTGGGAAAGACTCAGAAGCCAGCCGTAGAACAAGTCAAAGAAAAGGACTGAAATTCAGAAGAGGTTAGGCTAGGAAACATTCAAGACCTAGCCGTAAAACTAGGAAGCTGGTGAGATTTTTTCAGACTTACGGCTGGGAAGTCATCTCAACCCAGCCGTAGAATAAGCAATATAAGCGAAAGAAGTGTCAGAGCTAGATTTACGGTTAGGAAATCACACTTAAGCTAGCCGTAAATTGTGATGAAAAGATATGAGTCTTTTGAAGAAACCATCTTGTAGAGGAGGATGATAGGAAGTCAACGCAAAAAGAATAAGGTCAATCGGACGTCAGATGAAGGAGTTATGGACAAAACAGTGAAGGGTGAAAGTGAAACTCAGACTCTGTTATGGCGAGGAAATCCAAAAACCCCGCTGCAAATTACCCTGAAATTGGTCAAAACATCTATTTGACTTACGGCTAGGTTGTGGGAGTATTCTCAGCAGTAACTGGAAGTCTTTTGTGCGAATTTGGGCTTCTAAAAAGCGTAAAACCCGGTCCCTGAAGGATTCTAATCCCTAGATATCATGAGTACTATATAAGGAGACTACCAAGACATTAAGAAGAGACCTTTTACACAAATTTATAATTCTTGGAGGAAATCAACAACACAAGGAGTAAAAGCTAGGGTTTGGAGTGGTTTCACCATCGTAACGAATTCTCTTACTCTTACGCATAACATGGATGCTTCTACATCCATGAGTAGCTAAAAACCCAATTGATAAAGTTCTAGACATGACTTGAGTTATTATCTAAATCTATTTTGAGCTCTTCATACATATCGTTTGTTTATAGTATAAAGAATATTTATGGTTGATTGGTAGATTGTTTAGGTGGCCAACTGAATTGATTTGTTGATTTAATCTAATGCTAGTAGTGAGTTGTGAGATAAGTAATCGTCTATCGACTCATACACAAGAAAAGAACACGATACCTTAGGGATTCTGTGGAGCAATTGTTTGTATGAGCAACACTGGTAAGTGGACATCGATCTAAGAGTCTAACTGCTAGGAATAACCTATAAATTCACAAAATATAAAGCATTCGACCAAATTACACCTTGAGTGATATACTACTAGGTGGTTTAGACGAATAGAATCTGGTAGGCGAGAACTTTTGTATCCAGTGATAAAATGAATTTCGGGGATAACACTGGTCTAGCTTTTATTTTATGGTTGGTGATAATCTGTGATTAACAATGAGTAGATGAATATACTAATTCAATAATTGTTTAGTAAAGAAGAAGTATTCCTCGATCATATCTCCTACCATTGCTTACAACTTAATCTTTTACTTTCTTATTTACTTTGCTTAAAATTTAAAACAAACCTCCCATCGTGACACTCTGAACAACTAGAACACCTCGTTCCTCGTATAATTTTTTTTTATTACTACTATATTAATCATCAGTAAAGTAGAATATAAGTGAATTAATTTGTGCACATATGACACGCATCACAAGACCGATCCCAGGATCGATCCTGACTGAATCTAACTTTTCTATATTTTTGATTTGTCTATTAATCTTCACGGGTTTTTACAGATGTCAAGATTATATAGGTTAGATCGAAAATTTCATTAAAATATCGACATAATGATTTGAACATGTGTTAAACTCTAATTTCTTAATGTTCAAGTATATACCTTTGATACTCAAGGCAAGATTCTAAGATACCGATTTTTCTATATCATATTGATATCGAATTATATGTTTTCCATTTGCAGAGATTTGCATGTCTCTTGTCAGCTATATTAGTAAAGTACATGTTATGTGCTAGCTAATCTTAGTTGTCATAGTATGAGAGAAATTGATTACGAGTTGGATATTACTTGGTATTTGTTAATTTCAAATATATATATCTTCTATCAATGAAAAAGAAATATATCATAACAAAAAATAGGTGTACAAAGAGAGTGTCACTCAAGGTGGAATATATAGAAAAAAGTAAAAAAGAAAAAAAATGTACAAAAAGCTAGAACAAAGAATTATGGCGGCCTAAAATACAAATATTTCCAATTAACCATCACGGTATGATATAAGACATCAACAAATTCCTCGAAAGCTATAGCCCACGTGTAGATAATATACTTAACCATATCAATGATATGAGCAACTGATTGATTCTTGGGTTATGTTGTATTTGAGTCCTAAAAAGCTTAAAGTTAGAACTTGGATCCTAGGATCGTAGTTGACCATCTTGACAGTTTGAAAATTATTATTAATTTTAATTTTTTTGACGCCTTCAGTTATCGATAAAACGTGAATCAAATATGTAACCTAAAATATATATTAGGCGGACTACCCAAATTACCCCCGTCTACTTCAATCAATTAACTCCAAAATCACTATTATTCTTTTCTAATCTTCGATTTCGAGACACTAATTAAATCAACCAAACCAATATACGTCGCCCAATCAGTCGAACATTAATTCAAATATCATTGGAACATACATCGCTCAATCCAAGTACCATTGGAATATATATTAAAGTGGAACATCCCTTTATTTCAATTTGTATAACTCTAAACTAAACCTTGCATTGCACAGAATCCACATTTTTTGATAACCAATTTTCTTATAAAGGCATATGTGAGTAATTGAGAAAGAGAACTACAACACCCCTCCCCCCCCCTGGCGCCCCCATCGATTTATCACTGTCCTCCATGTCCTCGTCCCCCAAATTTCCAAATCTCCTCCTCCAGATATCGTACCAAATCAATTGCATCAATCAAATTAATCAGTTGTACCAATTACATCGGTTTCGATCGGAACAGATCTATTTGACAGAATACATCTGCCTTCGCCCATCTTTTTTCTTCTCTTCCCCTCTTCTTCTTCTTCTTCTTCCATGTTACCATTACCACCCAACTGAAATTCGATGAAGATAATTTAGGGTAATTTTACTTTTTCACACTTGTAAACAATCGTAGCCCTTTAATGGGCACTTTTCCACCAGACATGTGTTTAAAAAGAATCATCTTGTTGAAATAATATTTTGGACGTTATTATTTCGATAAGATTATGCAATGTAAGTCTGCATATGTCGATATCAAAAAGATTATGGTGTACTTGGTACCCTCATTATTTTAGTTGGTATCTGAGCACGCAAACACGAAAAAAAAAACTAATAGTCTGTGTTTGGTGCGATCCAAGCTATCAGGACATGAATTAGAAAAAGTTTATAGAAAAAACGATAAATGATATGATTAACATGTCATAAAGGTTTTTAAGTCTAGAAGATGCATATGTTGATGTGTCATTATCTCATGATAACTCTCGCGATACGATGATTGAAAATTTAAGCTATATTCCCGATGAATCAACTTTAGGCGTTGAAAGATAAGCTGAAAAAAAGTTGGCAAAACTCTTAAAGCCCATTAGTCTTCAGTCTTCCGTGAACAAGAATGTCGGTTCTTGATAAAATTCTAACTCAAGAACAAGAATTTCTAGATGAAACTCTGACTAAGAAATACGTTATAGTTTCTTACGATACATAATTGAAAAGTACTAGCACAACTTTGTCACGACTTGATAAAAAACCTAGTTCGGTCACATCTGAAACAAATTATAAATTTCCTTGCATAGGCTCATTACCTATGTGAATCATCAAATTAGAGAAAAATGTTAAAATTCTTCCACCTACTGTAGAAATTGATCATCATATTTCTGGTTTCAAGGCTCGGAATCGCGCTAAAAAGGAAGATCAGAGAGAATATAACTTTCACTAGTCTGTTGGAAAGAAACTAGTGTTACTTTAGAAAACTATTGCAAAAGTATTAAAAAGAAGTATCTTGTCACAAGGACTTGAAAAGTTACCCTACAGAAAGGTTGATAATGTCTTATGGAAAAGTTCCTTCTCACACACATGTCGGAAATTTCATGATTCACATGATGGACACCTATGGAACATATCTATAAGAAGTTAAAAAAGAATGATTATGCCACCAAGAAGATCGTTCATAAATTGATTCCAAAAAACCATGTTAAGCTTTCTAATGGAACAACTGAGGTTGGCATAAGAAAATCCTCAAAATGAGAAAATATTATGAAAATCTCATTGATAGTGTAAAAAGAAATCTCAAGATTCTCGATGTCTCGTGTATCAGTTCATTCATTATTAATATTCCTCTTCGTAGTACTCACAATGGAAAGAGGAAAGAAAAATTATATCATGCAAAAATCCTTTAGAGAGAACATGAACGATACTGACCCTGGTACTCGTTGTGATCGTGGAAAAACTAGCACCAACCCAACTTAGTTGAGTTCGAAAGTGCACCATTACCTTGTGCTCAAATTGAAAAAGGTGAGGAAGCACAGTAAAACGAGAGCACAAGTTAGTGTAGTCTCTAATAGTCAAAAATTATCATTGGCAAGAATATCTAATAGTGTATATCTTGATAAAAAAAATCAAAATAAAAATTCTTTGTTGTACATAAAGAATTACTTGGATAGACTAAATGAGTAAGTGTGAACTCTTTCTCAATAATATCATGATATTTTAGTTCATGTATACCAAAAGTATAAGTGGTCTTCACATATAAATGGTATCTGGGGTTTTCAAAGATAACCAGGAACAAGTTTGATTTTCGAAATTATGATGCCTAAATTAGAATATCCTTTTCCACTATTGTGATTTACTTTGTCTTTCAAATTTGGCTTAAAAATAAACAAATGTATTGTGAATATTTTCGAAAGAGAAATCTTCTTGTTATTTTTGGTCCAGAAAGTTTTTCTTTCTCGTTTAAGAAAATTGCCTTCTAGTTATAAGTATCTTGGTTCTCTTATATAATTCTTATTAAAGACTTTTGAGTATGCTCTACGACTCACAGTATCACTAAGGTAAACAAAGAAGAAGCCCTGAAGGTTGAGAATTTTCAAGGAGTCAATACTAATATGAAGAAGAAGAGAATCCCTAACATCATGTCAGACTATGATTCAGATTTCTTCGATGGATCTCAAGGGGAATCATGTCTCATTGCTTTCGATTTTCAAGATACGAAAGTAGCTAAAAGGTTTCCCACGGAGGAATATTAAGTTATATCTCTGGTTTCAAGGATCTCAGAACCAAGCTAATCACTTCTGTTTGAAATTAATATTGGATTAAAGAAAAAAACAGAGAGACATCTGTTGAACTAGCACACTTAAAGTAAAAAGTTCATAAACTAAAAGGACAATAGTTTGTTACTGGCAAATCTCTTAAAACTAGTTTCAGGATGTTAAGCACTGAAGAGGAATCAATGAACAACATAAGTGAAACAAAAGATTAATAAGAGTTTCTTATGGTTAATCTTTTAAAATAGATTGATTAATTATTGATGAATTTCAACATTTGTATAAGATATATTCAACTATCAATAAATTAATGATAAGGTTTATTTATAAATTCCTTGTTTAATAGTTTTTAATTGCAACTCTTGTTCATATTGAAAATATCTTTGTATTGCTTTCAGATATAAGATAAACTATTGGATTTTTCAAATCTAAGTTTCAGTCTCATAAGTGGCTTATTTTCTTATGGTTTTTTACTTTGATTGATAGGTGATTTTTGAATCTGACCTTACAGATTGTTATATCACAATTAAGAAAATTATGGTGATTTAAATCAAATCTGAGTCATAATACTAATCTATTATGTTCTATAATTACATTATTTTGGTATTTATATGAGTTTGTGATTGGTTATTATCTATCTTGTGAAAAGTGATGACTAAGATCATGTTTTAACCTTTCTCTGGTAAAGGTTATCCTTTTGTTATTCTCTTGTTGCAACAAGGAATAACAAACACAGGGGGAGAGTTCTATTTATGGAACTTGTACTTAATAATATATCTTTGTGGGGGGCATGGTTGTGGAATTTGAGGAAAAAAATATTTCTGATAATTGTTTCCCTAATAAGTAACTAAATCAATTTGGATTTTAGTTTGGCTTGTCGGGAAGTTAATCGCTTTCCTGATAAGTAACTAAGTTAATTCTGATTTTAGTTAGGCTTATCAAAGTTAGGGAAAATAACTTTGATTAATTGTTTTTCCTGATAAGAAGCTAAGTTAATTCTGATTTTAGCAGACTTATCAAAAATAGTATGTTAGACCTCCAATTCTCTCAGACTCTTAGGTTAGAATCAAATCTTTATAAACTCATGAAGTTCCTTAAAAGTACTCCTGGTATTCTTTTTCGGACCTAGCTTTGTCATTTTTGTGATAAAAAAGGGGAGAAGTATATGGAGTATAGAGAGATTCCAATCACCTCAGAAAGAACATATGTGATGTAAAAAGTATATATATCTAATAGAAATGAGATAAAGATTTGATTAAGGGGGATAACATATCATGTTGTGTAATATTTACATACTACAAATTGAATAACAATTATGCCTAGCTTACCTTTAGGGTCAGTAGGGTTGTTGTTATTCAAAGGCTTCAACATCGATATTATTTTGAATATTTGTAGGAAAAAATATGTTGTTGAAACTCATATCAAGCGTATATAATTAAGAGATTGTTATTTCATTTTATTTTTATACTAATGCTTGTATTCTCCATATGAAAAGAGTTGTGTCACTAAAATTGACCAATTAGAAAAAATTTAGAGCATTCCTCAGTTAAACCCACTAAGCATTGGTATGACAAGTTTGGTTGTCAAGTTTAATTCTGAAACTCGAGTTGCTTGAGTAGATTATTAAAGTCAATTTTGTAAGGTCAGACAAGAAACATAGAAATGTTGAGACTTGATCTAGTTACTCATGAAGACCTGAAGACGTATTGAAGACAAATAAAGATATCATCCTTCATCTCAAGATTAGTAATTACATACTTGACTTTATCCATTTTTATCTATTGTTCAGAAGTCCTTATTCATTAAAAACATAACATACGAAGTTAAATTTGTTACAGTGACTTTAGTATTGGTGACTTGTTCACTATATAGTAATCAAAGTATCAAAATAAAAGATATACATTAGTTGTTTCAACAACTTAAAGTACATGGAGTTACAAAGTATAGTTTATCTATGGACCTCGTATTCATAATATCCAAGCCCGGCTCTGAAGCCCGTTAACTTGAGCTCCAGCACAGGGTGGAATTTTTTTTAAGCTATTGTGGGCTTGTATTTTGATGGCTTAATATTTATGAATTTAAGAAAGCACGAAAACTATACATGTGAAACACAGTTCCTTGATGGCTTGATCCATTCATATTAAAACTTCTGCTAAGTTATCAACTAACCCTGGAATACCTTAATCCTCAAACTACAATTGAAGTAGGCAAGAGCGAGAGGAAAAAAAAATCAGTCCAAGCATAACGTTTGCGTTTCCACTTTCCATTCCGTACTTATATATACTTAAATATAATTATGGTAACTTGCCATTTTCTTTGCTACTTCAATTGATTTCCCCACAAGTCTGATCTAATAATTGTTTTGGTTTTATTTTTTATATGGTTTTTCAAGTTTAAATATACAATGATTTAAACCATAAATTTTTGTTTGCATCTACTATGTTTGGAAAATAGATAATTGTTAATATTTTGATTATAAGTGGTTGCGGATATTCTTGCAGGTGAACTCACTGACCTGGGTGAACTTTCTTGGTTCTTATTTGATTTATCGAAAGAGCTAATAAAACTCGATTCTGTGTAGCCTTCGTTTACTTACGATATGCGTATCCTACGACATTCATACCAGCTGAAAGCGGATACACTATGCGTAAACGGAAAAAAATAAGTGATACAGTAGTAAAACCTCAATTAAAAGCCCTTGATAAGTTTGTTGTTAAAAAGCCACGAAGTTTAGTTAGAAGCTCGTCAGTTAGAAACGAAGGGGTTCATGGTGTAAGTCATGGGAATGATAAATGGAAAAAAAACGTCCCGAGCTCTTTTGCACAGGGTCATCTTAATGTCAGATACGGCCCTGATGATATTGCACTAATTGATAACTTGTTATCATTTACTGTGTTGAACTTTCGGGTGAATCCAAACCTTAACAAATACTTTTGAAAGCAATTTCGGAACATAGTTTAAGGAAGTAGACATATAAAACTTATTTTAAAGTCGAAAGTGGGATTGAGGACCAATCCTAGTATCGATCTCTAAAGAAGGACCGATCCCAGGACTGATCCCATATCATGACCGATTCTGACTGAATCTAACCTATTTTTCTATATTTTCAATTGGTCTGTTAATCTTCACGGGTTTTTACAGATATCGAGATGTATATGGTTAGATAGGAAAGTTCATTAAAATATCGACATAATGATTGGAATATGTGCTAAATTCTAATTTCTAAATGTTCAAGTAAATACCTTTGTTAAAGAAATAGGAGTAATCTAGTAAGGTGAAACATCATGTGTTGCCTTTTGTTAAAGTTTTTTGGGATCAAGAAGCCTCTAGTTTTACCGTTGTTGGAAGGGTATATTGTTATATAGTTTCAATTGATTACATGTATTTGAACTAACTGTGTAGTTCTTCTCCTGAAGCTTTTGTTTTTTTTTATGTGACTTCGGTCTCTGGTGTTTGGGCTTATTGCTCTGTGACGGGTTTTATTGTAACAGGATTTTAGGCTCAAGCCAAAAAAAATATTATTCTTATTGTCAGGTCCAAAATATTTTTCAAATAATTCTGTGACACCCATAATTATTTGAAATTATAAAAAATATATGAATAACTCGTTATGCATCATATTTTTTCAGGGGTATAATCGGTACCCAAACTCGAATATAACATATCTAAAAATCCGTACCTTGGAATTTTACAAATTTTATCTCGTTGGAAAGCTTTTAGAGAGATTACACAACGAGTACAAACAACAATATCAAATTTAGATTTTTAACGAAAAAACGGAGGTGTTTGTCCTTTTAAACACAAATTTTAAAAATTGACTACATAGCCATTATGCAACCACCATAAAAGATGCATAACACAATATGCAACCACCACAAAGGATGCATCACATACTATACAGCCATACTTTTGTTTATGCATCCATAAATTTTCCTTTGCAACCACTAAAACGATGTATATGCCAAAAAAAAATCATTCCAACAAAAAAAAAAGATGCATAACGAATTATACAATCACCACAAATGATGCATAAGACATTGTGCAACAATATTTTGATTTATGCGTTCATAAATTTGGTTATGCAATCACTGATTAAAACAGTGCATATTCCTCGAAAATAACATTCCAACAAAAAAAAGATGCATAATGTAATGTTATGCAATCATTTTTGTAGCTGCATAACAGATTATGAAGTCATTTTTTGGTTGATAACATTACTAAAAACAAAATGGATGCATAATGCAATATGCTGTCATTTTCTTGTTTGCATAACAGATTATGCAGCCTTTTTTTTAGTTGCATGACAGCTTATGCATTCATTTTTGTAGTTGCATAACAGATTATGCAACAATTTTTTGGTTGATAACAATGCTAAAAACAAAGTGGATGCATAATGCAATATGCTGTCATTTTCTCGACTGCATAACATATTATGCAACCATTTTCTCGAATGCATAACAGGTTATGCAGATATTTTTGTAGCTGCATAACAGATTATGCAACCATTTTTTGGTTGATAACAGCGCTAAAAACAAAAAAAAAGAATCAAGCACATGCATGTCAAAAAAAAAGAAGCAAATTTGGGATTATCGCAACAACAACTCTTTTAACGAATAGACAGGCAATCGAGGAAGTAGTAATAATTTCATATACACACTCAATGATCCTCCTGATATAACAAAAACCCACAAATTTTGGTTTCTCAACTAAAATTTATATACTTGGTCAGCTCTCCTCATGTGTAAATCATCACAATTCAATATCAATTAGTTTTCTCAGTGATCCTAACAGGACTAATATCAAATTGAGTCCAATTCAAAATCTAAAAAAAAAACTAGAAATAAAAGAAGAAAAGCCATGGTTATATTGGGTGATTAAACAGAGAAATAGAAGGAGTTGCTTCATGTTATGCTATGGGTTGCATAAATGTGCTTACCTTACTGGTCTCTCCATCATTATGACATAGATGAAAAGGATCTTCTTTGATCTAGCTAGCTTATATCTTTTCCCCTATTGTTCCCTTAGACGTCCATGGTCGTGAAATTGAAAGCTTCATCTTCCTGGTGAGCAATTTATATTATACGTACTCAACAGTCAAAACGAATGGATACGACATTCAAGAATCAAATTTGCGTGGTCGTTCATCGAAAGTTTTTCTTGCATTAACAACAGACTCAAGAAACAAAATATTCACAAATTGTTAATTCAGCACATAGCACCAAACTTACACACTCATAAACCCATAAACCCAACAGGAGGATAGAAAACATTATCATTAAAACCCAACCACAAAACAACACCATAGACAAGGATGAAATTCTTTATTTAACTAACCCAATTGCATACCGAAGTCAATAAAAGAATCACACTGAAACTAAAATTTAGGTTGAAGATTAAAGAAATAAAAATCAGTAATAATCCCTCTTTTTAATTAGGTTGATAGAAGACCAAAGAATTGGAGTTTTGATGAAGACGAGGGAGAAAGGGGAAAAAACGATTACTCACATCTAACATGATTGAAGGGGAAAGAGGTGAGGGAGAAGGAGACAGAGAGGTTGAGAAGGAGAGAGATAAGGAAATAAAATGAAAAAACATAATTTTGAAAAATATGGGTTTATGAGAAATATTTACCGAAAAAAATAATATACGGGTAAAAATTTCCGTCCGTGATTTATGGATAAAAAAATGGAAAAAATGGATCTAACCGTAGTTTCACATTGTAATATTGTCGTGGCTTCTATTGTATTCCTGCAGGCTCCCTGCTTGATGGTCTTTTAAGATATGTTGTACTGGGGCGAGGTGCCAACGAAAAACAATCATTTTATACTTTTCTGTGACAAACAACGAGGAATTGAAGAAAATATGAAGCAGATGCTTTGGTACGTTTCCATTAATGGGTGCTCAAATGGGTCTAGTGTCAGTTACCTTTGCCATTCTTAATTCCATCTTGAATGCTTGCAACTCTGATAATGAAGATGTGACTGAATAGCTACACTAGTGTAGCTTCTTCTTTTTTCATATAAATATCAATGTTATGTACAAGTACATTTTGAATGAGTGTACGATAGATACTACTACCTCCGTCTCACGGAATGAGTTACTATTTCTTTTTCATTTTAACTAATAGTAACTTTTTTCTTCTAGTCACAGTAAAAAATTGGATGAAAACTAACATATAAATCTATACACATATTCAATCCTTCCTACAATGATCTTGGTGCGAACAACCCCTAGCTTTTCAATGCGTCTTGGGACATAAACTGGTTTTTGCTTTCAGCAATTCCGAGTTCATTCGATAATTTTGTGCACATCTGCATCACCATCATCATGATTGTTAATATTAATGATATAATGTGCTGATAATTTTACTAACTCCAAATTTTGAGAATTCAAGCACTACTAACAAAGTAACAATGGCAATACCTGTCTGTACAATGACGAATCTCCATGCGATTTACTTAATTCTACGACATGAAGAGATGGGCTGATCTCAAACACCTGTAAAGACAACAACATTATTACAATATTAGAATCTCAGAATATATTTAATCTTTCTTCAAACACCTGTAAAGACAACAACATTATTACAAAATTAGAATCTCAGAATATATTAAATCTTTCTTGCGAACAATTTTCAGATGACCGATAAATTACGTACCTCTGCTGCCACGGAAAGGCTAGTATGGTTCTTCTGGCCTTTATGTTCTTGCAACACTTTTAACTGCATAAGGACATTCACTAGCAAATTATTTCATTGTTCATTGAAATATTTTGTAATGTCCAAAACATGAAGTTATGACGAAGTTACCTTTCCATTTCTTTTTTGTACTTGAAATCCCATTTTCGTTACAATATCCTCGATTTTTTCTAGTAGATCTTTGGAGGCATAATTGGAAGTGAACCTAATCTTCCTCTCTGAAGCGTCCTGTAATTCATATGAAAATGCCATGTCAATTTTGCTTCTTAGTACCACTTGGACGTGCTAATGCACAGTCCACAAGAGAGAGTCATGAAAAGTCGGATGTCCTACCTCTTTCTCAAAAAAGCCAGAAAGATCTAAGCATGAAGACATTCCGATTAACTGAAAGGCATTCATTTGGGTTGGTGGCTGTTTATCCTTGTCCATTTGCTTCAATTGGAAGGGAAACCAATCAGTTTGACATAATAACCAACATAAGAAAAGAAGCCGACAGTAAATGCACTCTAGAAAAGATACTAGCCTATATGATAGATAAATCCGTACCGCTTCTTTTTTTGAGAAGGCCTCAGCATCGACGTTAATATTTTCTTCTTCGTCCAAGGGAATAGCAGGAACGTGATCTTGTATAAACCATTCATGTTCTTTGATCTCAGCCATTGTTATTCGGGTAACTGGATTAGGATCGAGAATTCTTCTTAATAAGCTTTTTGCTCCATCTGAAAGCCATTTCGGCATTTGAGTTTCCCCTTTGAATATCTGAACCATTAACAGGATAGGTATGGAAGTTAGCTGATTTCAGTTGACAAATTAGCATATATTGAGTGAGAGCTATCATTGTAAAGAATATGATTCAGTACCTTCTGATACAGAACTGCCAGATTTCGATCGTCAAAAGGGAGATACCCGCAAAGAGTAACATATAAAATGACACCACATGACCACACATCTGATGTTGCACCATCGTATCCTCTATTAGCAAGAATCTGGAAAATATGCTTGCATATTCAGAAAACAACCCTAGAAAGAAATCAAGCATTTGTATAAACGAAAACAAGTATGTCAAAGTTTTCATGTTGTTACCTCCGGAGCAACATAATTGGGACTTCCACAGGTTGTGTGCAATAGTCCGTCTTCCTGATAATGGAGATAACAGTAGACAATGTCAAATGCGTACGAAATGTAATAATGCAGTGAAATTAGAACCATTAACCAGTGCGTTATAATAAAGAAGGGTCTGTTTTATTATGTACCCGAAAATGTTTAGGTAAAGCACTTAAACCAAAATCTGTTATCTTTACGTTTCCTTTTGCATCAACAAGAACATTCTCCAACTGTAATAGAAAAGAAGAAGTCTAAGTGAGTATACACATCCTTATTTTCAAATGGAAGTATAGTAAGATAAATTACTTCAAATTGAGAAAATGAATTTTGGTGAATCAAATTACCTTAAGATCTCTATGGTAAACACCTTTACTATGACAGTAACTCACACCATCAATCAACTGTTGAAAGAGCTTTCGACCAACAGCTTCCGAAACCCTCCCTTTTGTTGCCTACACGAGAATTTTTTTTTTTAACAAGCTTATTAGTAACACGTCAAAAGATCGAAATGATTTTTTTAACCGAAGGGTTAATCAGTGAAATTTATTTACCATGAAGGCCAGTAGGGTGACAGAAATTACTTACAATTCTGTCAAACAATTCACCTCCTTCTACATATTCAAGAACCATGTATATCTTCGTCTTACTTGCTAAGACCTGTTATTTACCAGTTGATTTACCATCAGAAAAAAGATGATTGATTTCTCAACAATCAAAAAATCTAGATATGGACATTCAATTGAAACAATAGAAACTTAAAAAACGAGGCAGAAATATAAAGATCATTCATTTAGCGGGACACTGTAGTCCCAATGACAACACCCAAAATAGGCAGAGATGCTCCCTAAACCACAAATTGTTGTATACTTGAATGACCTAAGTGGCCCAGTAAGTAGATAGGAAATTGAATGTGCAAGGTCCCATACTTTGAAGATAGTTGTAGCTTGTAAGTGTAACAATCCATGAGGAAAACTGCCACTAGTAGACATTTAAAGTAGGACCAACAAATAACAAACACAGACTTTACAATTATTGAGTTTAAAATTCAATACACTACTCCAATACTCCAATCATTTCTGTGACTGATTTGAAAGGATATATCCAGAAGAGAGACAAACCCCATTTACTATGGGCCATATCTTCTCAGCAGTGCTAATAGACTCTTGTTTGGGAGTAAAGAGGCCAAATGGCTCATAGTGTCAAATCATTATAACCCTAACCTTATCTATGATTGTTGCTTCACCGTTTGAATGGTTTATATAAATTTGGTGAAGAAGAAACAAAACAATGCATATTTAGTGGGTGATATGAAATTGAATATGGTGTGTGTGAGCATAGAAGGTGGGAAAAATATTTATTTATTTACCTTTTTTTCATATAAAATAGAAGTCCGGGGATTTTAGAATGTAGTCTGGTCTCTTTTTCAAAAAAAATAAAATAATGAGATTGAGTGGCTTATTATGGACAAGTGACAATAAAAGCCTTGTCATCATTAAAGAGTGACTGTTCTTGTAATCTTACCCAGCTCACAAACCAAGGTGGCTTAAACCCAAGTAATTTCGAGCTTAATCTGTAAAATCAATTTTGGAGGAGGAACATATTTTGATAGTATCCGGGAGTTCTTAGAAGAATTATTCTTTTTATGTTTAAAACTTTAAATAAATCTACCTTAAAAAGTTATGACTCATAAACGAACAAAATATATAAGATCGATAGGAACCTATTATCTCGGGTAGAAGTCTCTTCTCGTCATGTTTTGAAGGGGGAAAAAAGTACTTTAAACCTTCAAAATCTGGGGTTGGGTTTTTAGTTTTAGGATTTGCCATTTAATCATCCCTTTTATTTAACTCATGGCCAGGTACACAAAACTTGTCAGCTAACACTACCACCACCTAAGCAAAATGCCACTTGGACACCGATTAAGAAAAAATGCCACTAGGAAAAAGCTTCAATAATAGTGTCAATTTTACAGCATGGATGGTGCTAACTGTACTGTTAGATAATAGAGTCAGAATTAAACAACACTGCCTGGAAAATCTATCTCATACAGCCCCATTGTTGATAATTTCAGACTAAATTTAGAAACTTCAGTTATAGATTCAGGGAATTTTTCTGCAAAATTTTCCCGAATAAAAAAGGAAAAAAGTTGCGAGTTGGTGAGGGAATCAAGGGACGTAATTAACAAAGATTTTGCAGAAGAAGGAAAGAATCTCAACTTACTTCATGTAATCTGACAACATTTGGATGCTTCAAGAGTTTCGATGTTCCAATCTCATTCTTAATCTGAACGAAAAAAATAAATGAAAAACTTAATCACATGTTTAAGAACAAACAAAAATCAACCATCAATCTAAACAGGGATATAGTCTTGATTTTTGAAACAAACCCAGAAATGATTTTTGATTAAAAACCCAGAGATTGAAAATAAAATTGATACCTGATCATTAACTTTGAGATCAATGATTTTTTTCTTCTCTAAAATCTTGACTGCAAAAATCTGGCCAGATTCAAGATTCTGAGCGTATTTAACTTTTGCAAAATTTCCTTCCCCAAGTGTTTTCCCAAGCTCGTATTTTCCTAGTCGCGTTCCCAATTTCTCCACTTCTCTCACCATCAAAATACTCTGTTTCTTTCTCTCTGACTCTCTGTCCCTCTAAAAATAAAACTGTAATATCCTCTGTTTTTATTTCTCTTTATCTATCTATTTCCCTCGAATCTCTATCTCTCTGTTGTATGTTTTTAGTAATTCTCACAACATGTATATAACTATATCTCAAATCTATCTCTATCTGTTTTGTGAAACTGCTTGTAAACCCATATATAAACCCACCCTCTGTTTTGTGTATATATATAGACTGTTTACGGTAGATTGTTCGTGTATATATATAGACTGTTTCGTGTATATATATAGCCTGCAAAGTTATCTGTTTTGTTAAACAGCTTGTAAACCCATAGATTGTTTCGTGTATATTGTTAGTATCAAAAAGTTGCTTTAACACGTGGCAGCAATGTCAGCGGAGCACAGTATCCCGATACATCAGTCTGAAGCACAGTCAAAATGCCCACTACTCAAAGATCGGAACACAATCAAGATGTCTCGCTACTCAAAGTACGAATCACAAGATCGGAACGTACTCAAAGTGCGGAGCACAAGATGTCCCGATGCATGGATCGAAATGCTGTTGGATCGTACCAAGGTTCGAAGCAGGGATCGAACCAAGGTTCGAAGCAGGGATCGTACCAAGGTTCGAAGCAGGGATCCCAATTTGATCTGAAAGCATCGATCGCACCAATCCCGCAACCCAGGACTGCAAGCCAAGTCCGCAATTCATTTCCCGCAAGCCAATCAGACCAACCCAGGCCGTTTAAGGGAAAGCTGGAAAAGAAGATAAGGTGTACAGGTAGACCCACATGGATGCCACCTCACCAACACATTTGACACGTGTGGCATTCTTCAAATGCCACATCAAATGAGATTTACCTTAAAAAGAAAGGGAAGAGGGAGAAAGAGGGGATCGGTCTTTTCTCTGGAAGAGAAGACGGGAGGCTACTGTAAACAGAGCAGAGCTCCAATGGAGCATTCAATTTTTGTAACCAGAAACATCAATAAAATCTTCTCAATTTCACTACCCGTGGACGTAGGCCATTCATGGCTGAACCACGTTAAATATGTGTTGAATTTCTTCTCTTTTTTCTGTTAATTTTGGGTTTTGATCTTTGATGATTAATGGTTGTTTTGGGTTGATTCGATTTTCTTCCCAAACAATTTGGCGCTAGAAACAGGGATTTGAAGCAAAAGATTTATCTTACCTGTGTTGAAGAAGATCAAAGGGGTTTCTGAAGGGTTTCTCTTTCTTTTCCTTTTTCGTGAAGGGTTCATCTTCTTTTGTTATCTGTTAATTTTACAGATGAAGAAAAGGGTTAGGGAAAAACTTTACTTTTCTTTATTTCTTCACCATCTTCTACTGTTTCTCCATAATTCTTCACGCTGTGAAGACAAGAGTAAAAGAAAAAAAAAACTATTCACTTCTTTTCTTCTCATAATCATTTATTATCATTCTGTTGTTCATCACCTGGGAAGAAGAAATCAAGAGGATTAAAGTGAGATTTGAGCCAAGAAGAGGTCAAGGATTGTTGTTAGAAACATCACTGACATTGATTAAGAGGGAAGAAGCTATTAACTTGAGAAAAAATCAAAAGGTTAGGGATTTGGGAGTGGAATCAAAAAATTGGGATTTCAACTGATCTTGGTATTATGTGAAATTGAGTTGGGAATTCAGCTAAAGATGAGTCGATAACAAAAGGGTTTGATATGAATTTGAAATAGGGATCAAGAATTGCTTGAATTTGAAAATAGGGATTACAATGTTCTTCCCCATTTTTGAAGTGAAATCAAGTTATGAAATTGGAGATTAACCAACCATTGAAGCTCAAGAGTTCTAATTGGAGATGAATACTGTGTGGATTGAATGGGTTGGTGGTGAAATTAGGTTTTGTAGGATCAAAATTGATAGTAACAATCAATCACAGATGTAGAATCAACAGCTTCAGTACTGTCGCAAATTTCTGGAGTTCAGATGCCACAAACATTTGGAGCTTAATTCCACAAGTTTCAACTTCATAGCACCAATGCTATCTGCACAGTCACATCGAGAAAATTCGGGGGCAGATGAGTATTCCCTGTTCATTTCAATTCAATTTGACGAGAGATAAGTATTCACATGCCCAGTTCATGAACTTTCTTACCATCTAAAAACATAAACTTATTATCTCGTGCTCACAGTGAAATCTTGCTTGAATGATAGGGAAAAATCAAGTTGTTAAAGTATGGGAGAAGCATGCTTTAACATGTTTAAACTGAAATCTAAATGAATTTTAAGTATTATTCTGTCAAGCCTGACTTTGATACACTTGCATAATTTAACATAAATTGAGTTGAGCTTATTCGACTCAAGTTAACCGTTAAGTTTAATTAATAAGCTGTTAAAGTTGTAAGTTCAGCAGCTGAACTTGTTGGAACTCTTGTTTATTATTTCTATGTTGATGCTTGCACTAATGGCTACCATGATATACCTGTTATGTGCATGATGTAGGGGGATTCTTCCTTGGGTTTTAACATTTTATACTTTTATCCTAATTTGATATGACTGTGTATGTTTTCATTTCCACTTTGGTGTTGTTGATTTTACTCCATTAATGTCCTGGTCATTCCCACCATCTCTTTAAACTCAAACCACTGATTTAGCAGTCTCCTTTACTCCTGACTTTGTTAAACCCAAACTGTGCAAAAGACTCATGTTCTACTGATTTGCTTCTTAAAGGCCTGTGATTTTTGATTATTAAATGGTTCCATTTTAATGCTATTTCTGAATTTCAGGTAGGGGTTTCCCCTCCATTCTTATTAAAAACAATTTGTTTTTCTTTTGATTCCTGTTTTGATTTGGTTTCCTAATGTTCAATGACTTATTTTGTGTAAACTAAATTTCTGTTGTCAACACCCTTTGAGATTTGAAACTAAATTGTGCTGTCAACTAAATTGTGGTCAACATTTTTTAACAGTTACACTTAACCTGTCTGTGCACTTAACATTTCTTAACAATTGCACTTAACCTGTTTTTACAATCATTCTCAACATTTTCTAACAGTTTGTGTTGAACCTGTCTTTGAACCGGGATGTGAACCTGTTTTGGACCATGTTGAAACTGTGTTTAAACTTGGATTTGAACCTGTATTTGAAACTTGTGAACTGTTTGCTAACTTGACTTATCAAGTAGTAGTTTTTAAACTTCTGTATTGGACTGTTTGAGATATCTCAGAAGAGTTATGTGATAAGTCGCTTATGAGTTTAAAAGTCATCTATAAGTTTCATTGCTTTATAGTCGCTGAAGCACAGAGATTTCTTTGTGACCAGTCGAAGTAACCGCAACGTATAATTTTCTTGTTGATATATATTATTGCATCCTTTGTTTTGATTCTTCTTAAATATGCAGGGGGCAAAAATGAATCACCCGCAGCATGGGTACCCTTATTACCACCACTAGCAACCAAGATAATTGATTCATGTCTGCCACTACCAACAATATTATCACCATCAATGCTGGATGTGGAACCATACTTCTTTTATTTTGATGATTACAGATTACCACCAATCAAGATTACTCCTCTACAACATGGTTGGCAGTGGGGTGCAAGAAATGGCCAAGATCAACCAAATGCAGCAAAGAATGATCCAATGGATTATATTCCACTACAGAGACCTGCCAATGGTGTTTTCAATCCGTTTGATAAGGTTTTTTCTCAAGCATGAAGAGAGTCCAATATTTGTTGAATATCTGTGAAAGAATCAAACTCAAGAAAGATAAGATGTCATTATTTTCTCCAATATTTAAATTGTTATATTTGATGCATATCCTAAGTAGCAACTTAAAACTTAAGAATGATTCATACCCATCATCTTTAAATGATTGAGTTACAGTCTAATTTTATCACTTAAAACAAAAAAAAAAAAAAAAAAAAAAAAAAAAAAAAAAAACATGAACTTGCTTGATTTGTGAACACAACATCTGTGAAATGAATTAGATCGTTAAATTTGTTCAACTAGTACCCATTGTATATATTTTACTTGAACATTACAAACTGTCATACATTATGAATTGATCAATTGCTTTCAATAGCATCAGAATCACATGTGATATCATGCACAATGATAATTAATCCCATAATCATCTACGATAGAAACCTATTGATTTAATATGATGTATTCTTAGCCTACACAAATTCCAATTTATTTGATTATATTTAACTGTGGTATGCAACAAAAAACATGAAAATTATTTTCAGCTTGTACCTATTTAATATCATGAAATGTTTAAGACATTTTTATGAGATGTGAAGATACCTATGAAGGACACTTCAGAGATGCGGCAGCTATGCACTGGAGCGCATGCTAAAAAGAAATCAAATTTTTAGCTGTGAAATGAGCTAAATACTGCACGCCAATTAGGTATTTTATTTCAATAATTAATTAACGATTAGATAAATAATATTTTTCGCCATTTTACGTTATATGCCTTGTACTTCTTAACATAAGGCAATAATTGATATTTTAAATGAGCCTTCGAGAAATGATCTAAATGGCTCATACTTCACGAAGAATATTCAATGAATACTTCAATTTATTTATGACTTCTTATATTAATTCGAGGGACGATACTTCTTATGCTTCGTATAAGTTACAATACGGATTTTCATTTTTCTTATACTTCTTGCGGCAGTCAAAAAGCTCCCACAGGAATTATCATTTAAAAATGGGTGTCTCTTTCAATTTATCATTAATATTTCTGGAAGGCGAATACTTTTACAGTCATATACTTCTGATCTTTTAACAGAATAAAATTTTATTTGGATATTCCTCATGTCTTATTTAAAATATAATTCATATTTTCTTTCTATATATGCTTCTCATGTATATAGAAGAATATGGGTTGTATCATAAATAAGAAATGAGAAATGAGAAATATCTGGATGATTTTCAAGTTTACTTCTCATCTGCACGATACAAGCATTAGCTGGACAAGGATCTTGTTACTCCAGGAACATCTTATTCTGGAGAGCGCTCAAATTATTCCAGGAAAATCATATTCTGGACAACGCTACGAGTGACGACTCGATTACTCCAGGAACATCTTATTCTGGATAGCGCTTCGATTGGCGACACAATCATAAGTAAATATCCTTATAGAATTTCATTAACAACAAAATTCTAATAAAGAAGGAGTTCCTTACTAACGGTTATCATTTTTCAGAGTACGGGTCGGGACCAACCCTGTATCTTACCCCTGGCTCGGGTTTGTTTCGTATGTGTGGGATCTCGATCCATTGTACTCATGAAAAAATATGTTTAACCTAAGCTCCGTGGAAGGAGGTGCTTCATCGCAAAAAATTCCAACCCAGGGTTCAAAGGAATCTTGTGGTAGAAAACTAACGATCAGTATATATATATAAAATTTTGTTTTGCAGGGACAATAATATAACGAGGCCATGAAAATACACAAGTCTGAAATGCTGTCATTGCACGAATCTGAAATGCTGTTAATCCGAAGCATGGATCGCACCAAGTTTCAGATGAAATTTGCGTGAAGTTATTTTCTTAAGAGTTTTTCTTCAAATAACTCTCAAGAAAAGGGGGCAAGTTGTTAGTATCAAAAAGTTGCTTTAACACGTGGCAGCAATGTCAGCGGAGCACAGTATCCCGATACATCAGTCTAAAGCACAGTCAAAATGCCCACTACTCAAAGATCGGAACACAATCAAGATGTCTCGCTACTCAAAGTACGAATCACAAGATCGGAACGTACTCAAAGTGCGGAGCACAAGATGTCCCGATGCATGGATCGAAATGTTGTTGGATCGTACCAGGGTTCGAAACAGGGATCGAACCAAGGTTCGAAGCAGGGATCGTACCAAGGACCGAAACATGGATTGCAATTTGATCTGAAAGCATCGATCGCACCAATCCCGCAACCCAGGACTGCAAGCCAAGTCCGCAATTCATTTCCCGCAAGCCAATCAGACCAACCCAGACCGTTTAAGGGAAAGCTGGAAAAGAAGATAAGGTGTACAGGTAGACCCACATGGAGTTGCCACCTCACCAACACATTTGACACGTGTGGCATTCTTCAAATGCCACATCAAATGAGATTTACCTTAAAAAGAAAGGGAAGAGGGAGAAAGAGGGGATCGGTCTTTTCTCTGTAAGAGAAGACGGGAGGCTACTGTAAACAGAGCAGAGCTCCAATGGAGCATTCAATTTTTGTAACCAGAAACATCAATAAAATCTTCTCAATTTCACTACCCGTGGACGTAGGCCATTCATGGCTGAACCACGTTAAATCTGTGTTGAATTTCTTCTCTTTTTTCTGTTAATTTTGGGTTTTGATCTTTGATGATTAATGGTTGTTTTGGGTTGATTCGATTTTCTGCCCAAACATATATATATATATTGTTCTTGTATACTGCTCTGTGTATATATATGAAAATATGACGATGATCTTCTTCTACTTCTACTCCTCTTCTATGAATCCCAACCTCTCTCCTTTCATATGATGTCCTTGAAAATATATGGGGTCACCCTACACGAAAAAACTTTACGTGGACTGTATTTTCTTTTTCACAGTATTATTTTGACCCAATAAATATGTGTGTATAACCCACGTGGAATTGGATTATGTTATGTTTTAAATTGTATGCGTACAACTGAGAATCCTAAGATGTATTTCAGGTAGACTCCGAGCCCCATTTATTTAGTATATTCGACGTACGTTTTCGGTTTTGCCATCTTTTTGGTTTATGGTAATTTTACTGTCTGTGGAACTTTAACAAAGTCAAATAGCACATTGCCAACCACTCCACACTGTCTGCAGATGAAAGGAATGAAATATTTATACTTGGCATGATCAGAAGTCTATTGAACAAAAAGCTATCTCCTCCCTTCCTCCTAAAAATAAAAAAATATATAGTTCCTCTCTCTTAGGAGTTTTGATTTTTCATAGGTAAAAATAATTTGATTTGTATTTTTTGTTTGTATTTTTATTTTTTTTGATATCTTTAGGAGGATTTTCTATTTGCCCTAAGAGCAAGGGCTATAGATAGGGTGTTCTTCTTCAAACGAAGGAGTTTCAATCAAAAAGAGCCAATTAGCCACTACTATAGGTAAAGAGAAGTGAGTTTTTCCCCAAAAACATAACCACTCGTTCGATCAAAGGAGTGCTTGCCAGTCTTTACTGACGGATGATCTTCAACCGTTTGGATCCTAAGCGGGTGAAATTTTTCCGTCTGGATAAAAAGTTCATCCAACCATTCTGGTAGGAGTATCCAACGACTCTGATAGATTTGAAAGTCAGACGGGGGAAGTTCACCCGTTTGGCTATTTTTTTATTTAAAAAATAATAATTTAAAAACTAGACGGGGAAACTTCATCAGTCTAGTCTCTTTTTTCTCCACCGTCCCGTAGTGAAAAAAACATTCCTTCGCCTAGTCACTCCTTCGTTTTGAAAGGGTCATTGCTCTAATAGCGATCTTTTTAAATATAGTGTTTTTTGGCTTGCTGTTCTCGATTAATCAAAAATATCAACAATTCTGATCGGCGTCGTTTTAGATTCATCTTCAACAATAGGATTTAGGACATACAGATTCGTTTGGGTCTATAAATTTTGGGCAAAATACTCCATTTTATTTGGAGGATCTCTTATTGAAGAAGATAATTATTTCAAATAGTCGGAGTTGGTTCCAGTTCACACCATCATTCATCACTACTACATCTTCAAAAATTGGATATCTTTACGGTTTATGATTCTTTCTCTTCAAGGTGTACTTACAATTGGTGTCATCATTTATATTTAAATTTTAATTATCTTGTATTTTGGAGTTTTTAATAATTGTATAGACAATTATATAATTACTATTTTGATTTAAATAAATTAAAATATTATACCAATTAAATAAATAAATAAATATTAACAGTGTTTTTGGCGGATTGATAAGCTATCGATTTTGTTAATGAAAAAAATGATCTCTCTTCCCTCGTCAAGAAATTTTTGGTGAGACTTTCAACAATCGATAAGCTATCGATTTGGTTAATTTAGAAGGGGATCCAAGTCAATGGGCTACAAAACGAAAGTATTTGGTTACACCCAACACGCCACTTTGACATTATACAAGGCGAGAGGCCTTATCATTACTAAGAAATTCCAACTGCTATAGTTAAATATTTGTGAAAAATAATAAATTTTTTGAAGAAAGATGTAAGGAAAAGGGAGAGCAGCGAAATTGTTAATCACAGAAATTAAATTATTAATCCAAAAATATTTCAAAATGTGGTATATTCCCAAAACGTGGGGAAAGATTAAGTTTAAATGTCAACAACAGACATTGTTAAATATTTATAACCCACCACACTTGTAGGGTTATTTTCTAATTTTGAAGCGTCAACTACAATAGTTTATGTTTAGGTTTCGAGGAGATCTGGAAATCAGAAGATAAGATCGGAGGCATCACACGCAATATGCGTTATCCAACAAGTAAACATTTTAAAAATGTCACTAATTACGACATTTCTATAGCGTAAACCAATAATTAGTGTTTCATTGAAAAATGCAAATTTGCACACCAAGAAAAGTATGTCTGTAGCAAACGGAGGAGACGAACTTTTGGTCCATAAAACAGATGCATTCATATCATATAATCATATCATATCATACCCGTAGGATAGCCTTTTTATTGGATGGAACTGGATTAGTTTTGTAAAAATGTTATTGTTGTGACAACAGAAATCAAGTCTAGTACTCTTAAGGTCGGTGCAGAAATCAAGTCTAGTACTCTTAGACAACAGAATGATTTTTTTGACATAAAACGGTTGGAAAATGGAAACTTGATATTGCATATTTCCTGAATATCCCCATGACCCCCAATATGTGAAATTTTAGGAAGATACTAATTAGGGTTGTTAATGGATTCGGATCAGAAACCCACCGGTAATCCTAAAATATCAATGTTTTCCCATCTATTTTGAGTTTACATCGAGTTTTTCTATCAAACCCTAAAATTTCTCATATGTTAATCCTCTTAATCAACTAACTTTTAGGTTTATTGGTCCTATTCGATATTCACCTATAGTTATAGACGCTAGATCTATGTGATACTACATGTTTTATTGAGATTAATCTCTTCAAATGATGATGTTTCCTCTCACATCAGGTCTATCTAACATGATGTGATTTTTGTTTAAACAACCTTGTTACACCTTGAACCTGAATTTTGGAAAACCTTCGTCATCTGATGTACCACCAGACTTTTTTGGCGGATTTCCCTTGTTGGTGGCTATTTCTTTTCAACATCATAGTCTTTTCCTAGTATTGTGTGTCTTGTTGTTTCTTTGAAGGTTGCAAGGGTGTTGTTCTTCTAGATGTTCAGCATTGTTCTTATTATTGCATCGGTTTGAGTTCTTTCCTCTTTTTATTTCGACTGCTTCGTAAAGAAACAAGGAGGAGTATTTTAAAGGGATTTTTCATGGTGCAATGTTGGAATTCTATTATTTCTATTTGGGTTAATGGTTTGTTGAAGACTTGGGCTATCTGAATTTCCATGTTCTGAGCCTCTCTGGTCTTCTTGCTCCTGGTCATACAACTTGGCATTCGTTGATAATCATTGTTTAAATCCAATTCGACGTATTTGGGCTCCTTCCTATTTATTTTTCCTCGTAACTGGTGGGCCGAAATACTTCTTCTTTATTCTTCTTCCCTCTATACTTCTACAATCTGCTTCAAGCTACTACTTCCTCTACTATTAAAAGTTTTAGTAACTACTCTCTTTCATGCCGTTTATTCTTCTTACTATCAGTCTACATTCTATAATTACAGTTTAACATTTCTCCCCTAACACCCTCCCTTTCACTTTTTACCTAACTTTTTACCCCTTCTCAAAATCAGTTTCCAACTTTTGTTAATTCATCAATTCCAAAACTGCTCAACCTTCACATCAAAACCAATTGCAAGTGACTTTATTCATAATTTGTTACAACTCACTTTATTCCCATACTTCTATTTATTTCTTAGGTTGTTCTCTCTGATCAAATGCTTATTTTCACAAGACGATTCTGCACTATCATACTTTTCCTACTTCTTTTTTATTTTTAAAATCCCATCTTAAGGTTGGGCTCAATCAAAGCCATAACCTAGCTTCTCTTATCAGTTATATCCTTGCGAATTTTCTCTACCCAACAAATATATAAATCTTGAAAATAAATATTTTTGCATGAAACTGTCAAGGAATCAACCAACAGACAACTATACAACATCTTCGAAGATTATGGAAAAATAATCTAAATGTGCGAATCTTACTTCATTCACAAAGTTATATACATGCTCTAATCACCCCTCCTCCACCTGGCCAACTTTGGATGTGCATGGGCTTTTATCGCCCACCACACCCTGAGGCGAGGAGAGATTTTTGGCAAGATTTTCCAACAATCTTCCCTAACATCAATTCCACCACTCCATGGATATTGTTGGGAGATTTCAACGACATAATGGATCAATCAGAGAAAAAGGGAGGAAGGCAAGTAACATACGCGCAGACTAAACATTTTCTTACAATGATCAATCATATGGGTTTTATTGATATGGGGTTCCGGGGAGATCCTTTTACATGGACAAACAATCAGCTGGGGAAAGATAATATTCTAGAACGCCTTGATCGAGTCTTAATCACTCAACACTGGCAAACATCTAATCCCCATGCAGGAGTTACTCATCTCCATAGGATAGCTTCTGATCATGCCCCAATACCGCTACAAACAAAAATGATCGACTGGAAAGGATCAAAGAATTATAAATTTGAACATTTGTGGCTCACCTATCCGCAACTAATAAAACCTTCTCTAGACCTGCAACTAAAGCTCATCATAACCAGTTAAAACCTTACCGAATGGAATAAGGAAACACTTGGTCACCTCCCAACAATGATCAAGAATTCAACAACACAAACAAAATTAGCACAACAACAATGCGTTAACCGAAAAGAAACTGAACATGATTATTGGTTATTACGAGAGAAGGAACTTAGGAATCACCATATGACTCTACTCCAATGTCATACAACTTATTGGCAACAAAGATCCAGAATTCAATGGCTACAATCGGGTGAAAACAACACAACTTTCTTCCACATTAAAGCAACTATTCATCGAGGATACAATAATATACATCAATTACAGGACCCTTAGAACGATTGGGTCACCAACAAAAATGAAGTTATTCGTCTCATTCTGGACCATTATATTGAATAATATTCAGCGACACCCACAACGATAGATGAAGATCTTTTCAGAGAAATCACTCCTGGACTAACTCCCAGACAGTGTGCTAAACTAACTGACGAGGTAACCCCAATGGAAATCAAACAAACACTCTTCTCTATAGAATCAGAGCGATCTCCCGGTCCCGATGGCTACACAAGTAAGTTTTTCAAAACCTTCTAGGAAACTACTTATACCCAATTGATAGATATGGTTCAGATTTTTTTTAATTCCCTAAATATTGACCCACTCGTGAACCACATAAACCTCACACTAATTCCAAAAATTGAAAACCTTCAAAACCATCACAATTTAGACAGATAGGTCTCTGCAATGTCACTTACAAAATTATTGCCAAAATTTTAGTCAACCGCATTAGACCCCTTCTCCCATTCTTGATAAGCCCTTATCAAAGCATATTTGTACCCCAAAGATCAATTCATGTAACATTGCAATTGCGGGAAAACTATTCCACTACATTATATCTTCACCCCTAACCAAAGACCCGAAATAGCCCTAAAGTTAGATATCCAAAAGGCTTATGATATCTTGAACTGGGGCTTCATCAAAATATCCTTCACAAAACTAGGATTTCCACCAACCTTCATGGACTATATAATGCTTTGTGTCACAACTGTCACATATTCAGTCAACATCAATGGCGCTCCACATGGCTACATCACACCGACAAGGGGTATAAGGCAGGGAAACCCACTATCTTCTTATATTTACATAATTTGTATTTATCCACAAACATGAGAATATTGGAAAACCAAAAGCTTATAGGAGGACTCCGTATATCCTGAAAGGTGTCACCCATTCTGCATCTAATATATGCGAACGACCTCTTGATCACGTTTAAATCTTCTATAGAAAGCAGCAATAACCTCAGCAAATTACTTCACTCCTATAGCTCTTCCGTGGGCCAAGTAATTAATACGTCCAAATCCACAATTATATATTATCCGATATAGACCAACAGGTGGTGGACAATATACATTAGCTATTCGACAGTCCAACCACATCAAATCCCCCTATTTATCTAGGGGTCCAATTCAAACAATGAAGATCTTTTCAGCAAATTTTCGAACCTCTGCTTCAAAAGGATAACAAGGAAAGCAAAAGGATGGATGAAAAAATGCATGATGCCTGCTATAAGGTTAGTCTTTATCAAAACTTCTCTCATACAACCTCAAACCACCTTATGCAAACACAAATTCTTCCGACCCATGTGCATAACCATATAGATCGCATCACCTTAAATTTCTTCTAGGGGAATGACTCCTCACTGAAAAAGCTTCATCCACTAGGTTGGGATAAACTATCCAACAAATTTCAAAAGGTGGATTTGGCATTAGGAAAAGTAGTGCACATAATAAAGCATTGTTTATGAAAAGGATATGGAATTTGCATGACCCCCTGACTGCATCTTGGCAAGCTTATGTCGAGAGAAATATCTCAAACACCATCCAATTTTCCAAAGCCCCCTTATCATCCCCTCCTCAACCAATGCACGATGGAAACAAGTAGCATCTATCATACCCATCTTCCAAAATCTTGTTTTCTACTGTGTTGGAAACGGATTAACAATCCGTATCCAGGCTAATTGGATTCTATATTTCTCGAACCTTGACCCAACACAGTGCTACCCCATCTAAAAAGTTGCATATACCATTGATCTTCTTACTCACAATTGGATACATCATAAACTAGACATCCTACCGCCTCTCACAGCCCAAAAAATTATCAACATCCACCTCCCCCATAACAACCCTCAAGACAGGGTTATTTGTCCGCATTCAAAAACTGGTAAATACACTACAGCTTCCGGATACAAATGTCTAACCCAGTAAGTGAGTCACCCCAATCATCCCCCCCTCCGGTATCCAAATTCTTGTGGACCTTACAATGTCCACCAAAAAATATAACTTTTCTTGTGGAAAGCAATCAATGAAGGTCTACCCACCTTCTCTATTCTATCCCGCATCCAACTCACCAATTACAATTTATATCCCCGACATAGCATTGAACCAGAAACGGCCGACCACTTGCTCCTACATTGTCCAATAATAACTTTAGATTGGAACACCCTACTCGCTCATTTCTCAAGCAACTATCATGCCAGCACTACCCTCCCTACTTATATAAACCCCTACACAACCGTTCCTCAACTCTTAAAACAACAAGCCTCGCCCTGCACCATCACTTCCTTTTGTTTTCTCTTCTGGACTCTCTGGCTAATCAGAAATGAATACATATTCCGACATAAACAATCAACATCGGATAGTATTGTGTCAAGAACATTTCAACAACAACAAGAATATTCATGGGCAAAGGAAAAATTACCTCCTATAACACCGGGCGATTCACCGGTTACTATCCCATCAAACTCCATAAGGAAAATAACAATCATCTCAGTGGGATGGAAATGTCCTAGCTTAGATTGGATCAAAATCAACACAGATGGGGATGCCAGGGGACATCCTGGCTTGGCGGGTGCAGGATTCATCTGCAGAAACTTAGAAACGAGAATGGTTTTGGCGCTAGCACATCCGCTTAGAATCACAACTGGCTTATCAGCTGAAACTTGGGCCATGTTGTTGGCCTCAAGAACTGCAACAGAAATAAAATGGCCAAAAGTCATTTTCGAAACGGATTCGGAAAACCTGCTAAGATTCGTAGCATCTCCCACGAAACTGCCTTGGTACATTTCTGGCATGATCGCGAAGATAAAGCTGAGAATGCGCCAAATACCTCATTGCAATATTCAACACAATTATAAAGAAGGAAACCAAGCAGCCGATTGACTCGCCAACCACGACGCTAATGACAGTCAGACATGGAATTTTTCAATAAAAATATGGGACCAGGCAATCCCCTCTTTTCTTAACCAAATTGTATTAAATGATTCTATGGGTACCATATACTCACGTGTAATCCATCTTTAGTTTAATAAAATTATTTATACTTCAAAAAAAAATGGATTCGGGTCTTCCCGGGTATCATTGGACTTAGACCCTACTTATAAAAGTCGAGTCCAGTTTCTAATGGTTCTGGGTGCGGTTCCTAAATATGTAGACCCAAAACCGGATCCGTTCAAAAATCAGGGTACTCGTCGGTTCCGGGTACTCATTGGGTACTGAAAAACTATCAATTTTTTTCTTAAAATTTTGATATCTTGTTCTTTCTCGCTTAAATACAAATTATACTTTTACAAATTTATTGTTATTTATTTATTAATGTTTTAAATAAAGATTAAATATAAAAGAAAAATAAAAAATATGAAAAAGTTGAAATTAAATCTAGAAAAATTATTTCAATTTTAATTAAAATAAACAGGTTTCCAAATAGACTTATTCTGATTTCAGATAATGATTACCCATCCTCAGCTCTCAATTACTAAAAGCCTGATGTCGAAATTTCCCGACGAGAACAGTTTGGAACATAAAGAGACCCGGAAAGCATAATTTTGGCGCAAGATGAATGGCGGATTTGTTAAAGAATATGTTCATAATGAGGTGGAGAATGACCATTCAGAATAGTGGTTATGATTTTCTCTTGAATGGTGGATGTTGTCTGAAACTCAATCACGTGGTGGATATTTACTAAAGGTGGGGTCATAGGCGGTGATAAGTGGGGTCTACGTATCTCACCGTCCAGCAAATACCAACTAACAGTCTATAAATTCTCTCCCGGCACACGTTAGTTAACAAATAAATATCTAGCAGCTTTTCATTTTTCTGTTAACCGACTTTCTAGAAAACGTAGACTACGCAGTGCTACAGTAATGTAGGAAGATGTACCGTAACAAGGAAACAGGTGGAAAATATAGCTGCAGCCAGGAACACATGAACATGAAAGAAAAAAATAAAATAATAGGAAAATGCAGCTATGGTTTTCATGCAGGTGGTTTCATGATAATTTAGTCCATTGAAAAATCAGAATGTTTATCAGTTTTTATTATTCAATAAGGACTGTTCCATAATTAATGGATTATAAGTCCATAATTAATTATCCGTTTATAATCCATTATATAAATATTTGTTAAAATTTATAATAATTCATTATTTTAATTATAATTAAAATAATTTATTATTTTTATAAGTAAAAAAATATATATTTATAAAAACAATCATAAACATTCTTTAAAAAAAAATTAGATTTTTTTTTCTTAGACCAATATAGTCAATATCGGATTTCGGTTTGTACCGGTCGAGAGCGATACACTGGTACACCGTTGTATCGGGGATATTTCGGTTCCAAGTATCGACGAAATATCGGTTCACACATTTTATACCTATAATTTTATAAAAAAATACTAGTTCACATTTTATAACTATAAATAAATTTTAACACGTTATATCAAACGTTTTTTTCACAAAGTTTATAAATAAAAACAAGTACTCATCCAAAATATATAGATCCATACAAAGTTCAAACTGGAAACACAAGAGAAACAAGAACAACTTCACCGTCTAAAATGCTAATTAAACAAGGATATTACAATTATAATCAAGATCATTAGACTCATTATAGATACCATCATATGTATTAACTCTATCACAGTCATCACCAAGTAGTCCTCTATCAGTGTCCAACATCAATTGATCAGTATCATATCCATCAAGGTCAGTGTCAGTTGGATAATTAGACTTACTTCGAGAACTACGAACTGTCCCACTTACTTCACCAACATTCTCCTGCGAATCATCCAAAGTTACATTATCACCTTCCACAGCCAAGTCATCCAAATTTTGTGGATCCAACCATTCATCACTTTCATCATGTTCATCCAGAAAAATAGGGTCACGAGCTTTCCCATCATCGTTATATTGTTGGATTTCTTTGTATTGACGCTGCAATTTCTTGTTATATTGGATAAAGACACTATCATTTAATTTCTGTTGTTTTATGCGATTTCGTTTCTTTGAGTGCAACTGAAATACGAAAGATAAATAGGTAAATATGAAACTGAAATACGAAAGATAAGTAATTCAACTGAAATACGAAAGACAGTAAGCAACAATGAGCCACATGTAGAGGGTGTAGTGCATGAATTGGATGCATTAGAAGAATCCATAATCACAACCTAAAGTAACAAAATTGAAACAAAACAAGTTAATATAAAGAGCTAAACTATCACATTGTAATCCATGTAAAAATTAAACCATACAAACACACATACTATTTCTGAATAGAAATCATATCAGTATAAGAGTCTGAGTTTCTGAATAGAAATGAGACTAAAGAAGTATTTGGATCTTCAGGTAGATATACAGGAGGTCTTAAAGATCTGTAAATACCATCATTCCCATACCCACATTGCTCCATTTAAGATGCAGGAAAAAAAAAGTAGTGAATGATTTCTTATCAAATGCTAGAATTAGATGTGTGTTTCTCTATTCTGTGATTATTATGGTAAAAGAGCAAGAAAAATTCTATATTGATAATACACAGTTTCAAGTTAAGAGCCCAAATTGTAACATTAGAGATCTCAAGACATACATGAAAAATATTAAAACTTATAAAATTATAAATAAATGTGTGCTTCCTTGTACTAAACTAAGGCCTTTCTTGTGGAAATCATTGAATGAAGGTGTACCTTCACTCCAGTTACATCATCATACCAAACTCAGTACCGAAACTAGGGCCTTTCTTGTGGAAAATATTGAATGGAGGTGTAGCTTCACTCCAGTTAATTCATCATACCAAATTCAGTACCTAAACTAAAGTTTTTCTTGTGGAAATGATCGAATGAAGGTGTGCCTTCACTCTAGTTACTTTATCATACCAAACTCAGTTCCTAAACTAAAGTTTTTTCTTGATGAAAAATTAAATAAACGTCTACCCATGATTCCATTTACTTCAACACATCAACCTAACTTCATCCAACCTGTGTCCACTGCTAGAGAGAACATAAACAACTAGTGGACTGAATCCAACTGGAATCTATCTGTCCTACTACCCATCCAATGATCCAACATTAAGTTGAAAACCATTCTCAGTCATTTCCTAAAACAGTCCAAATGCAGGACCTATAAGTTTCTGGAAACAAAACCTCTAATGATAGTATTGTAAGTGACCTAGTGCTACAATTCCACAACATTAGCTAACAAGGATATGTAATAAGTTAAACATCTCAATACAATCCAATAATTAACTAGCCCAGACAACACAATTAGTTTTCCACAATCACAACAATACAAAAAGGTATACAAATAACAAGTTAATCCCAAAAGATATATCACAATGTCAATGGAAAACAAGCTAACCAACTAAGCTTTTATAACTTATGTTGAATATCCTGTTTTAAACGGAAACTCTACTTTGCAGTTTGCACTATATTGTTAATCTAGGGAGGTGCTACCAGATCTGATTAAAGTTGGGTGCCTTTACTGATAATCACAAAATCCTCTCCTCGCAATTCAATTCCAACTTCAGAAAAGGAAACGGTATTAACACTGGTTTGAGTTTCAATTCAAGTCTTCTGATCCAAAATTTCTATGTTTAATTAACAATTTGATTAGGAATTGTTCCAGTAAAAAAATTACAGCTTAAATCAAGACCAAAAGAGACTCTAAGCCAATAAGTATCATTCGAAATAGTCTAAAAAAAAGTTTGTTCTAAATACAAGTTTGATGTAACCTACATTTCATCTAGTTAAAACTATCTTAGTTAATCCCTCAATACACAAAGAAAACTAGTAATGTTGAAGAACACAGAAGAATAACAACAAATCAAACTTTTAAGTCATAAATGAAATCGAGCTTAAAAGACAGTCTTACCCGTTTAAGATCCAAACGAGTCTTGCAATTAAACTGAAGTTCAAATTGAGCACCGCTCATACGCTGTCTTTTCAATTAAAACGATGGAGAAATGAAGAGAGAAACAAATCGATGGAGAAATGAAGAGAAAAACTAGGGTTCACTATTTGTTTCTCTCTAAGGAATCTAGATCGCTGGATTTAAATTTTGCTCTAATCTAACAGAAAGAAACAAATATCAGAAATATCGGTTAAAACCGGTTTTGTACATATCAGCCGGTTTTTTTGGTGGAATACCGTTCCACCGGTATGACATGATTCGTTCCGGTTGAACCCCGATACCGATAAAACCGGCGATATTACGACTGTTTCGGCCGAAACTAACTAAAATTAACTACATTGCTCTAGACTATCAAGAGAGAGACAAAAGAACAATAATGGACTAAAAAAAAATCTCAGATCATTATTTTTTCTTCTCCTAATTGAGAGCATTTTTCTAAGAAAATCAATTACTCCAAAAATATTCATGTTAAAATTTATTAAAAAATGATTAATAGCATAATCATTTTTTAATTTATAATTCTATATTCATAAATGGTAATCATAATTTTTACTAAATAATGCCTAAGAGATGAATATCATTAATAATGAAATTTACTCAAAATATTAAAAAAATAATAATAAAAATTAAACCATTACATAGTCTTTCTCCAAGATTTTCCCGAAAAAATTACGAGAGGCAAATCCTAACAAGATCTTCCTCTTGACTATCCAATCCAAGCTAAACGGAGGGAAAGGCTCATTACTGACCGACTCTTCTAAACCACTCTTTTGTATCTTGGGAGCGACTCTATTAAACTGAAAAAAGATTTAATACAAGCCCTTAGATGGTCATGCGACTATTTGCGGCGTATTAAAATGCAAGTCTATAAATAGGTTGCTACGAAATGCTTGCTCTTAGTCGAAGATAGGTTCTGATCAAAAGCTATAAAAGTGCCAAGTCATTTTTAAAAGAAAAACGAGTTTTTCTTGTTGAGTTACATACGGTCATTGAACATAGAAAATCGTAGAACTCCCAGTTCTTGGAAGGAGGTTGATATCTACGACGATCATAGTTCTTCTTTGTCCTCCGCCTAGCTGTTTTAGGAAACAGAGACCGGAACTATAGTTAACTCTTATAAATTTTGCCAATCTCTCTTGATATGAATACATGACCATTACACGTCTTTTTAGTTCGCGTTTGAGTACATTGTGAATTATTTGACGAATTACTAACTATGTTAGGCATCATGCGTCATGAGAACACGAGACGACATGTTTTATACCTCCACAAGCAAATGCCGGATTGAGAATTCTTATGGGCCCGTGTTCTGTTATCAGTTTTTTAGCCATATTAGCTGTGACCACGTCAAAAATATGACTACTTCATCTGACCGATAAGCACAATTAATGATTTAAAAAAGAAAATAAACACAATTTATTGACCGGTCCATGTATTAGGTAGATCTCACTTAGATCAAAAGACATCAGCATGGTACTATCTCCATCCGATAAAAATTGACAATTTACTGTTTGCATAATTTTTGTTGAAAAATAAGAAGATAGGATAGTTTTAGTATTCTTTCTTTTTTGTTTTCCATTTCTGCCTTTATGTGTATAACAATATTAGGATAATTTGGAGCAAAGACTAACGGGAACATTCTCTATTTTCCAAAATGGAGCAATAGGGCATAGAATGAGATTCACCATGCTCATGAATATCCACCAAACTGCGGATTCTCTACCGCCCGCATATTTCAATTTGTTTTCCATCCATTTATTCCAGATGGACGACTGCGGTTCCATCGGGGTTTTATAAACCTTAAACTGCAAAGTAAATGTCGTCCCACAGTGTCTTTGTTGTGTAGTGTAGGCTTTTCAGTTAAATTTGACTTAAAGTAGAACTCGAACTAGATAGGGGTTTGGGGGGCATTAATTCTTCCAACATGGTCAAATTACTTCAATAGGGAAGACTTATCACTCCCCATGCCCTTGCTTTTAGAAGTGACGCATATTTGTCAAGTTATTTACATTTTATAGAGTAAATTTAATAACACTATTGTTGAAAAATTACTCTTTTGGAAATATATTACTTTAAAAGAAATCTTTCACTTATTTTGCGACACGAGTAAAAAGCCTGATAAAAAGAATGGATCAATTATTTGCGACTGGAAGAATCCTGTGCACTATGCAATCAGAATGCCACCTAGCGCTTTGCTTCTGCCAAATGAATTAAAGCGTCTGACATGGTTCACAGGAAGTGGTTCAGCCGAATCAACCAAAAATACACACCAACATAAAAGAGTATGCCAACATAAGCCAAGCCTTCGGATGATAGTGTGTACGTGAAATGCTTAGGCATAAAACTTTTGTCTAACCAACTCCAGGCATATCCGCAGTATACTTTGACAAAAATCAACACTGAGAATATAACACAAGAAGAAGAAGAAGTAAGAGAAGGAGAAATCGGAAGTGAAACTACTGTTAGGATGCCAACACTGATGTGAAGTTATATTATTGATATTGCACCATTTTTATTAGGAAAAGTGAAAATGACTTTTGTAGATAGGAAGGAAACTGAAAGTATTGGGGTACTTTTTCTAATTTAAAAGTGCACGTTTTTATGTACGCTGATGCACGACTATTTTCTAAAGGAGAAAAAAATGTGATTCACGCTCTACTGCCATGAGGTGTTAACTAGCATTCATACGTGAGGGAAGACCCATTGATTATTAGTTGTTGGCTACACTGTCTCACGTATTCGCATCCATTTTTATTTTATAAAACGCTAATAATAATGAACCTGGAATTAAATTACTGATAGTATATTTTTCTTATAATGCTGTACAATCATGCTGGAAATAAGAAAAATTAGAGGTATATAACAACGCCATCTACTATTTTGATCTTCTCTTCAATAACAGGATCCTAGTTTAGTTGTTTTATCTTGTTTCAGTTTTGGTGTTTTATTTTCTGTTATTATGTTTTAATTTATTGTTATGATTATTATACACATTAATGTTTTCTGGTAGGAATATAGATTATAATAATAAAATCATATATGCTTTAAAAAGAAAAGAAAATAAAATAAATAAGAAAACCATATTAATAAAAATTAACTTTATGATTACTTATAAAATTATTAAAATATCAAAATAAAAGATAATTATATAATCACTATATTAGTTTGAATGAGTAGAAATATGATTTTATTAAAAAAATTAAGAAAAAAAAGTTTTACACTCATTATTATTGAAATTATTATAAAAATGTCGTTGCCAAAATTGTGAAATAGCTAGTACAAGAATAACCTTGTACCGAATTGATGGGATTTAGATTACCCTATATAAATAACCGCAATCACACGACGTCTAACTAGTAGACAACAGCAAGTACGGGTCGAACTCACAGGGAGTAGGAAAATATTGCAATCAATATCTCAATTAACTAATCAGAAATAATATTTGGGATTTTTAGATTAATGAATAAAATAATAAAACAAACTAAACTAATAAAAATAAATCAAATAGGAGAGTCGGTAACCAAGGTTTTCAGTATCCACCACTATTTCTATTTAATTACTGAGATGAAACATAACTCATAAATATTCATCTATTGTTCGTTCTATTGACATCACCTATTATATGTATTAGAATCGCAAATGTCACTGAGACGCCCTAAGCATGGTGCATAAAAAGCCCTAGTCTGAAGCATACGCCATCAAATTTAAGCATGCACAAACCCGACCCAGACCCGCCACCAGACCCGTACCCGCCAATTTTGACCCGACCCGTACCCAACCCGACGATAAATGGGTCGGGTGCGGGTGATAATTTTCTTTACCCGCCTTTTGTCGGGTCGGGTGCGGGTGACACCTTTTCTCACCCGACCCACCCGTCAAAAAAAACCTTATTTCCTAGCTCTTGGATTAGATAGCTTTGTTTAATCTGAGTCGTCGATTGGAGATGAAAACAAAGCTCTCTTCTCCATTTCTCTGCGTATTCTCTCGACCTAACTCCTCTACATTTCTCTTCCTTCTTCTGGTTTTTTCCTTGGTTTCGGGGAAGAGTGAAACAAATAAAAAGGGAGTGACCGGGAAAGATCGAATAATACAGAGGTAATTTGGGTTCTTCTTCTTTACTCTTTGGGTATTTGATTCTTATATCTAATTTTTTTTGTTTTTGATTTTTATGTTTCAGTTTCTTGCAGATTGTTTGATTCTCATTAAGAATAAAGGGATTTTTTCAGAAAAGAATAGTAGGGGATCGATTTATGTCGTCTAGTTCCTCTGATATGTTGTTGATTTCTTCTCTCATCACAATCTCCTTCTTCTGTTGTTGTATTTGCATGCAATTCTGCTCTCTTCAACAAAGAAGGAAAATAGCTTCGATGCGTTTGAGATCAATACGGTATGGGGGTTAAAACTTAATTTTGTGTGTATAATTTTTTTTTTGTGATTTTAGTTTCGATGAGTTTGATGAAATTTGGGTTTGCATTTTTGCAGGACTGGTTCTGGAGTTCAGTATTTTGGGGTTTATCACTTAAAAAAGAGTTATACTCAAAAAACAATTTCAAATTTTCACCTGATACTTCTGTTTGGGGGTTTTTATTAACTTGATTTGATTGTCTAATTGACAAGTTGTCAGCCGGACAATGTTCTTTTTCTCAAATGATCTCTGAATCTGTGTTTTAATGTTATTTGGATTTGTCTATCAGTTTCATCCATAATCATATTGATCATGTATTTTTTCCTCTCAAGTTGATGTGGTCTGTTTGCGTTGCTTAAGGGAATTTGAAGATGATGTTGGTAGTGACTGGAAGAATTAGAGATGGTGGTTGTTCCAAATGATTAAACAAGAAGTTGGGTGTGTGGTTTGATTGATTCATTCTGGCTAGATGCATACTAGGAACTTTGCAGGGAAGGAATTGATAAAAGGCCTCAATTTGGCCTGGAACTTGCCAGAAAACAGAGGAAACTCTGCCTGATTTCACAGTGTGCTATAATTATGTTTGACGTCACTGCCTGTTTGACGTACAAGGATGTCCCGACATGGCACAGAGATCTCTGCATGTTTGTTCTGTTGATAAACTCTTGTTTTGTATAAAGTATTGATATTGTAAGATGTCAGATGTCAGATGCTAATGCAGTTAAATTTACCTGGTTGCTATTGTAGGGTGTGTGAAAATATTCCAATTGTTCTTTGTAGAAACAAGTTTGATGTCAAGAACATGCAAGTGAAATCCAAGCAAGTTACTTTCCACAGGAAGAAGAATCTGCAATACTATGAGATTTCTGCAAAGAGTAACTACAACTTTGAGAATCCTTTCTTGTATCTTGCCAGAAAGCTTACAGGGTACTGTTAAAAACTATATACCTCATTTTGCTGCTCTCCTAAGTACTCCACTGACCTCTTGTTTATTATAATGTTGCTAATATACTGTGTGATAACAGAGATGCCAATCTACACTTTGTTGAGTCACCTGCGCCTTGCTCCCCCAGAAGTTTCAATTGATATGGAGGCACAACAGAAGTAAGTTTTTTCTATTTCTAGCTTATTTGTTCTTCCCCTAGATCGGCTGATTTTTTAGAACCCCTCCCCCCTCCCCCATGGTTTATCCATTATTTTACAGCTTTCCTTTGCCAAGTCTCACTGTTGAACTTGAAAATGTTCTTTTTGTTTCAGGCATGAACAAGAATTGGTTCAAGCTGCAAATCAGCCCCTTCATGATGACGATGATGAAGCATTTGATTAAGTTTTTACTTTTTACATCGTGTTCCCCTCCCCCCTTGTTGTGGACCCAGTGATTGCAGGGATTTGTTGAGAGTTTAGAGCGTTTAAGTTATTCCCAGATTATGTTGTTTTTTTCTTTTTCAGAGATATGGGATTTGCATTGAATCTGGACGGGTGACCCGCACCCACCCGCACCCGACCAGCCGAAATGGCGGGTCAGACCCGACCCAACCCGTCGCCAAATTGCGGGTCGGATGCGGGTGGGGCCAAACCCGACCCACCCGACCCGATGTGCAGCCCTAATCAAATTGCGTTAGTGAGAAAATAATACGAAGCTAATTCTAGGTTCACAAATAATATCTGGCTCTTCTAAGCATACCCCATCAAAGGATTTAACCCAAGCATGAAATATCAAATAAGTAGACAAACATATTTGCTATCATATTGATTATGCGCATAGGTTACTGTATTGTACAGTTTCGGTGAAGCAACAACTAATTTAGATTTAAATCAATAAACAAAATCATGGAATTAGTCTATTCAAATCATAATAGTCAATTACTCAATAATTCAATTTAATTAGTCTTGTACCAAAAGTGGTTTCAACATAAAACCCTAGTTACAAATTAATTAGAACATAGAGATGGGTTTCTTAAACCCATAAAAATAATTAATAAAGTAAAGAGGGAAAGATTGAACCAAATTTCTGATACAGTAGCCGTCAAGTCTGAGTTTGATCCCAAAAAGAATCAAACGTTCTCTTCTCGGCAGTACAGTGCACAACCTCTTCACGTCAATCTCAATCTGTCCCCCACTATTGTACAGATCGAAAACTCCACTTTACGCTCCCCGCCTCCGAACACAGCACCCCAAAACTCCTAACAGAAAGGAAAACCTCGTTTTGAAAACAGAACTCTCGAAAGAAGACCCTGTACGTCATCCTTTTCTTTTCTTTTTATACCTAGGTATAGCTTCTCTTCACGTGTTGTATTTTTCACTATTTACGCCACACAAACCAATGTTGTCTCACACTACCGTACCTCCCTCATAAAAGCTAAACCTGCCTACGTGATATACCCATTACTCTTCTTTTATGTCTGACCTTCTTTAATCTTTCTGAGCACCTACTTCTTTCCAATGTTAAGTGGCACACTTTGTATCCTCACTTTCTATCCACCTGACTTCCTTCACCTGCTTTGGACATCCAATAGAAGCCTAGGTCATAACCTACTTTCATGCTTTGTACGTCAGCCATCAGATTTTGTCTATTGCTTTTCTTTTCACAGCATCAGCCAACGTCTCCCTAGCATACACTTCTAATCACCTGACTGATCCCATACTTCTTTGTCTAGTCCACCGTACACACCTCTTTTCTCATTATCTGACCATGTCTTCTCTGCCACAAATAAGCCTTGCTGTCCTTAATTCACGTGATGTCTCCAAACAATAAAACTTCACTTCTCACTTTCAACATCACTAAATCACAGAAGGCAACAACCATTTTAATTCCGTGTATATGTAATACATCAGTGAATGCTTCACCTGTTCACCTGCTCGTCATGTGACCGTGAGCAATACTTGGATTGTGTTTCAACGCAAACGATAATTAACACCTATTTTAACCGTGTTTAATTAATACTGCAGATTTTATGCGAACCACCTATTAACAATAAAATAATGAATTTAGTATAAAATATTGACTAGAAAATATAAATAAGGTGGTAGAATTGTATAAATTAAGAGCATATCAAATACCCCAAAACCTATATTTTGCTAGTCCTCGAGCAAAATGAATCTAAAAATAAAATAAAATCCTAATTCACTTTCGCAGGAATCGCAACTACATTTAGCATATGTAATAAGCCTTTAAACCCCTAAGTTGCCTTAGCGGACGAGTTATAGTCTCGTGAGGGTTTACAAGAGGTTTGCCCACAAAACCTGTACTCCAAATTCTAGCTACCTGTGAACGATTTAGGATAGCACTAAACAAGCTATTTAGTTGGCCTACTAAATTCTGCGACTATAAGAATCATTACCCTGTATGAATCCAATTGTTATACACGAGTTTGTACTAAATGTACTAAAATTCATATAAAAATGTAACTCTACTCAAATAATTATTGAACATCCAAAGCTGGATAAAAATTCACATTGCTCGAAATCAATCAAATTCAACCACATGGATAGATAGAAGATGAATATAGAAATGGTGAATGGTGCGTATGTTGACTAAGGTGAACGGTGTTTCCATGTCTGTCTGAAGGTCAGTGCCAGGATGAATCCTATTTTTATTATTATTATTTACGTACATAATATTTTTTTTCTTTTTTCTTTTTTTTTATGACTACATGATTAGATATTTTTTGAATCTAAGCGCATGCTCATTTTCAGCAGATTACATGATAGTTCCCATGGATCCTGCATTCCACGCCTGCTTAGGAGACGGAAACAGGGGAATCACACATATATTGCTATCAAAGTGTCAATTTTTTTTATTTTTTTTATTGAATAAGAATTGAAAATGGGCTTGATCTCAACACTTTATTTCATCCTGGCGGCGATAACAATTTGATATTGGCCCCCACCAAATCACTTAGAGAAACATAAAATTGCAAAAATAAAAATAGAAAGTGATATGATTATGATGATTCCGAGATATGCTTGTTCAATGATTATTGATGTAATTTTAGAAAGTGGTAAATAGAGATTCGATTCTCGAAC
>JAJJMC010013841.1:8321541-8341773 GCA_023531435.1 Papaver californicum
TCACTAGAAATTAAGGTGTAATTTAGACACTAAAATGTGTCTATCAATTATCATGTTATTTCTAACACCTGAGTGCATTCAGATATGAATAGACCATTTAGCTGGGCACACCAATTCCTATAGATAAGAGCTATGTTTCCATCTACCTAAAATGGTTAGTGTCATCCTGAATAATTCACAAGTTTCTAAATTTCGGAGTTTCTTTATTGGCACCAATTTTCAGAGACTCTACCCCCAAACCTAAATTTAACATTGTCCTCAATGTTTCAAACCGTGCAACCTAGAATGATATGCAATCAATATAAATAAGAGAAACAAATGTAAATTAAAGAGAAGGGATTGGAACGTCTCACCTGATTGACGCAAGAAAAACAGTGTTCTCTGTAACACACATCAAACAATAATAATAACAAAGAACACTAAAAATAAAAGCAAAAAGCAAAAAGTCCCAAAAAGAAAATAAAAACAAGAAAATAAAAATCTACCTATTGGATATGTATAGAAAGACTCCCCATACACTAATAACCTGAAAATTTGGGGATCAACCCAAAATACAATAAATACAAATGACAGTTTCACAATTATATTATGGTGACGCGGTGACACTGAATTTATCAAAAAGAAGGGATTATCCCCAAACCAAGTTTTTACTATACTCGGAAGTGCATAAAGAACATAATATGGGGATAAAATTGGGATTGGAGAAATATTAACTGGTTCATGCACAATCTCAGGAACAGGAAATTCCTCTGGATATTTGGTTGCAAAGTGATCCAACAAAACTTGAGAAGCACACAATTCTAACCATAAATTAGGCAACTTTTGGAAGTCTAGGGGTCTAGAAACAACCTCTAAGTCGGGTTAATGATCTTGTGAGATAGATTCATCTATAGGATTAGGCAAATCATCTACACAATCATCCACAGGGTCATATATATGTTCTGTTTGGAACAGAGAGTCACTACAAGATTGATCATCATCATCATCATATAACCTCTGGATTGCTAGAACTCTCAATATTTGTTCCAAACTAGGCGGTGTGTGTTCATAATATTTCTCATATATCATTAGAGGTGATTCGTCACTTACCTCAGGTGAAGCAAGAACTTCATTATGCCGTGGCTGCCTTAATACTTCCCCCAGTGTCATTTTTTTCGTTTCTGGCGTAAGATGCAGACAATCCAAAAGATTCCTCCTCCTCGGAAAATCAACCTCATGGTACTGGGTTGATACTCAGCTGAATAACCACCTATGACAGAAAGATGTGGATGCCAAGTTCCGTACCTGAGACGATTATAAGCAAAAATTTCCTTATATCCTGACCCATACATTAATTCCCCCATCATCATCTCAGATGACGGTTTCTGAGAAGAATTCATCATCCTCAAAAAGGTACCTGAAATAAAATTCTAAAACAAAAACAAGTAAAAATAGAACTAAAAATCATAAAATAAAAATAAAAATAAATATATACAAAATAAAATAAAAACCTAAACTACGATTAGAAAATCAAAAATACTAGTTACAATATTCCACAACCGCTCCCCGGCAGCGGCGCCAAAAATTGATGGGATTTAGATTATCCTATATAAATAACCGCAATCGCACGACGTCTAACTAGTAGACAATAACAAGTACGGGTCGAACCCACAGGGAGCGGGAAAATATTGTAATCAATATCTCAATTAACTAGTCAGAAATAATATTTGATATTTTTAGATTAATGAATAAAATAATAAAACAAACTAAACTAATAAAAATAAATCAAATGGGAGAGTCGCTAATCAGGATTTTCAGTATCCACCACTATTTCTATTTAATTACTGAAATGGAACATAACTCATGAATATTCATCTATTGTTCGTTCTATCGACATCACCTATTATATGTATTAGAATCGCAAATGTCACTGGGACGCCCTAAGCATGGCGCATCAAAAACCCTATTCTGGAGCATACACCATCAAATTGCGTTAGTGAGAAAATAATACGAACCTAATTATAGGTTCATAAAATAATATTTGGCTCTTCTAAGCATACCCCATCAAAGGATTTAACCCAAGCATAAAATATCAAATAAGTTGACAAACATATTTGATATCCTATTGATTCTGCGCGTAGGTTATTGTATTGTACAGAACCGGCAAAGCAACAACTAATTTAGATTTAAATCAATAAACAAAATCATGGAATTAATCTATTCAAATCATAATAGTCTATTACTCAATAATTCAATTTAATTAGTCTTGTACCAAAAATGGTTTCAACATAAAACCCTAGTTATAAATTAATTAGAACATGGATATGGGTTTCTTAAAACCCATAAAAATAATTAACAAAGTAAATAGGGAAAGATTGAACCAAATTTATGATACAGTAGCCGTCAAGTCTGAGTTTGATCCCAAAAAGAATCAAACGTTCTCTTCCCGGCGGTACAATGCACAACCTCTTCACATCAATCTCAATCTGTCCCGCACTACTGTACAGATCGAAAACTCCACTTTAGGCTCTCCGCCTCCAAACACAGCACCCCAAAACTCCAAACAGAAAGGAAAACCTCGTTCTGAAAACAGAACTCCCGAAAGAAGACCCCGTACGTCAGCCTTTTCTTTTCTTTTTATACATGGTATAGCTTCTCTTCACGTGTTGTACTTTTCACTATTTCCGCCACACAAATCAATGTTGTCTCACACTACCGTACCTCCCTCATAAAAGCTAAACCTGCCCACGTGATATAACCATTACTCTTCTTTTATGTCTGACCTTCTTTAATCTTTCTGAGCACCTACTTCTTTCCAATGTTAAGTGGCAGACTTTGTATCGTCACTTTCTAGCCACCCGAATTCCTTCACCTGCTTTGTACGCCCAATAGAAGCCTAAGTCATAACCTACTTTCACGCTTTGTATGTCAGCCATCAGCTCTTGTCTATGCTTTTTTTTTCACAGCATCAGCCAACGTCTCCCTAGCCTACACTTCTAATCACCTGACTGATTCCATACTTCTTTGTCTAGTCCACCGTACACACCTATTTTCTCATTATCTGACCATGTCTCCTCCGCCACAAATTAGCCTTGCTGTCCTTAATTCACGTGATGTCTGCAAACAAGAAAACTTCACTTCTCACTTTCAACATCACTAAATCACAGAAGGCAACAACCACTTCAATTCCGTGTATATGTAATGCATCAGTGAATGCTTCACCTGTTCACCTGCTCGTTCAATTCCGTGTATACGTAATGCATCAGTGAATGCTTCACCTGTTCACCTGCTCGTCATGTGACCGTGAGCAATACTTGGATTGTGTTTCAACGCAAACGAGAATTAACACCTATTTTGCCCTTTTTTAATTAATAACTTCATATTTTATGCGAACCACCTATTAACAATAAAATAATGAATTTAGTACAATAATAATGACTAGAAAATATAAATAAGGTGGTAGAATTGTATAAATTAAGAGCATATCACGAATCTCCCCTCTTCATACGTAGATGTAACTTTCTTATTTAGAAGGCACGTTCACTTAGTAAGTATATTTTTTTCTTTTCTTACGAAGCATAGTTTATAATTTCTAGGGAGCTTATGGATGCGTTGTTTTTTCAAAAAGTTTCATGCCTTGCTTAACATAGCCTTATAATTACTTCATATTTTATCGACAAAAAAAAAAAATCTGATCTAGCAATATATGCCCTATTTAATAGTACAGTTTCTACGTATTCATCGTACATAAAAGTGCGCCACAATCCCTATATCACTGGGATTTTTCAGTTTGTTGCACTAGCCGATAAGGATATATATTTTAACGGTCATTCAACTAAGATTTATGAGTATATCTAAATATATACAGGTTAAGTGGATATACAAATGATATCACAGGGGTAATATATAACTTATAACACAAAGGTATCTACGCGAAAAATTCACAATAAACTCTGCGTAATATTTTTATGCATGGTTGATATTGCCCTGATATTTTAAAGCATGATTATATTAGGGCATATTTAAATTATTTTGGGCGTGCCACTAAAAGTTAAAATAAGGTTATTATGAAAAAAAAATTAAAACCCTTTTATCCAACTATTTATGTTATTCAAATATTGGTAAAACTAGATTATAGTTAGTGTTAGATGGTAAGAATTAGAGTAGAGTTTTTCTTGAAATTTTGAAGAACTTGAGGAAAACTAGGGTTTTGGGGTTTTGGTAGCAAACATGAAATTTGATTGTATCAACGTATATTCTAGTAGTGAAGAAGAAGTGAATGCATCTACGTATCGCAAATCAAATTATCGTGCTTTCGATCCTACCAATTTGGGGGTTTTGTTGGACGAAAAAGAACGTGTGAACCAAAGCATAGATGAGGATCTTTATCAAGAAAATGAAGATTCAACCCGTAAAAATGAGACCTTAATGCTTCCAAACGTCAGGTATACGTTCTTAGGATTTCCAAATATTTATTTGTAGTCTATAATCTCCAAAAAGTGATATTTTTATTTACAAATCTGACCTATTTTATGGCTTTCGTAGAACCCAGAATCGGCGGTTACGATGATATCGTAACCAATGATTCCACTTATTTCTCATAAATTACCAACCAGAATCGGTGGTTATGTTCATGAACAACGATCGATTCTGGTTCAATTTCTGGGGTATTGGTAGGTCAAATAATCGTTTGATGTGTGTTGCTTTATTTAACGATTCTAGTCAAAAAAGTGTCCATAAAAACCGTGTTTTGATGAATGCTAGAATCAGTACACAAGTCAGTTCACGTGTGCCGATTCTAAAGTTTACGGATTGTTTCTCAAAATGAATACTAGGTGGAACCGGTGGATATGAGAGGACCTAAAAGCCGATTCTGCAGAACCGTTCGACACGATTGTTATCTATCTGTCAATTTTGTTGGCCTAAATTTTTAATTTATATTGTAGATTGTTCAAACGGAACCTAAACTCGTGGCTCAGATGGGGCCTGATACTTCTGCCCACTACTACATTGATTTAGTGTGGAAAAAGAAGGAAGATGCAAGGCAATGGTTTGTGGACAAAGGCAAGGTGTGCGCATTAGTTTTAGGTCATTGTACGAGGCGTGATCGTTTGGAAATTATTTGCGAGAGAAGTGGCAAGCATGAAAATCACGTAGCGGGACAAACCGTATGTGAAGAGGACGTCGAGGGTCTACACGAGTAAGTCAAAGTCAAAGAAGCATGATTTCCCATTTAAGATTATGGTGAATAGAGTCAATGGTATATATAAGCTTTCTAAAGTGAACAATAGTTGTCATAATCACAATTTATGTTAATCGAATTATCGGCACTCTCCTTAAGATTTCTAAAGTAAGTCATTTTTTCATTAATAGATAAAGACTTACAATTATTTAAAATTATGATATATATATTTCCAGGTGACCAACAATTCTGGCAGCTTCAAAATGATGAACGACTCTCCTATCCATTTGGTATATGCATCATGTGCCGCAAACTTGTCCTCTTTGTGCCTAGCGAGAAACTCGTTGTACTTGTACCACAACTTCTTAACATAAGTGATCGTATCAGCAACATAGTCGTCCATGTAATCAAAACGTGAACCCTTCTACTTCGCGCCCGGCTTAGGAACGTAAGGTCTCGATTTTACCAGGTTTCAAAATATACCATCATCCTGATCTTCTTCTGGAAGATCCATGACGAAGTAAAAATTCCTAACCTATTCCGTCTCATCCTCAACGGACTTTAATCTTTTCATTAGTTGGAATTGGTCGTAACCTTTTTTATTGAGTACCTCTTTATCCATAACACTAATTGATTTGCTTCTTTTGCGCATCTCTTCTTCCATAACACCTATTGATTTGGTAGTTGATGATGATGATGATGGAGTACTTCGTTTGCATCTTCTGAGTATCTCTGCAGTTGAATTGGTAGTTGATGATGGATTTGCCATTGCAAAAGAGTTTTACTTTGAAGGAAGCAGTGAATGTTGAAGAAGTATTTGTTTGAATGAAGTAGTGTATGATAGAGAATAGGTTATCCAATTTGTATGCATAAAGGGGGAAACAACGATATTTTCAAAAAAAAAAAAAAAAAAACTAGTCGTTGAGCCGAAGTTTGACCATGTGCAATGAGAAGTATAATATAAGATGTAATTAAAACCTTAGTTCAAAGAAAAATCTTATAGTCACTACGATCCAAACACAACAAGTCATTCTAAATAAACATAAACTGTTGTTTTAGATATAAATAAACATCCATAAACCAAATCATTTTCAGCATCTTCTCACTGATCAGCTTCAGAAGCTTCATTAGCATCCAATGCCTCATGAAACTCCCTCCACATATCAATGTATTGGCTTCTGAGTGTTGCAATTCTAATGACCTCGTCAAGTTCTTCCAAAGAGAGCTCTCCAAGAAGCTTCTTGACTTGCTCCAACTTTGTCTCTCTTCCAAAACCAAACTTATATAGCTTGTGCACAATAGGTGGCTCCGTATATCTAAAAACATCACACTCACGGATATCTGTATAATAGCTAGTACTCTTGCTATTGTTCTCCATGCTTACAAAAATAAATTGAAGAAAAAAAGATAAATATGGTTAAAGAGAAACAAAAATCGACAATCACTAATTCAATTAACAACAAAATCAGTAAGAAAATAAAATAAACTCAACAGAATCGCGGTTAAGATAATATTTATCCACCGATCATAACCATAAAAGTGTACAGAAAACAAGTAAGAATGAATCGTATCCAAAATCGTTGGATAAAACAGACCTTATCCAACGATTCCCATATGAGAAAATTCAAATATAAAGCAGAAGAACCAGTGGATACCGTAAGTCTTATCGATTCTAAATGGTGTTTGTTAAAGCAGATAATCAGGTTTTTATCCAACGATTCTCATCTGAGAGAATTAAAAAAAATGACAAGGTAGAATCATTGGATACGATCTGTTGTATCCATCGATTTTGGGAATAGTAATTATCTACGTGTAATATGGACTAGAATCGATCTATGTGGATGTATTTAATCGAACGATTCTTTTGCATGTTCTTCATGTTCATGAAGAACATGCCAGAATCGTTGGATACAATACATCATCATCAAACTATTCAGAAAAAGAATCAGGAATTTGATACACTAAAAGTAAGATTTAAACACTGAAATCAATCAAAAATGCTATTAGAATTATGGGTTTATATATATTTACCTAGTAGATCGAGTGAGATGGGAGATCCGAGAATATTTTGATGGAAATAGAAAGTTCTTTTTTTTTAGGGTTTTGTTAGATTTGAAATGTGGTGAAATAAGGACAGGATTTTATATTTATATTTATGATTTAAGTATTAGTGTTAATTAATGAATTGACGGTAGTTAAATACTTTTGATAATATATAATTATACACCCCTTATCTTATTATCTAGTTGGGTGTAAAATTATGTTGGCTCAAAATAATTAGAGTAGGCCTAGGGATGCATAGAAAACCGGCAAACCGGAAAAACCGTACTGACCGGACCGAAAATAGACCGAACCGATAATCTAATGGTAATCAACAGTTCAGATAATTGAAAAATCGGCTAATCTCGGTTCGGTTCCGGTTCACCCTTTAAACCGAAACGAAACCATCGGTTTAAAACCGATTAATAGAAGCCATTAGATCTCTTTAATCATGTCCGTTAATAAGTGATATAAGTTTACTTTTATCTAACCCTAATAGTCATTTTTTATCTACCGCCTCCCCCTTCCTTTATTCCTCTCTTCGTTACAACTTACAAGAGCATCACCAACAACAACACTAAGCCAACAAGATCAACCAGGAAAACTCAGATCTTATTGTTCATTTCTTCTCAACTCTATCTTCTTCTTATTCTCTAGAACAAAAGGCTCAAGTTGATTTCCATGCAACCAAAAAATCAGAGTAACCAAGTACTCTAAATGATGATGTTAAATCAGGGTAGGGTTTTGTTTGATATTTTAGGTTATTATTATCAAGGTCGCGAATTGGTAGGGTTTTGTGTGACTTTAATGGATTCTTTGTATAAGGATAGATAGATTGATTAAGCTTATACCAAGGTAGAAAAAGGGTTTTGGTAAAAATGAGTTTTTACTTTGTTCGGGACTGATTTGTTCATGAGTTCAAAAGAAATGAAGGTGATTTTGTGTTCTTATTATTGATTTGGGATTGCTTTTCGGTCTATTGATTTATCTGATCATGTTAATATGAATCATATGATTGTTAAGGAGAAAGATTATAAATTTTTCTATTGGGATTGATCAGTAGGTTTGATTTTGTTTGTATGATGTGTTTGTTCAATAATCAACTCATTGAAGAATTGAAAAGTCTTGGTTTACAATACAACAATCTTATTCTTCATTTATAGCTTTGGATTTATAATCCTTGTCTTCTTCTTTATATATGTTTGATTACCTATTTATCTTCTCTTGTCTGATCTGTGTATGTATTAGTCAAAATTTAAGTTATAATAGAAAATTAATGATATCTAGTCTTATTTACAAGTATTTATATTGTTTCTTTGATCATAATGGTCTTTGAGCTTGTAAAGAACAAGGCTCTGTGAGTTTTGAAGAATAAAGATAACAAATTTTCGGTTAACCATAATCGGCAGGTTATGAGCCGAAACGACTCGGCTCGGTTATGAACAGAACTGAATTTTATGATGGTAATGCTCGGTTTTGAAAACTGCAAAACCGAGATCATCGGTTTCGGTTCTGGTTGGCTCAATAACCAAACCGTATCATGTGCAGCCCTAAGTAGGCCTTAATACAGCTGATTTTTGTATTGATATTGTTGTTAGCGGTTGTTTTTAGTCAAACTAATGATGATGATTTTTCTGACACTCCATGCAGATTTCGTTTTACACACTTTTAGAAGAAATGCAAATACGTAATAGGGGCACAAACCTAGCTAAATTAAATGTCCGAGGCATCTTCTGAGAAGTTGTCAACAGTTAGGGCTGTACATGGTAACGGGTTTCCACGGAAACCGAACCGAACCGAACCGTATAGGGCGAAACCGAACCAAACCGTTTGTTAATGGAACGGTTTTGGGAAAAAAACCTAGAAACCGATAGTCACGGTTTCGGTTTTGGTTTGACCAAAAACCAAACGGTTATGCCATGGAAAACCGAGTAATATACACCATTGATATAGATCTTGAAAGATTAAATCTACACCTTCCATTAACCTTCATATATAAGCCGTCTCTAAGTCTCTTACCCTAATTCGTCGGCCATCTCTTCTCTTCCAATTCTTACTGCAGCAGCCTCCACCTCCACCTCCAGCCCTACAGCCGTCTTTCCATTTCCAATCTCTTGTCTTCTTCTTCTCAACTCCTTCACTGAATCACTGAGAATCTCTTACACAGTAAGTTACTATCTCACTGTTAGTTCTATTTCATAAATATTTTTGATTTTTTCATACACTGATAATCTCTGATACAGTAAGTTATTATCTCACTGTGTAGAGGAAGCACTTTGAAAGAGTATTCGTTAGATTTTTCAAGGTGGGTTTTCATTTTCTTTCTGGTTTTGTAGATGAAAAAGGTTGAGAATTTAAGGTCTTAGAGACTTTCGACATTTTCAGGAGACAATCTAAGACATTGAAGATCTGTGCTAATCATCTAGGTTTGTTTTCTGTTTTTTGAATTGATTTTTGGTTTTATTTGAGGTTTGGATTTGATCTTTGAGATTTGATTTAGGGTTTTTTTTGTTTGTGATTTTGATTTCTATTGTTACCAAGAATTTCGATTCAAGAACATGCTAGGAATGAGAAATCATGTGTATGGCACGCTACTGATTTCTCTGATCGTAAATTAAAAAAAGAGTTTTGAACAGCAGCAACAGGCTTTTTTGAACAACAACAGCAGCAGCAGCAACAGCAACATGCAACAAGAACAGCAACAGCAGCAGCAACAACAACAATAACAACAGCAACAACAACAACAACAAGGAACAACCATTGACAATTGTGGATCTTTAAGGCTCTTAAGTTAAAATAGATTGTGTGCAAACAATTGTGGATGTTTTGGATATGTTTGTACTCCAAGTATGCAGGAATTTTATGTTGTTTGAATTGCTTAAATGTTTGCAGGAATTTAATGAATAATGAATCTAAAAATATCTGTTTTTTTTCTTCTGAATTTTGTACTGTCAGTTTCATGAAACTGGCGCAACCGGCCGGTTAACCGAAACCGGCTGGAAAAAACCGAAACCGAAAGGAACCGAGTAAGAACCGAACCGGCGGTAAATGGAACGGTTTTGGAAAGGTTTTTGAAAAACCAACTATACCGGTTTTGGTTTTGGTTTTGGTTTGACAAGAAACCGAACTGAAACCGGCCATGAACAGCCCTATCAACAGCCCAAGGAAAATTGGAAAATTCCTCTCTTCGGATATTTGTTAGTTGAACTCAATCAATTAATCAATCAACTTGTACTGATAATATTTTTAACTGTTCGATAAATCCAACAACAGGATATCTATTTTCTCACGGTACAGTGAAATCAGTACAATAGAAACGAGTCATGAATCACATCTCCTTTTATTGGTTTTCATTCGTACTCTTCTTATTAATGCCTCATATTCACGAGTGAGAAATGTGAGAGGATAAAACCCGATTTATACGTGTCCAATAATAATTAAAGGAGTGAATTAAAGTAAGATGAGAAGCACCTGAACAAAGATTTATAAAGGAAATCTGAAAAGTCGATAGATATAAAGTCTGACATAATTGTTGCATGAGTAACACGTAAGTTACGGGAAAGTAACAACATTAATTGCATATGTTGCGGGAAAGTAACATCATTAATTGCATGTGTTGCGGGAAAGTACGGAGCTCTGATTAAAACAGATAAATTTAACTGCATGATTGACACCAGGGTGCGGGAAAATTATGACTCATTAAAGTGTAATGATGAATATTGACCCATGAGAGACGCGTGTCGACTCTACAAGTTGCGGGACGAAAAGGACCAAAGCATGACGATTCACTGTTAAGAAGCTACGTGTCAAACATGCTATAATCCTAATACGAAAGTAATAATAAAATACAAGACCGAAGGAGAGCTATGAAACGATGAATGCAAGATCGAAGGAAAGCTACGGAACCAGACCGTAGGAGAGCTACGGGATGATAAGTAATACACTAAGAAAGACTTGCGGAATTGCATGACTCATCAAGGATGGATAAGAATGAACAGGCGGCAAAGTTAATTGGCAGGACCCATTGAATTAGCTATAAATACCAGAATCATGAACAAGGAAAGGGGGATCGGTGGAGAAAAACTGGGAAAAGGCATTAGAGAAGATAAAAGAGCTTAGGTATGACACATATGAGATTTTCTGATTTAGAATAGAGGATTATAATTATGATTTACAAGATAGAAAATGTTTCGTTTATCCAAATTTCTATACTTCTTCTTCTATTGTATTGATAAAAGTTTGATCTTATTTATGAATCCAATCATTTTATTAGTGGATGTAGACAGTTAAACTACTGAACCACTATAATCTTTGTGTCATTTTATTATTATCGTGATTGTCTTTCATTCTCTACATTTTATTGTGTATCGATTCATCTTTAGATATCTTACTATTGTAACCATTAAGCAATCTTGGTTATGATTTCACCTCCTTTGTATGTTTGGTAATCGGTAATCACAAGAAACATAGAAGCCCAAGGCATTGCATGTGAGTGTTAGAATGTGTGTGGGTACCGGCTGCAACAAAAATAGCTAGAGATGTTGAAAGCACGACTTTGTCCTACCTTTTTCTTTGTGTGTCTTTTTTCTAAAGCATTTTTCTCTATGTTTTTGTTAACATTGTCCTGTTCTGTGTCTAAGTAAAAACAAACCACAAAAAAATATTAGTAACCACTAACCACTATTTAAGTGGCCATAAGTTATCGGGCCAGGCCCTTCTATATAATATAATTCATAATTGTTTTTAAATGTTGGAGAAACGGAGAGAGTCAAACATTTTGGAAAAAATTGATTTATGATAACAAAGAAAAGAAAAGATATATTGAGAATCGAATAATGTAGAAAGTTCTACATTTTCGAACCTTCCAACTAATCCTTTTTTGTTATGTATAGTAATGTACATAATGGGCTCCATCATCGATCTATAAAGTAGAGATAGTTAGAAAATTAAAAATATCAAAAATATATTTATGTTCATCTGATCGGTTGAATAGTTAAAAGAAGAAAATAGAATCATAGTCTTTTCTTTAATACGAGAAAGTCGGATCCAGATTCTTATCCGAACTCAGCCAGACAATCTGGTCTTATTGTCAGATGTATCCCGTCAAATCCAACTATATAACTGTATTAATACGAATATAAACTTTTACGGTGGGATTCTCCTTACTGGAGTTGATAGAAACCATTGAACGATAAGCTTGGACCGATATGTCTTATAACCAAATTAGCGTCAGATATGCAGCACCCCATATTGGCCGGTTCAAACCCGGTTTTATTAGCATTGTCCAATTTGTCCAGCTCTCTGTTTGATTTGATCATCAAACAGGAAAGCTGAGAACCCATTCCAGATACCCTAATGGGAAAACAACATGCTGTACCAACTCAAAACACCAATTTGTTAGTTTTATCTTTTAGATTCGGCAATAGGAGATTGCAATAATATTTAGCCAAAATTCACGGGGCGACTCGATGAAGAACGTGATAGGTGCTCGGCAGCTTACCAGGATTTTGATAAAATATTTAATATTCTAAAAAAAAAACAATTAACATATGAAAATCACTTGTATTATTATTCTTGTCAAGAAAAACCAATTACACCTTCATTTAACCTGTCAATCTTCAAACTAAACCCCAATCGACCTATTCGGTGCATCTTTCTTTTAATCATTCTCATCAGCTCGACTCTGTTTGAGGCCAGACTTCCAATTTTGTTCTCATTTCAATCATGTTCGACTAGTAGTAATTCTTACAAATACTAGTAGTAATTCTAATCTTTCTTAGATAAAAAATAATACCAGTAGCCATTCTTACAATTGTCTAGATTCTCATTTAGATAAATGATTTAACAACTGCTTTATTAGAAAGTATTTCTTGTAGTGCAGATCAAGATCAAAGTCAAAACTCAAATCATTACGGCACATAAAGATCAGTAAGTGTTCAAAAATAAGCACATAATCTAGCTGAATTCAATAATCAGTTACTTCCACCGACCTAAGATTGTAATCTTTCTTTGAGAGGTCTAAAAAGGTAATTCTTCTCCCACATGTGATCCCTAAATCTGACATAACTAGTTTGTGCCCAACATGCATGCCATACCCTTGCAGTTGCAGATACAACAAGCTACAGAATCTAATCAGCTGTTCTAACATTCAGTAAAAAATAAGTCTAAAAGTAACCCAATAGTAACATGTTCAATATTGTATCTACCAGAAGATTCAAGGTTATGGGGTACCTAGAGAATTTGGTGTTTCCCATTCCCACCCTTTATTTACCGACCTCTTATTGATGGGTCTCTAATTGTCTAGGAAATTCGGTAAAACTGATTGTCCTTCTTCACGACTAGGCCCACGAGGCAGGCAGCATCTAGTGCAATGATGTATTATTCTGCAAATATCGAAGCAGGCAAGGTGCTGTTATACATACATGGAATATATATGTGCCTGCATCTTCTTGCTACATGGTGGTGGTACCCTCAAGTTTCCTCCGAAATGTAGTATTATTATCTGCAAACCCAAAGCAAAATGGACCAACTTCGACAACATGGTCGGAAAAGAGTGTTATACAATGCTTCTAAGTTTTCTGTTGGTAAGTGATAAGATAGAACTTAGACATTAGTTGTACGGTTTCCAGATTATATCAATGTTAAACATGCTAAAGAATCATAAACGAACAAGGCAGAACAATAGTGTATCACTTTACAGTTATAGTAATTAGTAATTACCACAACAATCAATTTGAGCTACTATTCTACACTCAAAGAGGAAATGGACATCACGACACATCACTTCATGATACATCACTTTTTGAAGAAAATAACATAGAATCCTACACCCATGCTCACGCACAGTAAAAATAGATCACAATAGGAAACAGGACAATTTACAAGAAAAATGCCACAACAATTTTGATATAAGCTAGAATGTGACATGTGTTTTCTACTAAAAAGCATTTATCTGGGTGTCGACGCAATGAGCCAAAAGTGAGTTCTGCTGTAAAAATAGCTCGAAATGTACACATTGATGCTAATAATATTATAATATGCCAAAGCATTGACGATGCTAATAATATTATAATATGCCAAAGATGCTAATAATATTATAATATGCCAAAGCATTGACGATGCTAATAATATTATAATATGCCAAAGCATTGACGACAGAACGTACATACCTACCTAAGTCTAATATCCCTAGGATTTGCATGTTGATTTATTGTGGCCAAAACCCTTGCAGTTACTACACTGAAGTTTCCGCTTGTCCAGATCTTGTACCCGCTGTGTTTTTGGTCGACCAGGTGTACGCCGAGCAGGAGGTGGGGTTATCAGGACTGCCCCTTCAGATGAATCTATTTTGGTAGGCATGTCTTCATTTGGAACAGGGTTTATTGACTGAGAATAGGTTAATCGGTAACTCTCAGTAGTGAAGTATCTGGAGCAGTAAGCATACGGGTGTTTTCCAATGTACAAAATGCAAGCTATTGCATGGGAACATGGCAATCCACTTAAATTCCATCCTTTGCAACTGCAATCCCATTTTTGCCCAAGGTCCACTTTTTCAGTGTAAGAGTCCCCACGAACCTCAAACTTGTTATTATTAGGTGGAAATATCACATCATAATCCACACGAAAAGATTGTGCTTTCGCAGTTTCTTTCCGTAGTTTTTGCTCTGCAGATGGAGTTAGCGTAGTCACCCATTGATTGGAATCCACCCGACGTGTATATATCAACTCCATCATCTTCCGCCGGATTACATCAACCAACTGTGTTATTGGTAACTCATGAGCCTCTGATACCCATTGGTAGAACATTTCCCCAAAATTAGCCGTCATATGGTTATACCTTGCACCTTCAAAGAACACAGAAGCCCAATGCTCAGGCTTACTGTGGTGAACCCAGTTATATGCTTCAGGAGAAATTCCTTTGATACTTTCATGGCTTCTTTGAAATTCTTCGTATCTAGTAGCATAAGTAGCTGAGTGAAGATCAGCAACCAGAAGACGTTTCACTTCATTAGAAAACTGTGTCTTCAGATCTCTCTTGAAACTCTCTGTAAGATGCCGCAGACAGTAACTGTGTTTAGCATCATCAAATACCTCAGGTATTGATTCACTTAAACCCTTTTGCATATCTGCTACAAATGTGATTTGAGGAGTGGAAACTGAAGATCTCAGCTCTAATAAAAACCAACGCCAGTTATCATCGGTCTCAGCATCTACTATGGCAAATGCAACTGGGAATACACCATCATCCCCATCAGCTGCGGTCGCAGACAACAAAGTTCCCTGGTATTTTGAGTTCAAAGACGTACTGTCGAGGAAAAGGAGAGGGCGGCAACCTTGTTCAAAACCCTGCAAAGATGCATGGAAGGAAACAAACAGACGATGAAAACTCGAGTCTTCCTTTGTGGAATATGTAGCATGACTGCCTGGATTTGTCTCCTTTATCTTCTCACAGAAATACGGCAACTGACTGTATGCTTCTTTATAAGAACCTTGAAGCTGCTCTCTGGCAATCTCTTTTGCACGCCATGCCTGCGAATAGTTCAGCTCAATACCAAAATCTCGTTTTATATCAGTAACGATATCCTTCGGCTTGTAGCTGGAAGATTCTCGCAGTTTCTCCTTAACGATTTCTGCCACCCAGTTTGTTGTAGCTTGATATCCACTTGTTAATATAGACCCATCACATGTATGCACTCCACTTACCTTTTTAATACAGAATAACTGGGTAGTTGACAACCTCGACGCATGTAACCTCCATGGACAACCTTCTGATTTGCATTTGACAGTTACACGGTGACTATCATTCTTAATGAATTTGTAAGCAAACCCATGTGCAATAGAATATTTACGCAATGCTTCACGGAATTCGTGAACATTTGTAAACCTTTGGTCAACACCAGTGATGGTGTTTTCCCATTCTACTGCTCTATGATGCTTGGCAGCACTTGCAGCAGTCACAGCAATAGCTGGTGGTTGATTTGGAGATATACTTTCAAGAGGAACATCAAATACAGGATCTGGTTCAACTGAGTTTATAATTATGCCATCAACAGGTGTATCATCAATAGGAACCACGGCTTCTGATATGGTTGTCCTACTAGACCTACTGGCAGGCATGTTGGACACATCATGATGAATAACATCTCTCGTGATAACAAAAACATCCGCCGTGGTTGAATTCTCATGGAAGTTAATCATACGTTTCAAATCTTTATCCTTAGAAATCGTAATAAGTGTTTTTCCATGCCCTGGAAGAATATACTTCATAGTCATAGTCTCAGGACTATAGTTCCACATTCCAGCAAGCTCCAGCATGAAATCATCAAACCTAGTTTCCTTATCAATGTCAATTGCATGAGCATCTCCACCATTGTAGGACAATGAACCATCTTTATTTGTCACAAACTCACCCCCAGATTGACATATAGTTATAAGTTTCTTATCCCCCATTACCTACACAGGAAAATAAATAAACCAAGAATTGTAATTTCCATGTAAAAACCACTGTTCTGAGAATCCCCATTTTGAAAAAGCCCGATTCACAGATAAAATCTACATAAGTAATGCATTATGAACCCTAATCACGTGAAAGAAAAAAAAAATCACAAACAAAAACATAAATCTTAATGTTTTCTCAATTGAGACCTTAAAATTGTAAAGAATGAAAAAAAAGAAATTACCTTTGAGAGAAAAGGGTGATCTTCGTCACTCCTCCTTAACAGAGTTTTTGATTCTTGTCCGGAGATCATAAACCAGAGAAGAAGAGGAGAGTAGAGGTAATTTGGGGATTTTGTTATTCTTTCTTTCTACCAAACCTCCCTCAATAATTTGGCTCTTATTTAACAACCCCTTCATAAGATGACTTAGAAATTTCTTTTATTTCCACCAAAGCTCCCTTAATAAATTATTTTTCTAATGGACCCCTTATTCCTTCAACTAAGGGTCCCTAAATAATATACTGTAGTACTATCTAAAAGACCTCAGCGTTTGTCTTTGACTGTAGTTGACTTGATAAAAACCATGTTTTTTTTGTATAAGGGCTAACCCAGTTCTGCCTAATTTTAGGCCTACTAAAATTATTTCAGGCCTATCAAATTTTTCGCCCACCTAGATCAGGGGATGAAAGGATATCTTAAACAGGTGAAACTACTAAATTACACTCACTATAAAACTTAAAAACTAAAACTAAATTTCACTCTTTAAATACTTTTTTATCAACCAATTTCTTTTAATTTGGTTTTTGATTCACCTAGACATTTAAAATTGAAAAACGTAAGAAATTTTGATTTTCTGGGTTTTAACCAGAATCGACTGATATGAATGTTTATATTAGTTGATTCTAAACAATTTGTTGATATGCACATACACATCGGCCGATTGCTCTTGATGTTCTTCGTTGTTGAAAAACATCAACCTATAATCGGTCAATATAGACATTTATATCGATCGATAGAAAATTCCCACTTTTTATGTAGGTTTTTTAGGTTACAATCGGTGAATATGAACCCCTATATACCCTATTCTGGTTTTGGTTCAATAAATGAAGAACTTCAGTTTAGAATCGGCTGATATAAACCTCTATATGTGCCGGTTGTTGGTATAATTTTTTTAAAAAAATAATCATAATTGATATGAGAATGTGTATAAATCCATGTGCATTCTCGAACTGAATATGAGATTTTACTCAATTTCAGAATGCGTATGAATGAGTATTTGATCATACTCAATCTCAAAATGTTTATGATTTCATAGCATTCTCAAAACAAGTGTAATCTCATACAAAATCTGAAACTGAGTATGATCCGTACTCATTTGATATCTTTTGAAAACATTCAACAATCAGTCGATTTTGGCAAAATAAACTCATCCACATCCACATCCGCCGATTGTTGCAATAGGCCTATATATAAATAAAATGTCTACCGAGTTTTAGTGTTCTTCGTGAAGAAGAACACCAACTCAGAATCGACATACTTGTGTTACCGTATCCACCGATTGTAATTTGATTACCTTAAAAAAATCAATATTTTTCAAAAAAAAATCATGTTGTGATGATTAATTAACATTAGATTTTACAACTAACACGATTAAACAACTATTAATTGAATTAATTAACACTAATTAATTATAGGTAAATTAGTCACATACAATAATAGTTGGATAAGGAATTTTTGTTTTTATTTTAAAATATTATTTTTTAACTTTCAGTGATAGGCCTGATAAAAAGAATAGGACTAAAATATCTAGGTAACCCAATTATTACTTATTTACACACGTTTTGAGTATACTCTAAAGTTAACACGTGTTCCAACTCCTGAGTATATAATACTTCCGACGGTGTTTCCATGGTATCGTAAACATTATAAGATAGTCGATGTATACTTCCCTATCGACTCGGTCGAATGTGCCTATGGCTTGTAAATATTTTGTTTATTAATTCATGACAGTTTATGGCTTACTCCCACACAAACCAAAATGCCAAATAACTGGTTGTATTGGTTGGGGAATCAGGAATTAGCTCTGAACAGAGGAGGAAGCAAAGCTGGCCTTTTTTTATCTAAAGTCCCCCCCACCCCACCCCACACCCAAAAGTCCAATAAAGTAATTTTTGGCTACCTATTTTTAGTTGACCAAATTTAATGTACTAAATTTTGGTTTAAGCCAGGGTATGAGTGGGTATCGTTTAGAGCAAAATGTGATAGTAATCAAAAAACAATCAGTGTATAAGCATAAACCAAGAGAAATGACAGCAAGATAAGGGGTGATCATGATAGCAAAAGTAATTCAATCTAAATAGAAAGGGAAATTTGTTGGACCGTCCAAAAAACCCGGACCTTGTTAATGGTTAGTTCACCCGGGAAACATACTTATCCATTAGTCCAAAAACCTTTTCAAAAAATCCAATTACCATTCGAGACCCATATACTAGTCACGTGTGGAGACCCCACGTCCTCCACCTCCTACACTACTCTACTTCTTAATGGACAAAAACTTTCATCTACTCCACCAACACCAACTACACCACTCGACTTCATGACTCTCAAAATCAAAACCTAAAAACTTAAAAACTAGGGCAAAATCAAAACCTTAAAAAACAGAGATCAAAAACCGAAACTCAACAGGATTAGCAGCATTTGATTTCTTTCAGCATTAAAACCTAACCTACTGTCAGCATTATACTACTTTAAAAATTCCATCTAAAATGGGTACAAAACGAAAAATCAACAGAAGTATAAAGGAAACAGTGATTGAAGAACACGATACTCCTAAATCTCCACCACAGAAGAAGAACAAGAAAGCTTCTAAAGTAGATTCTATACCAAAGAAATCAAGAAAGAAGAAGCAGAATGAAGTTGTTGATTCTCCAACAACATCAAAAACAATGAAACAAACTGTTGTTGCTTCTCCAGCAAAATCAAAACAGAAAAAGAACAAAAAAGTTATTGGTTCTCAAACAAGATCAAAAACAATGAAACAAACTGCTGTTGATTCACCAGCAAAATAAAAAAACAAGAAACATAATAAAGTTGTTGATTCTCCAACAACATCGAAAGAAAATATAACAGCTGTTGTAGATTCTCCATCTACAAAGAAGAAGAACAAAGTTCTTGTTGTTCGTTCTCCATCTACATCACAAAAAAAAAAAGAAGGGTGTTGTTGTTTCTGCCAAAAAATGTACATATCATTGGTGCATATCAATATATAACTTACTCTGTTCATGTTCTAGGAGTTAGATATATTGATATGTACCAATATATATCATTGGTACATATCAATATATATATTATATATATATATATTCATGTTTAAACATAGATCTACCATGCAACATAGGGTAAATATTGATATGTACTTAGTTTTTAATATATACTGATCAGTACATATCAGTGTATGCTTATTTTCATGTTATAGCATCTAGATATTGGTTGCAGGATAAGTACAGATTGATATGTATTTTGTTCTATATATTGAATTGGATAAGTGTATATTGATATGTACTTTGTTCATGCTATAGATATAAAAGCATATAT
>JAJJMC010013841.1:8348866-8406608 GCA_023531435.1 Papaver californicum
TTTAATTTGAAATATTAAATCCCCATTAAAACAAAACGTTAAGATTTTTAATTAAAACAAATATTTATGATTTTATTTTTCATTTAATTTAAAACGGTAAAATATTTATTTAAAATAAAGAAACGTTTTCTCATTGATGGGCGACCCTTGGTGCGATCCTTGGTGCGACCCTTGGTGCGAGCCTTGGTGCGACCATCGGTGCGAGCCTTGGTTCGACCATTGGTGCGAGCCTTGGTGTGAGCCTTGGTGCGAGCCTTGGTGTGAGCCTTTCCCAAGTCCATATCCAATCCACTAGTTCTTTTCCTTATATAGAACGTTTGTGGTAATATGCATGAACTTCCTCCTTGGTTTGCCCAATGTGGGATAACCAAAGGTTTCTCATTCACTAATAAGTGAAAATAGATGGCTATAATTCCACCCAAGTTTGGACTAGTGATCCTAGCACCCATCAAGCTAATTATAGTAATAAAATTAATTTAATTAATAAACTCTTAATTTTAGTAATAACCATTTTTATTTCCCAACACAAACTAATGTAGTTCATACCGGATTTTGGTTTGTACCGGTCGAAAGCGATACACTGGTACGTCGGTATATCAGAAAAAATTCGGTTTTAAATATCGGTGAAATATCGGTCCATATATTTTATACCTATAATTTTATGAAAAAATACTAGTTCACATTTTATGACTATAAATATATTTTAACACGTTATAACAAACGTTTTTTTACAAAGTTTAGAAAGAAAAACTAGTACTCATCCAAAATATATAGATCCATAAATTTCATACAAAGTTCAAACTGGAAACACAAGAGAAACATGAACAACTTCAAAGTTCATCGTCTAAAATACTAATTAAACAATGATATTACAATTCTAATCAAGATCATTAGATTAATTATAGATATTATCACATGCATATACAATTCTAAAATACCATAAAAAATATGAGTAACAATTGAAAACTCTAAAATAAGAATTTTTTTTTTATTTTTTTATATATATTTTTTAAAAAAATAAAATAAAAACAATAAAAATCGTCCGTACCGATCCATATCGGCCATACCGGTCAAACCGTTACGGTCGATACCGGCCGATTTTTGGTCAAATATCGTTCACCGGTATACCGGATTTCGTCTTGCTTGCACTCCGAAACTGGTAAAACCGGCAATATACCGACCGTACCAGTCGGTATGGACTACATTGGTTTTACCTAATAACAAATATTTCGGTAGGATTCACTGGTCATTTAACTTCTTTATTTTGTGGATCAACAACGGAGGGGTTCCAGATTCAGTTGATAATGGTTTCAAACCAATTCGGCCTTATCGTGTAACTCTTGAGCTGTTCATCTTGAAAATCAGTATGATGTTTTTTGAGGGATTCAATAATAATATACAAAGATTTTAGATGATTTTGTTTTCGGTTTTAGAAGAAAAAATTTGATTTGAACCCAATATTTCTATTTTGGACACATTAATCCACCGCAGTCTTTATGAACAAAAGTGTACGGCCCTAATTTGGCCGTCTTCAGATAAAATCACGCAGCCCCAACAATTTGTTTTTAGTGAGGTGTAAAGGGAAAACGGGCCGCGGAAATTGCTTTTAGTGGGGTGTAAAAATCATGGATGTACCGAAGCTTTTTTGAAAACTGAGAACTCATATTCCTCATTTTATCTATCCATCGATTCTTTCATCGTGAGAAGAAATAATGTATTTGAGAAGAAATATCTGAGATGGGTTGTTCTAATATCACTCTTCCATTACCTCTGCTTCACATCCCTGTAAGTTCTCTCTTTTCCTGTCCCTCTACATGTTCTGTTTTCTCTCTTTCTCGACTCTTATTAGTTTCATTTTATTTGTTACTGTGTATTTTAACAGAACCATGGTAGTGGTAGTGGTTGTGGTGGTGGTGGAGAGGAGCCGAACATCTTGATAAACCCAACAATTCCTTCTTATAAATGGCGCTTAGTTATCTCATATGATGGCACTAAATTCTCAGGTTTGTTTTTTTCTAGAATGGTACGACTTGTGTTTGTGGAGTAGTCCATATGATTAAGAACTGTGTCTTAGAGATTAGGCTGGAAGACCCTTTTATAATCTATGATATTGTATTTGATAATTCGATGAAACCGGAGGTCTTACTTGCTTTAATCAACACAAACTTACAACTTAATATAGACATAGTCTAAGCAAAACAGTAATTTTAACTACTGCAGTATTGGGGAAGCTACCAATAAAATTGGTCTCAATTCACCATGTCAGGACTTATGAACAACACACTTTTTGTCTGAGAGTAATTTTACACCCTCAGACTCTCTCATAGACTCATTTTGCTGAAAAACAATTAGAGGTCTTCATCAGTTACCAAATCTCATTCATCAGCTTGCTTGACTGCTATGGAAGATAACTCATCATGGCCATGTCGTCGTAATGATGAAGATTATTTGATTGTACAAAATTTCCTAAATTGCTTTTTAGAAGAAATCTGATTAGCAGAGAGCGTTGAAGTTACGCAACAGTGTGTTGTGTGATTAAGTGTGAATATGGTAATTACAGAGTAAGTCTACTAAGTAACTGACAATATGAGCTGTGTCCTGTGTGGGTAGTTTCCTAAACTTCTCAGTAGTTAGAATCAGTGATTTGTTTTTCCAAGTTGTAAACTAGTATTGGTTCAAGCAGGTAAAAGATTCAGTTTCATCTAATTATTAACATCTCTATTACGCGAGGAGTGAATCACCTATTGCTGACTGATGTTATCTTGATGCAAGTCTGATATATATATATATATATATATATGTAGCTGTGGAACTCTTGTAGGAGAAACAGGTCTCTGACACAGTTGCTAGTTATGTTTTAGGATGGCAGTATCAGGAGACAGTACCAACTGTTCAATGTAACATAGAAAAAGCTTTAATGCGAGCGACAAAGCTAGAGCGCAAGGACCTTTGCTTGGTTGGTGCGAGTAGGACAGACGCTGGTGTTCATGCATGGGGTCAGGTATGTATTTCTGACCCTTTTGAAGTGGAAAGCATTTCATTAACGAAGAAGCCTGTAATATATACACTTTGCAGGTGGCTCAATTTCTTACTCCTTCCAACTATGAAAGCTTGGATAGCATTCATGCAGCAATCAATGGTCTTCTTCCATCTGATATTCGTGTGAGAGAGATTAGTCCTGCTGTGCCTGAATTTCATGCTCGCTTTTGTCCAAAGAGCAAGATTTATCACTACAAGATATATAATGATGCTGTCATGGACCCACTCCAGCGGCACTTTGCATACCATTATACTTACAAACTTAATGCTGTTGCTATGAGGGAATCTGCAAATCACTTTGTTGGAACGCATGATTTTTCTGCATTTGCTAATGCATCAAATAGAGATGGTGTGGCAAATCCTGTAAAGCATATTTTCCGTTTTGATGTCATTGAAATGGTAATTCACATAAGTGAAACTTGTGAAACCCACACTATGTTCTCTCGCGTCAGTTTAATTTTTCATTTTCCAATCTCATCAAAGGCTGTAGAGGTCTTTGAACTGACACACAGTTTTGTCCAGGGACCCCTTTTGCAGCTTGAGGTTGAAGGCTCAGGTTTCTTATACAGACAAGTGCGAAACATGGTAAACATGAAGTGTTGAGTTATTTTTACTTGTTTGTTCTTCAAAAAATTATATGATGCGCTAATATTTATTTAAGAATCAAAAGCTGTTCAAGTATTATCCTTTATTTGTTTACCATATATCTTGCAGGTAGCGTTATTGCTTCATGTAGGAAGGGAAGCAATTCCCCCTGAAATAGTTCTCAAGATTATGGCTACTCGAGATCGAAGGGAACTTGCAAAATACGCTTTGTCCACTCCACCTCATGGACTGTGTCTTATGTCTGTTTTGTATAATGAAGAGTTGCTAAAGCCTCCCCCAGATTGTCCACCAGCTAGTTTGGGCAGATATCATACAATAACCCACTGTAAGCTTCCTTTCTATTGAAGAAACATACATGCAGTTTTGCTAGATCATGTATCATCGCCAAAACTTAGAGGAGTAATAATAGTATATGAAGTTCAAATTTTGGAGAAAAACCAGCAAGAATTTTTATTGTTTCTTATGTAACAAACCATGCACGAGAGTTGCAAATTTGCTTATGAAATTGTTGATACTACTTAAAAACTGGAACATTCCTCAAGTATGACGATGCAATAGTACTCATAGCCTTGAGTTTGTTCATAATCATATAACCTATCTATGTATCACTTTATAGCTGCTGTTTTAGGAAGATTGCGTCTTCTTATCAAGTCATGGTTACAGTGAAGGGGTTACATTGTGGACATGATCTGAACTTTGATCAGTAGGTGAGGAGGTAAGAAGTACATCAAAGTCACTGAGAGTCCACTCAGCCATCTCATCTCTGTTACTCACATAAATTTCTGTTCCCATATCAATGGAAGTCCATATTCTTTTAGCAGGAGTAGTTCCAGGATCCTGCAAAAGGAAAAATACACAATTACAATTACAATTACAATTACAATTATTATTATTATTATGAGTGGTTTCATATTTTTGAAGTGCAAAACGAAGAAACTGACCTGATAAAAATATAGCCTGCTAGAAAGGCCACCAACATCGAGTTCCCAAGATTTCGGGTCTTCAACCCATCCTTGCCCTTGTTTTGTAGGATATCCATAATTAGCCCAAGTTGGGTGTGGTAGTAATTGAACCAGTTCTTGTGCCTGGGGGTTGCTGTAAGGATCACAGAGACTAACCGGCTTCTCTAGGTATTGAGCATTCCCAGGAGCACAGTAATAATGGTAAGCTGAATATGGAAAGTTTGCAGTGTCATTCCTATAGATCTTTTTATCATTTGGATCGATATGAAATGGCGGGCAATTTATTAGATTTTTAGGATTGCACCAAGCTGCTGTTTCAGGGTTGATGATCATCTCGCTGTATCTAGTTACATCAGTAAGAACATCTCCATCACAAGGAGCTCCATTGTTCTTCCAGCAGCTTCCAATGTCTATCAGGTAAAACTGGCTCTTGGGTCCGCCCCCTTTCTTCACATCCAGGGTCACTCTGACTTTAAAATTCGGCGATTCTGGGAGCTGTAAATGAAGGTATTTTCTTAGTGATAATATTTTGCTTTTTCATATTGATGTATATATTGAGAAGATAGTGATCGATTGTATATTAGTTATAAAAATAAAAATTGAATATGAGTTAACATCCATACCAGCTTCATCATTCCCCTTGTGTCATAGTAATAACCACCGGAGAATCCTTACAACATCAACCATGGATATTTCTTGGTTGTCTTGAGTTTATGCTTGAAAACCCATTTCCCTCCAACATTCTTCTCCCATACTACTTCGAAGAATGATATCCCATCGATCCCTTTTCCTATATCAGAACCAAGATTGTAAGTCCCATTAAAACCTACTCTCATTATATCCTTTCCAATGAAACCTGTTGGTTGATGATACAAGAGAAGTTGGTTCATGCATCCATCTCCAAAGCAAGGGAACCTCCCTGGCTTGAACTGCCTTTTTCCCATTTTCAGGACATAAACCAGACATAGTGTCATAGTTTCCATTTTTCAGCTCACCATCCAAAACTGCCATGGATTTGAGGTATCTTTAACTTCGCATAATGAAGCTACATACAACTCCTTCTCCACTGCATAAAGGTCTGTGTTGTTTAGAGCTTTTGGGCTCAAACCTAGGAAAGGATTTCCAACCCCTAGTTTGTTATCAGCTTCAGTCACTTTATGCTTTAATGAGGAGCCTGGCCAAAAACCAACAACAATTGTAACATATCCATCAGATGTGATCAGAAGATAAAAAAGAAGAACACAGTTGCTTAATGAAGTTTTGTAAGATGTCAATAAGAGAAACAAATACATTAAATGTTGTTGCTCTACACATCATATATCAAACTAATAGTGATGTTGCTTTTTGTTTTTGGATTTCCTAAAAGATGGGTGATATATAAAATGCAGGGCTGAATAAACAGAAAAGAAATAGAGAAAACAATAATTATCTTTTTTTTGTTGCTTGTGATGAAATGCTTACTAGAGAAATCAAAACAGTCAGCAGCTCTTGGACTTCCCATCTCAGGAGCTTCTTTGCCAACTTCATTGCAGAAGTTCCATGCTTCAAATGCTACTCTCAATCCGTCTCTTTTCATTCCAGGATCTCCCAAAGCTGATGTATATCGTTGTTCTGAACCAAAGCAAGTTTCAAAAACAAGTGCAAGTACCATGAAAAACAATGCCATAGTTCTGTTCTCCATGGCTAGGTTTGTGGGAGGATTGACAAGTTCAGAGAGAGATGATTTCATTCACACGGATCACATAATTGAAACAGTTTCATATGGAACACATCATTTTTCTTCATTTTTCTTTTCGACTTTTTGCTCGAAATGAGTTTCATTGTGTGCTTTTTCTGTAACTAGTATGTGTACATCAAATTCTGGTGCACTTATTCATGTACTAGCAACAAAGAATCTGAATTTTAAAAAAGCAATTTGGATTGATTGTGTAACTTTTAATGTAAGGCAGAATCCCTTTAAGTTCTTGGTGGATGTCATCTTAGCCTGATAGAGTAGTGTATACTAGTGTGTTTGGGGTCATAAAACTTTATCAAGGTGAACTTGACAAGGCACCAACCATTGTGAAAATGAGAAGTAACAAACTGAGAAAGATGCACATTCTAGTTTACAGGAAGGAAAATCCGCTGGATTCTTTTACCAACACTTCCATTTGCTAATATATACTAACTCCGTCCCAGGAAAAAAGTTATTATCACTTTTTTATTTTAACCTCTGGACGAAGTATTAAAGTTTTGATGTATTAAAGTTTTGAAGATCTATGGTTCAGACAAACAAACAAAAATCAATATATAAAATACTTACATGCTTCCAAAAAGAAAAAGAAAAAAAGAAAAAAAGACAAAGCTTACTGGTGTAACTTTCATTAACCAGAACCCTGATTGTAGATGCAGAAAAAAGGCACGTGAAACTGAGTAGCATGATCAAATTTATGCTCAGGCTAGTAATTGGTGCGAATAACCCAACCATACTGTCTCTTGATTTAAAATGAAAAACTTTAAAAAGGAAAGAAAAAACCGTGAAATTTCTACGCTCTTGACTGCATTTAGAGCAAACTTACAGTGAATCAGTGAATGGCTTATTTATTATATGTGTATCCAAACTAATTTTGATTACAGCATGAACCAAATAAGTCGAATAGAAACTGGAACAGGTCAAGTTTCCCAACCAATTTGCAGTCAAACAAGACCTTTGAGCTGATATATTAAGCTGTTTTTGTATATATACAACAAATGAGAGTCCATCTCTGCAAAATTGGATCACAGATTTTCTATACATTTATGTATTGTATAATATTAATCGAATATACAGATGGTCTACGATGCAGGCTTGGCTAATTCGTTCTTTTCAGATCTGCTCCCTTCCTCTGCCCGTCGAACAAAGATAAGCCGGCTTCAACCATTGAAAGAATACTGATTCAATTTGTATTCCTTTTTATATGGATCTTTGACTATCCAGTAACTCAGGAAGTGTTATCCTCCCAGAGTTGTTTGGGTCAATCTTGTCAAACTGGTTGCAGATCAGTAATATATCTTTCTCATTGATCTTTCCCATCTCTTTGAGTTTGAGTATCACATATTCAGATTTACTGAAACCAAAAGTTTAGACTAATTACTATTTGAAAACATTATACTTGTATAAATAACTTGCAAAGACAAAATTGCAATATGTAATATTGTCTAAATGATACGAACCCAAAAGAACCGTCTAAATGACTAAAACTAGTACTATTTGCTTCTAATCCACACTAGAAAATGTGAATCTAGTATAACTATCAATCATATGGAGTGAACTAAAAGAAAACCTTGTGATAATGCTATAAGGCAAGTCCTAATTCATGGTTATTTCGAAGTTTTACAGTTTTATTTTATGAACTAATGTTTTCACCTAAAGCATGTTCAATGTAGAATCCAGCGGATCCAAGCAGTATCTGTGTGAGCTCTGCCAAGGTAAAACTATAGCAGCTACTATACCTTGCTAAAAGATTACATAGAGATGAAAGATAGCAATGTACCAGAAAAATGAGGAAGGTTTTACATTCAACGTAGATGCAATACTTTGGAGCTGCAGCAAAAGCTATCAACACCAAAAACTATTAGCATTCCCTCGGAGTTTAACAACAGAACCTCATGATCAAAATCTCTAAGTTTATAATAATGAATAACTTAAACATGCTGAATGTTTACATAGTAAGAATCCACATGGCACATGATTCCAATTTCAATAAAAATTCGTCTTAAGCTACTTGTATCATCGCAAAGGTATGGGCTACTTGCAGGCTCCCTACACAATCTGAGCTCAATCATGGGTTTGACTATGCACTCGATAAATCAGGTCATTACTTAGTTGTACTACCGCTGTAAAAAATTAGGTCTAATACAATCAAGTTAAGAGTACTACTCTCATGTTTTTCCCTACTAGGATTCTCTACAGAAAATTTGTGTCTACCTGCACTACTCATCCTAGTTTTTATTCGTTATCGCATTTGTTCATGGTTATAGGATCCCTAACATGCTTTACTTACACAAATTATGGTTAAATGTAATAGGTTGACTAAAGCATCAGAACACAAAAGAAAAGACAAAAATCCCAAACCTGATAAAACCATTGTTATTGATATCAGCTGCAAGCAAGTCTTCAACTGTAATCTGCCTATGCAAAACCCACTTTGTCATACTCCTATGCCTTTTATCAATCCTTAACTCAGCTAGATACATAAAGGCTCTAGCAACCGCCAAAGTCGACAACAAAAGCCAAAACGACGCAAACAATCTCCCTTGTAATGTCTTAAAAGCTCTATCACCATACCCAACTGTTGTAACAGACATAACTGACAGATAAATTGAATCAATTACATCTAACTTCTCAACAAAATGTAAAACCATAGCACCCATTCCAATACACAATACAACAACCACAAGTGCTAGTCCAACCTTCATTCTTATCCTCATTCTTCCTTTTTCCAGATCGAAAATGTAATTTCTCGCCGAAAACTTTCCACGGGAACCATTAGCCTTACTACCCATTTCCACACGACTATTCGCCAAAATCAAAGTTTCTTGCAAATCCAATGCATAATTTAGTACCCCACTTAACAATATATCTATAAACCCAAACCCCACTAACACAAAAACACAAGCAAAGACTTTTGTTGCAGGTGTTAATGGTGCAATATCACCATACCCAATAGTACACATAGTAACGATACAGAAATAAAGTGCATCAACAACAGGGTGTGTTTCAATACCAGAGAAATTCTCTTGATTGAATGAATATATAGTTACACCAAAAATCAAATAAAAAACCAACAAAAAAAATGCTTGTCTAACCATGGAATTTTCTACTAGTTTTGGTTTCTCTGCCAAGGTTTGACCTTTGAAGTCTCTCATAATAGCCATAGCTGGAGCAGTTCTTGATCTTGTAAGACCATGCTTTACTCTCTCAGGTGGTATATTTTCATCAGGGTCCAGATGATGTGATGATGAAGATGCGTGTAAAAGAAATGGGGCTTCAAGATCTTCAAAAATAACTTGGTTTATAATAGATTGAGGTGGTTTGAACTGGATTTCTTCATCAAGGAGATGATTTTCTACCTGGGTTTTTGGTTGTGAGGCTAGAAGTGATTCTCTTTCCATGGAAAAAGACTTAGAAAAGAAAAGATTTTTATTCTTCAGAGAGTTTTGGGTTTTTGGATAGAGTCCAAAGAGACAACAAGATAAAGGGAGAGAAGGATCTGTGGGAGTAGAGGGGTCTATGGAGAAACATAAGCACTGTGTGAGTTTTAGTTTTAGAAAGAAAAAGACAGACACAATCACCAACCAAAACAGAGGCTTTTAATTAGCAAATGAAAGTGATTTTGCATTATTAAAGTTGGTGGTGGGTCTGAGCTGTTTCCGACGTAGAATCTTGTTTATTTTCCCGGTGATCGGATTCTACAGTGATTTCCTTAAAAAGACCTAAAATATACTACTATAATATTTAGAGATCAACTAGGATTTACCTAATAGACCTAAATATCAATCAAACTAGGATTTACCTAATAGACCTAGATATCTCTCACATGATATTTATTTATTAAACGAAAATGGCTGATGCAACGTTATGATTGCAGGCTTTAACATTTTATATCGTCAGATTGATACTTGAATTTTCTTCCGGGCAACTTTGGCCGGAGGCGTCGTTTTTTCACCCGTTACACTGTGTTTGGTTTAAGATTTTCCGTGCCCAGGAATCAGATTATGGGATAATCCTTTTCCTAGTGAATTCCCAAAAATGGATAATCAAAAATATATACGTAGTGTCTTGGATTAGTTGAATTGTATAGTAATCAAAATCTATAATATAAATACCCTTATTCGGTGACATTATAATAGTAAACTAAATTAGTTCAAAATCCATAAGATCAAAACCTACCGGCTCTTTAATTCTATCGATTATTTTTTATTTTGGTGAAACTTTTTGTTTTTGTAATATCTCTTTGCATATGCGTGGATAGTTAAGAAAAATGTTATTCATATAATTCTCCAGAATATGAAATCGACATGCATATCTAAAGCGATCACAACATTTACAGCTAAAGCAAGATATCCTATTATAATACCAGCTTTTACGATGTAGGGAAAATATTTAGAATCGAAGTTCAAGAATCAATTGAATTGAAAAAGGGATAATTTTATCATTTTAGTTTGAATTCCCTTGCTTTATCGTGAGGCGTGCTTACTCTAATCTTGACATTTCCCAACAGAAATCCCTTGTCTACAACAAGAATTGAAGATTCATCTGGAAACTCTGTTGCCCTCAAAAAATTAGGAATCTTATACAACCCTTTAGAGCGTCCATAGTGGGACGAGGATTACACGGACCAAAGAGTGAATTCACTCTTTAGTCCGGAAAAAGCAAGCACAGTGGGACGAGGGAATTCAGTCTTTGGTCCAGAAAATGTACTGTTCAGGACTAAGTTTAGTCTTATTCCCGGACTAAACCATTATAGTCGAGCGGTCTCGTAGGCAACCGTCTGATTTCTAAGCGGGCGTGTAGTATAACGTTTGATGACAGGCGTTCTCTTAGCGTGCCGCTTGAAAACATGGGCGGTAATCAAATCTCCGCCTGATGAAGCGTTATCCTAAGATAACGCCTGATGAAGCGTGCGTCTAGGATCACGCCCACCACCAAGCGGTAACCAAAATCTCCGCCCCATCCAGACGGTATGCTAAAGCTACGCCCACCAACATGCGGCACCCTAGACATCCGCTTACAATTTAATTTATGAGGCGTGTCGTTAGACGCCCGCCCCACTATGGGAGTTACTCTAGAGTAACGCCTGAGATATGTTACCGCTGCCACTCCTGTGGGATTTACTCTAGAGTAACGCCTAAGATGTTACCGTTGAGTTTATCGTTGCAACGGCAACGGCTGTATTATGACATTATATATGGAATACTAATCCATTTTCATTTTACTAAACTCACTCATTGCAATCTAGTTAGTATTCGAAAATAATCAAGTTCTTTCTCATATAATTACCTTCCGAATCGATTAGAGTTATGCCACCCCCAAGACCACGAGGTCCAAATTTTACTACATCTGAAGATGTAACGATGTGTAAAATTCATTTGTCAATATCTCAAGATTGTAGTATTGGTGTCGATCAATGAGAAGAAAGATTATGGTCTCGCATATTATATCAGATGGAAGAAGCCATACCTTCTTTGCCATAACGCAGTTGGACCTCCCTTCATAAACGATTTCAAGGAATAAGTAAAGATGTAGCACTTTTCTCTGCAAAGAAGGCGGAAGTGGAACGTGAACACCATACTGGATGGGCCCCCGAAGATAAGGTTACTACTCATTTAATTTTGACGATTACATTACTGTTTTGAATTGTATATCCTCCACTAAATTGAATTAAAAAAACAGATTGCAAAAGTACGGAGACTTTTCAAGGAAGCTAATGGTGGCAAAAGTTTTAAGCATGACGAGTGCTACACAATTATGTTAGATAATATAAAATATTCACAACGATCGACAGTTGTTTTTGATTCATCACAAGCTGAGTCAGATTCCGAAAGCGGTGAGGAAAACCGGGAAATACAGGAAATAAGCCTAGACAATTTAGTGGCTATAGAGACGTAGGAGATATACCTAACACATATATCCGTCAAATGGGAAAAAAAGAGGCGAAACGACATAAGAAAACAGGGAAAGCAAAATCGAGTGGCCAACAGGAAATGATGGAAACTATTATTAAAGAGAAATAAAACTTCAACACCAAATATAAAGAACAAACAAAAATGAAGATGGCGCAGAGAGAAGCCGAGTTTGCAGCAAAACTAGCTGAGTCTTCGGCAAAGTTCGCGGCAAAACAAGCTAGGAAAGAAAAACTTCACGCAAAGAAAAAAACAGACGACGAGTTTCGTATAATGATGATGGATGTCTCCGGGATGGATCCGGTAACAAGACAGTACATCGAACTTAGGAAGGCAGACATTTTGAAGAAAAGGTTAAACCAACCTTAAAGGATTCTTGGAATACCTTAAACCTATGTGAAGTGCATTCTTATTAGCATTGTCATTTTAAGTTTCAACTTTTATGAACTAATTAGGTTATTTTCAGTTTATTTTTAACTGATATATTGTTATCTTAAATGTATCATAATTTTATTTTAAATTTCAATTTTTTTTTGTTTTTTAAAAACTCACATGCCTTTAACAGTATATGAGCTTAATTCAGATCCAACAGTCTGATTTTTACATTTAAAAAAAAAAATGATTGTTGGCACTCCTGTTATAATATGACCGTTGTCATATCCTACTTTCACCACCATCACCTGCAAATTCTCATCTTCTTCTTCAACAACACAATTCTTGAAAAAAATTCACACAAAACATACATAATGGAGGGTTCAAGCTTATCACCAATTACCAAGTGTTTTCTTTGTATTTCTGCTGGTCATGTTGCTAGAGATTGTCCTTGGGAAGGTAAAAAATGCACATTAACCAACTGCAAGGGGTACCTGTTTCCTAGAAAAGCAAAAAAAAGAAATACTGGATTTCAACCTTATGTGAAGTGCAACTACTGTGGAGTTTTCATCTGGTTAGATGCTTATGTAGCTTCACACCAAGGTATTCCACCACCTATTCCACCAACTTTACCAAATGATGAAAAATGGTTAAAAGAGAAGCAATTTTATAGCTACTCATGTGGGGAAGCTGATCACATGGCTTATAACTGCAGAACCAACCTCTTACCATGCACAGATCCATGTTGTGATGGTAAGATGAAGCTGCTCACTTCTACAAAACCAGAATCTATTGGAAACAGATACTACTTATGTCAAACATGTAAGAAGGTTAAGTTTCAATAAATATGTAAGCAACTGTTGGAATATGTATGAACCTAGTAAGATATTGTCATACTGTTATAAGTAGGTAATTAAGAAAATAACTTAGCAACTGCATATGTTGTTCACAAACTACAAACAACTCATTGACGGTAAATTAACAGATTAATATTCGTAATAAAAGCACTAATAAGGTTCAACACCATAAACAACAACGCTTTAAAAGATAAAAACATATAAGTAGATAATTCATTTAGTTGGGGCAATTTTCATTTTCTTCAGAAGAAAGGGTTGCTATTTCCTTAAGCACTTGTAGAACTCCCCGTTGTTTTGCAAGACTCATCAACTCCCCAGATTCAAGCGAACGGGTCACTTTCCTGACCAACACATCTGTTCGATCCCTTATAACAGACATTCGGTTATCAACCACTAGTGGTTGAACTTCCTCATCCACCAAATCAACAACAATTGGTGGATCAACAACTACACCACCTTCAGGTTCAATATGTATTTGATTCCAACCATTCAAACCTCTAACAACATAAAGACCAGTAAAGTTCATAGTTTGTGGACCAATTCGTCCCGATCTTGTAACATTGTTTCTGTTCATCTTCAGAATCTTCGTAAAATGTTGCGGCTAAATAAAATTCAACATAATAGAGTTCCCATATTTCATAAACAATAATATTATTCAATTAATCAAATAATTATCCACAACCCAACTAAAATTAACTATACTTTTTCAAATTTTACTTAAATTCAACAAATTCTTCTAACCCTAGAATGATACCCTAAAATTCTCATTAATTATTACTTCAATTCAATTAAAATACCAAAAAAAAATTATACCCAATTTTAAAACACAATAACTTCAATACCCCTAAATTCAATTCAATTAAAACACTATAACTTCAATTTTAATAATCAAAATCAAAATACAATGGCATACAAAATTTATTAAAAATTAAGGTTATCACTTCTAAAAATAAAGATTAAGGTTATTACCTTCGAAATTGACGAGGGGTTTCTCACAAAATCAGGTTGGGTGCTGCTGTGGTGTTGGTGTGGTGGCGGAGTTTCTCAAGTTGGAGGCTTTAGGAGAAGAAATGAGAAAAAATAGGTGTTGCGCTGAAGAAGAAGGGAGGGTTGATGGGGTGGGCCGTTAGCAATCCACTTGGAATTGTAGGCGAGGTGTTAGGACACCGCCTGTCCCTTTCATCTCACACGCTTCTCTCGCACAAGGATGCCTTGATCAGGCGTAATGCTGGCGCACCACTCCATCAGGCGTTTGTCTAGTGGTGCGCCCGTCTCTTGAGCGTGTGTCTAGGAGACCGTCTAGAGTCAGGCGTAATGTTTTGTTCCCGCCCCACATCAAGCGTTCAGCTAGACGTCCGCCTCACTCAAGCGTTACGCTAGACAACCGCCCAACAACACGCATTATCCTGCAGCACCGCCCGATCATTTTAATCCCTGGGCCGTTGTTTTTAGGCCGAACCAAAGATTAGAATTTTTACTCTTTAATCTTTGGGTTCCTTCGTCCCACTGTGGATGCCCTTATGAGCAATAAGTTGAATGTTAAAAAAAGATGGTATAGAAGACATATAGTCGATGATCCTTTTTTGCTATACGTGAAGTTGGGGTATAGATTATAGTTTCCATTTATTTTACAATTGTTATGCTTTTTCTCAGGTGTGGAGCTTGGTGTATAATTACTGAGCAATTAAGTTTTATCTAGAACCTTAGAGTCCCCACTGTTTGAACGAAAATTTTGTGCAGAAGCTCATAAATTCTAGTTTGGATTATCAATGTTTATTTTCCATATGTTCTCGCATATTTGGTCTGCTGAAAATGCTTTTTACTTTAAAGATAAGAATATGACATGTAATAATGTGATTAACATGGCTCTTAAAAACACTAGAAACTTTCCTTATATCTGACAAAAATAAGAAGATAAAAATTAAGAACAAAATGAAAAAAAATATATGTCAGGTGGAATGCATCTAAAGCGAGTTATTTTAATATTAACCTGATGGTTTGGGCATTGCAGGTATGGGAGGAGTTATTAGGGATGATTCTAGAAGATTTAAAACTGCCTTTGCCAAGCAATTGTACCATAATAGAAACAATTTGGTGGAGCTTAGAGTAATCGAAAAAAGACTTATATTGGCAAATATCTCAAGTTGTGCAGAATGTAAATTAAAAATGACTCAAAATACACATTTGAATGATGTAAAGGAGAATCAAATTCTTGTTGGTATTTAGAATCTATTGTTAAGGATGTAAAATCTCTTTCAATTTATCTTTATTTGACGATGTGGGTTTAATTATTGTGGTCGGTTATTTTATTAAAATTATCTAAGACAAAATACACCACCTCCAAATGTTATTAAATTATAAAAAATAAACAAATAGGGAAAGTTTATCCAGATCTGTGAAGCTCCAGCTAGTTTTTTGTTAATAGGTTTTTGGTTATTAAGAAAAAAATATGCATACAAAGATTGTTTGGGCTCTCTAGTGTTTATTTTTTAATTAAAATTATATATCATTTATTCGTATAATAAAATATTAAAAACTGTTTTTAGGATCTTCAAAGTATCCCCGTTGATTATGCTCAAGGAAAAGAGAAGGATATTTAAAAACAATAATGGCGGAAAAATCCCCTTTAGTGAGTAGTGAAAGTAATGTTACTTAGAAAAACATTTCTAGTTTTTTTTTTTTATTGGAACTCTGCGTAACAATTTATCTGGTGAAAAGCACATTTATGAGGTACACACAAGGCTCTTTTAAACTTTAAACTAAGATTCCATTGTGTCATTGGGTACATTATTTTTTGGTTGGTACGAGTCTTCATCATCATTCTTTTTGAAACAAAAGCATTCATTGTGGTTTATGTGCCAAGTGTCAGTTGAATGTAAGACCGGTTTTTGAGATTTGCCTTTCATTTTTAAAAAGAGTGGTTGATTCTTGAAACAGTTACTTAATTTAATGAAAGGTACACACCAGTTATGCTACTTCCTCGCATATTTAGCGCGACGTACACGAAATATCTTAAACCTCGACTAAATAGCAAATACTACTAAAAGTGAGTTGATTTAATGGCGAGAATTGTTTTATTAATTTGCATCTAGTAATCTAATCTATGGTTACTTTAGCGGCCTTGACAGTTGAGTTGGGATCAATGTAGTTAAACACGGATTTCGGTCTTGTCGTGGTCGGACTTTGACACCTTGATAACGATATTTCGGGGAGATTATCGCTGAAATATCAGAAATCCCAAATTTTATATCCAACTATTTTCAACTATCTTTGAATTTTCAACAAGCATATACCTTGAATATCGGGCGAATCTCGGCCATATCGGACGAATCTCGACCGTATCGACCGATACGGCGATATTTGAAGATTCGTCACGCTCTTGAAACGATACCTTGAATATCGCCGTTATCGCGGCCGTAACGACCGATATTGACCACATAAGTTGGGATATATGGAATGAGGCCATAGATGAGCCGTGTCATATTAAACAGAGAGGGTGTAGCAAAATAAATAAATTTGTGTTCGAAACTTTAAATTTCAGTGTATAGGCTTTATCTTATGCGGATGCCATCCTAGGCCTAGCACAAGCACAAGGATGATGGATAGAAACCTAACATAAAACCAGGACATGGTTCATGTGCAAACAAGACGAGACCTTTTAAACGAAAATCAAGGGGTTTTCACTGCCTATATCTAGCCTTTTGTATTATTTTTTTTGTTTGGTGATTTCTTTCTTAACAGCTTTTCTTTTTCTTTTTTATTCCGGGACTTTTATCTCTTCTCTCACAATTTCGACCTTACGAAGGTTAGAAATGCGTGTCCATGATTGTGGCTGAAAATAGCTATTATTTTAGCAAGGCAAGGTATATACTTCACAAATGGTGTATAAAGTTTTTTATTCCAAGTGTCCATGCAGTTATGACCTTCAGGAGTATATATATCTTAAACGCAAGGCAACGGCATATACTTCAATGACGGTGTATAAAATACCAGTTTTTATTTTTCAAAGCAAAAGTGATTTAGCCCCACTTCTTAATCTATCTTTGACTTAAAATAAACACAAATAATTCAAAATAAAATAAACACCATCTTTTGACAAAATAGGTTGAAGATTCCTAACATTTGAAAAAGTGGATGGCACAGGGTACCCAGCTTATAACTGCATGATTTTGACCTTAACTAGTTGCAATCATTCGTCTCCTCATGCGCACCAAGATCACTCTAAAAAAAAACTAAACATTCTAAAAAATGCATCATCCTAATCAGTTTTATGTGGAGTTTGAATGTGATTAGTGATAAGTCAAACGATATCAGCATATGAGAGTGATGCTATCCATCTAGACTATACATAAATTCATATAGGAGTTCTGGAGAGAACCTTTGGGATCAAAATTTTGTAGCCCAGTAGGTTTGTAAGTTTTTTTTTTTTGCGGGCGGAATTGAATATTTATTGAAAAATTGGGTCTATACCCAATTGTCTCTTAAATAAGTTTTTAGTGGACAAGTAAATATTAGATATGGATAAAATATATAACAAAATCATCTTAGACAATTATGTTCTTTATATTTAAAATATTTTTTATTTTTCTTTAAAAGAATTACCAAAATAAATCATAACCTCCATGAAAGTATATATGATTTTAATTGGACCTATATTTTTGGAAATGTTTGTAGATAACCTAAAAAATATGATCCGTTGTTGATAATAAATTTGCAAGTTTTTTTTTTTGGAAAAGAATAACTAGAATGAAACTAGTTGTATCTGACTTAAATTAAGATAAAGAAAATTATTCGAAAATAACCAGGATGAAACTGGATGTTGTATAGCTTAAATTAAAAAAATATTTTATTCAAATAATAGCTAGGATAAAACTGGTTGCATCCTAGTTTAGAAAAAGATAAAAAAAAATTATACACCACCTATTCCAAATAAAAAAAAAAGATCTTGTACAAAATTTAAACTACCACCCGTTCGACCAGAACCAACATATGTGACCTTCTTATCCACCTATTCTATTTTAAAAATTTTGAATAAATTTTAATTCTTTATCATTTTTATATATTAGTAGATCTGTTATGATTCTTGATTGAAGATTGAGATTTAACCAGCATCAAAGATGCGTTTGATTTAAGCAGAAATTCTTAATGAATCTGTTACAGGACATTGGGTTTTATAGCAGTATAGCTAACCCTGACTTACCTTTAACGTACACTAGCATTTATTGCTAACGTACACATTCCTCACATGTGTAACTCACATGATTCAGTGTTGTTATAAGGAGTAGAGTTTAAAACAATTTTAGTTTTTTATTTGTTTTTTCCCCCCCCCCCCCCCTCAAACTGTGTGGATGGCAGAGCAAAAACACTCAGTTTGTCTCTGAGATACTTGAATCTTGGTCCTGAGAACCCCTTAGTAAAGACATTAGCAGCTTGATCCACAGTGGATACATAGGACACCTTCAACTTGTTATCTTGTATGAGTTCCCTCACAAAGTTATGGTCAACAGCTAGGTGTTTCATTTTGATGTGATTAACTGGATTTGAAGAGTATGCTATGGCACTGACACTGTCACATAGAATGAGTGGTTTACCATGAATTGGTAAGTACATCTCAGTTAATAACTTGACCACCCATTGCATTTCAGCTGTTGCATTTGCCAAACTTCTGAACTCAGCCTCTGTGGATGACCTTGCAACTGGATTTTGCCTTTTGCTAGACCATGATATTGGATTATTACCTAAGAATAAGCAGTAGCCACTAGTGCTCCTCCTGGTTACAAAATCTCCTGCCCAATCTGCATCATTGTACCCCTGGAGTGATGGTATGCCTTTAGTGAAGTAAATACCATAGTTAACAGACCTTTTAATATACCTTAAGATCTTCTTTGCTGCTATCATATGTGATGTCCTTGGCTTTTGCATATGCTGGCAAACTTGATTTACAGCATAGCAAATCTCTGGTCTAGACCAGGTCAGATATTGCAAGCCATCAACCAATGACCTGTAACCTGTTGGGTCTGACAGAACCTCTCCTTCCTTTGAGTTTAATTTGCTATGTGCCTGAAGTGGAGTTGAACTTGGCTTGGCACCTGACATGTTTTGTTTTTTCCAAAAGATCTAAAGCATATTTTGCTTGAGAAATGAATAGACCATTATCATTTCTTTTGATTTCAAGACCTAGGAAATAATGTAGTGCTCCTAGATTTTTAACTGGAAAGTATGTCTGCAGAATAGCAATGAAGTCTGTGCAATAAGTAGATGAAGTACCTGTAATGAGGATGTCATCTGCATAGACCAAAATGAATGTTAGCCTGGTGCCTTACTTCTGAATGAACATAGAGGAGTCTGCAGTGGAAAGTGTGAAATCATGTTGAAGTAGAATTTTATTTAACTTTGCATACCAAGCTCTTGGAGCTTGTTTTAGCCCATAAAGAGACTTATTTAGCTTGCAGACATATGTTGGATTTTCTGAATCCACAAAGCCTTGTGGTTGTTGCATATAGATATCTTCTTGTAAGTCCCCATGTAGGAATGCATTGCTTACATCCAATTGTGTTATGTTCCAATTGCAGCTAACAGCAACAGATAAAAGCACCCTTATTGTAGTAGCCTTAGCAACTGGACTGAAGGTGTATGTGTAGTCTAGCCCTTCTTTCTGGTGAAAACCCTTGGCTACAAGCCTTGTTTTATATCTTGCAATTGAACCATCTGGATGATATTTCAACCTAAACACCCATTTACACCCTACTATGTTCATAGATGGCAGATGAGGAACTTTTCTCCAAGTGTTTGTATCCTGCAGTGCATTATATTCCTCAACTAAGGCCTGTCTCCACTTTGGATTTTTAATTGCCTCTGTGTAGCAAGTTGGTGTTACTGGTGGGACTTGAGCAAGAGTGTCTGCAGAATAAGCATGTTTTGTAAAATACACCTTTGGCTTTGAGATTCCTGACTTACCTCTTGTCTGCATGATGTGTGAGTTGATGGTTGGAGTATCTTGTAGTTCTTTTGGTTGATATATGATTGATGGAGACTGTGACATAGTGGCTATTTCTGACAGTTTAGTGGTTTCATAGTCCTTTGGGGTTGTGTTTGTTGAATTGAACATTGTTTGATATGGAAAAATAGTTTCTCTGAATACAACATGTCTAGATATGTATATTCTATCAGTGCTAGAGTCTAAACATCTGTACCCTTTGTGCTTGGAGCTGTATCCTATAAATATACATGGCACACTCCTTGGAGCTAGTTTATGTGGTGCATATGGCTTTAGCCATGGATAACAAAGAGAACCAAATGTTATTAAGAAATGTAAATCAGGTAGTTTATGATAGAGTACCTCATAAGGTGATTTGTACCCAATTGCTTTAGTTGGCAATCTGTTTATAGTGTAGTTTGCTGTTGAGAAAGCATCTGACCAGAATGAATCATCCAACTTGGATTGTATGAGATATGTCCTTCCTACTTCCACTATGTGCTTGTGTTTAGATTCTGCCACTCCATTTTGTTCTGGAGTGTGTGGATAACTGAACTCCTGCTTTATTCCATTCATTTCCAGTAATGTAACTAGTTGATTATGTAGAAACTCACCTCCACCATCTGATCTGATAGCTTTGATAGTGTATGGTTTGATTTTCAATTAATATTTTGAATTGATTAAAGATTTTTCTGAACTCAGATTTTTCATTCATATGAAACAACCAGCAAAATTTTGAAAAATCATCTATGATGACATCATAGTACTTATAACCTTGTTTAGAAATTACAGGACTTGGACCCCATAAATCCATATGTAGTAACTCAAGTGGATTTGAACTAAAACTGATTGAAGTTTGAAAAGGTAGTTTATGTGATCTACCCACAGAACATGCACTACACAATGTGTGTTTATTTGCAATACTTGGTAATTAAATACTTTTTGCAACATGTTGCATAGTTACAAAGGAAGGATGTTCCAGTCTCCTGTGCCATATTTCAGAGGATAATGAAGATGCTACTGCAGAGTTAGCTATGTGCTTTGTGGATCCTTGTAGATAAATGGGATAAAGTCCATCACTGTGAGGGCCTGCCAATATTTTCTTCCCAGTGAACAAGTCCTTCACATAATAACCAGAAGAATTGAAAGTTATAGAACAGTTGTTATCTTCTGTGAACTTGTGGACAGAAAGAAGATTTTGTGTTGTTTGAGGCACCAAAAGTATGTTATGCATCTTAAAAATATTTCCAGGTACATATTTAAGTGAGGAGCCAGAATGAGTGATTGGCATACCTTCACCATTGGCAGCCTTAATCTTGTCAGATCCAAGATAACTTGTGGATGCCTGCAGCTCAGTCTTGTCTGGAGTAATGTGGCTAGTTGCTCCACTGTCAGCATACCATGGATTTCCCCCATGATGTTTGCAGAAGCAAGCATTACAGACATTCTTGCTGGTGTTGTTGTATTATTATGAGTAAAATTTAGTCTTTTCCTGCAATCGAACGCACTGTGTCCCGGTTTCTCACATATCTGACAAACAAGATTTGTGTACATCTGATTTCTTGAGTCTTGTGAGAGCCTTGGTCCATTGTACATGTTTCTGTAGTTTGAACCTCTGCTAATGAAGTTAGGGGATCTTCTTTGAGAGGAATTATTACTGAATCTGTCATTATGTTGTTGATACATAGTAGTACTCTGATGTTTGAGTTGGTGTAGTCTCTATATCTGAAATTATTGTCTCTGAAATGATTTCTTGAATGATTGAATTGTGCACTGAATGCTTGATTAGAAGCATTAGATAGTATATCAGAATTTCTTTGTCCTATCACAGACTCTTCACTAAGAAGGTTAGTGTGAAGTTCAATGAATGTTATTGGAGGATACCTATGCCTCATTGAGGTGGAAAATTGAATATAATCATTGCGCAAGGCAAATAAGGTAATGACAACTAGTTCTTTGTCTGAGATCAATTCTCCTGTTGCTGCAAGCTGATCAGAAAGAGTTTTATTTCATCTATAAGAGTAGATATGGTTTTGTTACCTTGTTTAACAGAAAGTAGCTTAGTACGCAGATGAATGCAATGAGTAGATGATGATCTTGCAAACCTTTCTTCAATATTGTTCCACAAATTGTGAGAAGTAGTAGAGGCTGCAAAATAGGGTATCACATGTTATGAAATTGTGTTGTTTATCCACAACACAATTGTTGAATCTTCATCTATCCAGTCCAGATAGTGTGGATTTTCTAAATTATTACTTTGATTTCTTTGGTTGGTGTATTATTCAGGACATTGGTAAGTACCATCAAGATACTTCATGAGCTTAAACTTTCTGATTACTGGAAGCATCAAATTTTTCCAGGTAAGATAGTTATCCTCTTTTAATTTGAGAGGAACAAGACTAGTTAATTGATTCAGAGGTACCTTGCTAAATGAATTTGATGTTGGATTTTCCTTAGTTGAGGGAAAGTCACAGATCATTTGACAAGAAGAAAAAGAATTTGATTTGAGAAACAATTAGAAGCTTGAGAGCTCTGATACCATAGTAGATCTGTTATAATTTTTGATTGAAGATTGAGATTTAACCAGCATCAAAGATGCGTTTGATTTAAGCAGAAATGATTCTTAATGAATCTGTTACAGGACATTGGGTTTTATAGCAGTATACTAACCCTGACTTACCTCTAACGTACACTAGTATTTATTGCTAACGTACACATTCCTCGCATGTGTAACTCACATGATTCAGTGTTGTTATAAGGAGTAGAGTGTAAACTCAGTGTAAGAGTAGTATCTGTTATTATATATATATATATATATATATATATATATATATATATATATATTATCCAATATGATTAATTAACAACCAACATAATTAATAATATTATTTTTAGACTAAAATAAAAAAGATGATAACAATTGATTTACTAGGACATAAAAAATACTAATAAATTATAGATAAATTAGTTGTTAATAAAAATAGATGTAATCTTATTTTATTTTTTAAGGTAGGCCTGGTCGAGAGTTGGCTAGGTTAAAACAAAGGCAGTACTTTGAAATTGAAATTTCCCATCGCATAGAAATGAATTGCATATGGAGCCTGTAGATTACGTGCCAAAGGCTACTCGGAAAAGTACCAAAGATAAAAGAAAAAAAAAGACAAGAGAAAGGAAGAGAAAAGAGACAAGAGACATATGTCCGGTGTCCCTATGCTCTTGGGAAAGGACATCAAAAAGCGAACCACGTATGCATCTTGTGGATTCCGGCATCCAAAACTTAAGAATGACTCTTCTTTCCCTTTTGCTTGTGGGCTGGGACTCCTCCAATTTTGCCGCAATTAATCTCTCCATAAATAATGGTTTTCCTTTTCTTTCTTATTTGAAAATAATAAATATTATTATTCCTAGAGTGTGCTAATCCACCAAGGGTCCAAGAGTGATATCAGAGAAATACAGCTAATTGTCAACACAAAATTGTGGCCTCGTTTTCATTAATAGAAAGTGTGACAACGATTCGATTAATCAGTTCATCAATCCGTAACTCAGTATTCCAAGGTTCAAATACGTTCTATGGATATGAATGATAGTACATGACCGACTGTAGTTACCGGCTTTTCTTATTCACAACTTCTCGGCACGAAATTTAATCAAAATTGAGACTTAAAATCAATGTCTCGGTAACCAAGTATGCTATTCGTGTAGATGATACGGTATGCTTAGATTAAGCACCGTCAGACACTCAAAATACAACAAGAAAATGACACTTTCGTTGCACATAAAGAAAGAATTCCAGTACATACAAGTATCGAAAGGATTTTACGCATCCCATGAACACCAGAATTGCTGATGCCAAAAAAATCCAAAAATATGGACTACAAGAATCTGACAGTTATATAGCTGATTGGAGATGCCCAACGGCCACAAATGTTTTTAAAGCAAACATCAAGACAGAAGGGAAGATGAGTACCCCATGAAAGAGGAAGGCCTACGCTATAAGAATCCAAGCTGGGATGACCGTTAACGTTACAAATTGCTACAGATCTTGAAAATCTGACGAGAGCCAGAACTGCGGACGTAACGCCAGTCAGAAATTGCTATTACATGTTTGACACGTGTACGTACATGTTTTCCCAAGACTTTCGGTTTGGCCCATTGGCCTTATACTCTCCAGTCTCCACTTTGACAGATAGGCCTTTTTTTTGGTCGTATACTGTATTAATTCCTTGGGTCAAAAATGAAAAATCACAGACTATAGTACTGAAACTAGCTCATTAGGGACAGTGAACAGTTAAGTTCATGCCTTCTGATGCCACTGGTTTCAAAAAGTTTATACAGCAAAATGAATAAGAACAATAGAGATGCTCAAGTTTCCATGGAGGTGGTTGGGATGTAGATTACAATGGAGGACAAAGGTTTTTCTGATTAGGTCTCGAAGAAACGAAGTTCAACCATTGCTTCTCTTTGTTTTGTTGAGTACCACGCAACAGCTTTTGCCGATCCAAGAACTTTTAATGCATACTCGAACGCAAATACAGTATCATCTACGCGAGCACCATAGCTCTCTCTACCTTTTATGTCCAACGCAACTTTTGAATCCATCCGAAAGCTGAATTCTCCAAATATCTGCACCATACATTAAAACCAAAAACAAAACGAAACAAAAAAGTAAGGAAATTTCTGATTTTCTCAAGGACCAATTGTTTCATCAGATTATATAAAAGAAGTTTGTGTTCAACAATTCTCAATCTTTTAATGTGTACACCTATTTCCGCTATCACTTTGTATTAGAATATTGAGTTTCAAGGAAGCTTATACCTGTTGCTGGAGAGAAACTGTGATATCAGGGCAAATTGCTTGTACTGCTTGCATATCTAGTGGTTTTGAGTTGTAAAGATCGCGTGCCAGATTTGTAGTCCCAGTCAGAAATTTGGAACCTGAGGGAAAGTCCAGACGGGCATGTAGCCGCGTAAGATCCAAGCAAAGCCTTTGAAAGTTCCCATGCTGAGCAGTGCAAGAAATGGTTGCAAATAAATCTGCTAAAATGGCTGATTTGTTATCAGGGCCACCACGCAAACTTACACCACCAACATTTTGAGACTCATTTTCTCCTTGTGATCCCACTGGGTTACCTCCATGAGATGCAGTAACCACCGTACCTACCAGTTGCGCAGTCAGTAAGTTTCACAAAAGTTAGACTTGGATACTGATTTGCCATAAGTTGAATTTACTAGTAACAAGCTTATTAATTAAATAGATTCAACTAAATGAATAGGCATAGCCAAATGTAAGAGCATCAGTATATTGGAAATTCTTATAATAACAACTCTAAGATGTCTATATAAACCTGCTTGACACTAGCATTGACATCATTCAACACTCAAAATTGATCGGCCAAGTTCTCTTTACAGCTTACCAATACATCCTGATGCTGAGATATGAGGATCAGAGAGAAATACGTCAAATGGTTGCACCATCTTCAGCTTGCCAGCTTTGCTTCTCCACACATCAACATTCTTCTTGAATGACAAGGCGGTCTTAACAGATAACCCAGGGAGTAGAACTTGAGGTATTTGATTAATTTGATTATCATCAAAATGCTTGGGAGTTCCACTATTATGGTGTACACATACGTGACAACTAGTGCCAGAATTTGAAGCAACAGACGCCAAATCAAGTTCCATCAAAAAGGGAACATCCCAGTAGGTACCGTGCTTATCAACAAAAAGACCAGGCCATACTGCCTCTGCAGTTAAATTATGCTGCGGAAACTGAAAGAATGTAAAAAATTAGGCTCTACCCACAAGATGTCTGTAGCAAGAGATGGGAAGAACATACTCATGGATATAATTGAATGAATCAATAACAGCCGGGCTCTATACGTTCAGTGATGCTCAACGAATGTCATATAAAACTCAGAGATGCATACATACTACATCGCATAGAGCTTAACAGCAAATAATAGATATGGAGAACTAAACACACTTACCTTGTGGTGGAAAACTGCCTTATTTCGTCGAGACTTCTTATCACCACCACTTAATTCTGAACTCAAAAGCAATGTATCATCTGGTCCAATTGAGATCTCTGAGCACAGCCCAAGAGCATATAACGATTTGTCACAAAAATGTTTCCCTAAGTTCTTACGCCAGGAGGAGTCCGGTGGTTGCTGCTTTGAACTCTCCTTCATAGAAGCTACTAATTTTTGTACATTGAACTGACCTAACAACGTAGCAAACCTGCATAGCTTCAAACCAAGATTATCATTTAAAATCAACTTTAGTGTGATAAAGATCTTTTCACCTTATTTCTGAGCTGGTCAAAATAAGGTGGTTTTGTTAAGAAACACCAAATCTCGGGCACTGATTAAAACATAGGAAGTGCTCTAAACTTCAAACACTAATGACTTGATATATTTCTAAAGGAATACGATTTATGGACAGATTATTGTATACCCCTCGATCTTGACCGTACTGTGTGCAATCCCGAAGAGCAACAATCACATGTATTTAAGGTCTCATTCCTTAAATGGTTCTTGGTCTCCCAAAATTATGGCACATGTAGCACCATTCTTGAGAACAGCAGGACATTTCAAAACATAAATGTCACCTTTCAAATTCACTGACTGCTAATTAGTTTCCAAACTAGATGTTTCGGCGCCAAATTCTTTACTTAGTGAACAGGATTCCTTATTGTGTTCTAACCAATAAGTGAATAACACTCTAGCCTAACGAACAAAAAATGCTATAGCACAAAGTGCAAAGTTACTCTATCAAAAGTATTTTAAAACCAGTTATCATTGACAAGCTTTCTAAACTAAATGTTTTCCTTGTAGAGTCATTTTTTCTTATCGAATTCTGACTAACCAACAACATTCTAACTTCATAAACAAAAGAATCATAATTATACTTAACTACACTGATAATTTTCAACATGAATGAAACATCAACATATTCAACAGCAAAATGTGGATTTATTGTTTACCAATTTTCGCCGAAAGGGAGATTAAGAACGCGTTGAAGAGTAAACCCATTTCCCCCTTTATCTAAATCACCAGAATAAGATGGTACAAAAGGCATTGCCATGAATCGTTGCATAAAATCAATTTGTTTAGGTCTTGATAATTTAGTTCCTCTTGATAAACCTAATGGAATTGTTGTATCTCCAGGAATTGGTCTAGCTAACCCATCTACTGTTATTGGTGTTGATACATCAAGATCCCAAACTCCACCATCCATTGCCCATCTCAGTTTCTTCATTTTCTTAGGGTTTTTGGATTTGACACCTAAAACCCTAAAAGGGGTTGTTACCGAAAAATTGAGTTTCACTCACTTCACATGAGCAAGGAGTATCTTCTCTTTTTTTGATAATGAAGGATATATCTCGTTAAAGGCACTATATAAAATGGATATGCGCCACCCAACATGTCATTTTTGGGGGCTTGAAATATAACGAACTCATAATTCTAAAATTGTGAGATTCACGGATTGATTCATCGTCTGAGTTCTGACATTAGGTTCCCAGATGAACCTTACGACCAGAGCCACGTCAGATCATGTTCAAGCCGCGACCAAGGAGGGCGTAGCCTAAGTTGGTGAGCTCTGAGCTTACTTCTATGCCACTTAACGAAATTGATATTGGGTAAGTTAAGACTTTATTGGGACACAGAAATGTCTGAAGCACCCAAGTGGTGGTATTTTTTCTTTTCTTTCTATTTACCCAAGTGGTAGTAGGTAGAAGTGGAACATGCTGAAATGTGGGTATTGGAACCTTAACATGAGTATTTTTCAGATTGTCACCTAGAACATGCCTCCATTGACATCCCACTCGACGTAGTAAAAAGGCTCAAACTTGAATACTCAGCCTTGAATAGTCAAACCTGCTCTGCTTTCGATATAGTAGCTGCCACTCTATGGAGCCGCGGAACTCGAGCCATTAACCTGGAGAATGACATTGATGTGAAGCTTGTCTTCTTGCAAATGCACGTAATGTCTTGGATCCATCACTGCCAGAAGGTTTTTGTGGTAATTGCTTATTTCCTGTGAGAGTTACTAAGTCGAGTAAGTGGCTTGTAAATGCGTCAGATGCAGAGGTTGTGGAATTGATTCAAGATGCTAAGATTAGGTTTCCAAATGAATTTACAAACTGGATTGAAGGTGATGAGTTGGATGATGGTGAAGACCCTTTTGCTCCTCCACTTGTGTACACGACATTGTTCATATCAGAATGGGGTCGTTTAGGGTAACCAGGTTGATTATGGCTGGGTGTTCCAGTTCATGTTGTACCGATACAGGGATCAAATATTATTCCTTTCGGCATCACTGCCAACACCCAAGCAGGGTATCCGTCTGATGACGTGGTGCGTCAAGGAAACACACCTACCATCCTTAATTCAACAGACAACAAACTTAACTTGATCACCCCTGCAGCCTGAAATCTGTCAGCATTTTCTGTTATGAGTGCTTTCTTCAGAATCTATATGCCTGCGCCCTTGGCTAAACCCTAAAACGGGTTAAGTAAAGATTGAATGCTGTTTGTCAAAATTTTTATCTATCCTACTTTGCTTTGTACTTTCAAGCACTCTCAACTTGTTTTGCATAATTTGGGGAAAAAAGAGCCAGTGATTGAAATGATAATATTCATAATCAAGGTCTAATGTCGTTAAGATTAAAAATACAAAAAACAATGTAACCAAAACTGCAATCAGCTCAACTTTCGTTTGATCAGGATATGTGCTACATTATCGTCGTTGTCATCATATCTAACTACACACAATCTAACTAACTTACAAGGAAGGTGACCCGTTAAGATTATCGGCAGCAAATCCATTGACATTAGCGGAGTTATAGGAGTAGGAATCATGGGCAAGCGTCTGCGAAAGAAAGACAGAGAAGTTATTAGGTAAGAAAACAAAAAATAATTTTAAAAAGTAGTTGGGAGACACCAAAACAGATGAAAAATAATGAAATGGTTGATCGACTAACCTGCTCCTGTGAGCGAAAGTACATGAATGGCGTATAATGTAGGAAATTTGAAACTCTTGAAGTATATATATCCGCATACCTGCATGGTTTGAAAATTTCAAACACGTGAATTAAGGATGAAATGAACTACAGGGATCTTTTTTTAAAAAAAAGTTAAAATCTTGATTGCATTTTGAATCTTTGATGCTAGGAGAATTAGGACCATTTGCACTTACTTCTCAATTTGCCTTGTCAAGTGGCTTTTGTCCCACAAACCTGCACGGGAAAGATAACCCCACCTGATACAAGGAGTTTGGATAAAGCCAACCAATTAGAAGACTAATTCAGGCATGCTAAAATGATGACAATGTGTCAAGCTAAAAACTATTAAAGATCATAGAGTTTACAGCTTCTTGAAACTTCACTTACCTTTTGTTGAAGTGCTCTCCATCGGCTTCTAACATTGGAGCTATTTTTTCGTCTAATCTTTGCATGACAATCAGTAGCTTTTGCATGCTTTCTGTGAGTTCTTGATCATCCATATTAGTTGCGGCTAGAGTCTGACAAACAAAACAAACATTCTTAATGGATGCACAACCAATCCAAATTTCTCATTGCTTTTCGGGGTACCTCTCTAGAATTTAAGATTAGAGGCAAGGAATATATGTTTTATTATCTTGCAGTTTGTTCATATAAGCAAGTTGGACAAAGTAAGGAGTCAAACACAAGATAACTTAACCTTGACAAGTAGCAAAGACGAACTGCAGGCTTCTGAAGCAATAAATGTACTCAAGAAATAAATGTAAATACAGAATGACAATATTGACAGCTAAAAGTAAAGGGTATGACGAGTGTCACATTTATAAGCCAATAAGATACAAAACCAAAACTTTGAGAAAAATACAAGATAGCCCTTTACAGTACCTGAGCTGGACGACCTTTAGTTCGTCTTTGCAAAGCAAGGCGGAGTTGATTAAACAGGTCACCTACTAATTCCTTTTGATTTATAAGTTCTACCAGTGCTGCTCGATGCCCACGACTACGAATTAAGGCAGTATACTGCAGGGAATGTATAGCATGAACATATAAATACAGAACACATCAGACAAATGCAAATAACAGCATAATGCTTTTATCTACGACCTTAGTAACACAGGAAAAAACTTAGATACAGAAAGAAGATGACCTCTTCCTCCAATTCTCGACAAACTAGCGCGGTCCTCCATCTCAAATGAACTTTGGATTGGCTGACATCTGTATAAATATGGTCACCAACATATAATATTTCATCTCCTTGGACTTTCAGGGAACTCTCAACCATTTGAGCGCTTCCACCTGAGTACAAACCCCCTAAAGAAATGAAGGTATGCTCAGATTAGCTTCCCAATAGAAAAATATGAAGAATAATACTAGGGTGAAGACCAAGGGACCCCATTAGAATGACTATATTTTCAGAAATCACCTGGTCGGGTCTTGAAGCAAGGGCGCATTAAACCCTCCTCAGTGACAACCTCATACATAGGGTGCGCCATTTGAAAGAACTCTGGTTTTCTTGCTGAAACTATAACCTAGACAAGAAAAAAGAACACATAAATGCCCTCAGTATTCAGCTACTTCAGAACTACATCCAATATCACGCTCGAAAATAGATTTAAAGACTATCTATATAGGTAGTGATAAAGGTCAACATCTCGAACGTTTTTGTTATCATATTGCAGTGGTGTCGGCTGTTCTTACTTCTTAAGATTTTGAATGTTGAAAATCATAGATTTATCGACAGAAAAATGATGGCAGAATCGAGGAGAAGGATAACATACCATGTCGAAAAGATCTCGCCAGCCCATATCATTAGGTAGAAATCGATTGAAGGAATGTTTCATCATTGTGTCTGTATAATGATAATCTGAGTTTGTAATAAGTACCAACTGCTTACCAGCCTGATGGAGGATATTCAAATGAAAAAGGATAATATAATCATTTGATACCATACCAAGAAGGAAAAGTTCATAAAAATACCTCTTTTTGATCCAAAAGTGCCAGTGGAAGTTCTGGATCAGGCTCTACAAAACATTCAGGCTTAGACATTATCTCGCTCTGCAAAGATGTGAAAAGTATCGAGGCCTGTGAGATCATGGATTTTACTAGTCGACACGATATGACAGATGCACCAACAAAAGGTATACCTTAAGCTGACCTTCTACATGTGCTCTAAAAAGGGCCTTCCCAACGGCCTGAAAGAACACGTCAAAAGGTTAAAATGAAATAAAGCTGAAATCCCTTGTTGGGCGTAAGAAAAGGTTGAGCATATTTCAAATAGGTTTCCGAATTCATGAAGAGAAAAGCTTTCCCAATGTAATACATGATTTATGTTGCATCTCAAATGCTAAGCTGGATAACGAAATTCTACAAAAAGAGAAAGATATTCACATACAAAAAGCAAGTGACATACGAAATTATACAAAGAGGCTCAAAACCAAATATAAGGATAGTGACATGATTGCATTGCCTTGTAAATTCCTTTATAATCAAGAGAACCAAGTTCAGATGGTATTGCTCCGCCGTCAAATCTGTCGACCATCTGAAAAGAGAACATGTAAGAAAAAAACTAAAAAAATCTGTTTCAAGTATTAAGAGAACAAAAATCTATTGTGATAGGAAACAAATTAATATCTATGGCAAACTAGAGATGGCACATAGGACTCACAAAAAACGCTCTTACACCGTACACATATTCAACAAGTATTTACTTCTTGAACAGCACATACCTGCATAAATGCCACAGCTTCTGATACAGAGAAAAGTGTATTAAGGAACTCCCATCTACTCTCGTTCCTTAGATCAACCAGTTCCCTCCCATATATCTCACTGACAAATAAATCAAACAAGTATTTTAGAGAATATGCCCAATCTCTCTAAATGGATCATTAAAAGGAAACCTGAGTTGCTTTTGGACAGAATGCAGGTAAATAGTATAATGGAAAGACCAGAACACCAAGGTTGTGAATCATGTGACCCCATCATTAGATTTTTATACAAAGAGTCCACAGACACAGAAAGACACACTTCCAGTAGTATCCTTATCATCTACCTTTAAAATCCTCTTAGCAATGCGAAAAGGATAAGTTAGATGGTTTAATTTATTTATTTTTGGATAGTTTGGATGTTTAAATCTCACCTTACAGATCGTGTAGATAGCATTTTGGTGCCATGCATAGCCCTCTTCACATAACCAAATCGATCAGCCTTGACCAAATTGCCTCTCTCTTTGTCCAATACAAGTCCTCTAATAACCTAAAGAAACAATACAACTAATAAGAAGTCGTTCAAGCCAGAAGATAAGAACCTTCTACATGTTCACAGATGAATATCTTACCAAATCAGGATCAAACTCCAAGCCGTCAACTGGATAACCCATGCTCCTTAGGTTGTCCAAACAGTAGTCATAAGCCCGTCCTTCCCAAGCCTGCAAAATGCTAATTACTTACTGGTAACATACAGAGAACCATCTGTCAAAATAATACAAACTAACCACATAGCTCGAGTGATCTGCCCCAGCAAGATGACATGGGTATAAGGTATCAAGTGAAAAAGATGTAAATCATACTGTAGAAAACCGCCAGTTCTTACTGAAAGTTACTTTTCCAATTGAGGTTGTTACCAGATTTTCTAAAGCAAACAGCTCGTTAAACACATCCTCAAAGTTTCATACATGTACAATTCTACTAATATCACAAAGGTATGAGGCTTTGAGTCTAATTTATACCTCTTTCGAAATATAAATTAAGAGTGAATGAAACAGAATTCACAACAACCACCAGTAACGGGGGAACACAACTTTAATACATAAACGAAATCCTAGCATCCAGCCACACTTATAAAACATTGATAAGTGTAGCAGTTAAGAAATGTATCCTATAAGAACAAATGGCTAGGATTACCTTCACATTGTAATGAATCAACGTGTAGTCCATGTCGTAACCAATAGCACTTATTGATCGAAGGTTTAAAGTCCGGGTACAAAATATGCCACGCGGTGACTGTCTTGTTGAGAAGGGATCCTGTTCAGATTAACATATTATAAGCAAGAAAAAGTGAGGCCAAACTATTGATCTCATCATAACAGGCTAGTTCTCAAACTAACAAGTATATGCTACACCAATCACATGAATAGTAACTACATTTCAGAACAGACCATAAATCCACCAAAACTAGAATAACAACTGCCAGACTCGGTAATAATAAACCTATTAAGTACTCTCTTACCAGCTCGAAGTTGGTCCAGAGGTGAACATTTGTGACATTTCTTATAAATTAAAAGACGAAGAGTTCAATGCATCAATAGTTATCAGATGTACAATGCATCAACATGTTGCCCTCTAGTTCAATGGGAATCTCAATGGAGTTGGTTCAACTAACCTGGATTCCCAAGTCACCAAGCAACTGTTCAGCTTCTTTAGCTTCCATCCTAGCTATCTCCTCAATCGGACCTTTTAAGGTTTCTTGACCATCAATACCTACATTCGAATACCAAAAAAAAAAATACCATCAGAAGAAACACGTCAACGAATACAAAGCATAAAAATGGTCCCTGCAGATACTAGTGCAATGCAATTTCTGCCTTGTGCTTTGAATGTCAAAGTGAAGAAATTCAACCAAGCGCAGGTAAATAGTGAGAGTAACTATTGACTCTCTTAAGGTAGCCAAATGCCTCGTCGTCTAATTAGTTACTTGCATGAATGACAGAATTCCCACTTTTCATGCCTACTATTCAACAAAACCACAGCCAAGGGGACAGAAGACCATCAGACGAAACACGTCAAGTAATACATGTTTTGAGTATTTATGTAATTCCATGAATCAAAACCAAAGTAACCACTGTAGCATTCAGGTTACCAATGCAATGACATGAATGAATTATATTTAATTGCATGGGTCAATAAATACATATTTCAAGTTTATATCTACTTATAATTCGTGATGCTAAGGCATTTTTGTGACATTTTTATATCTAATTGCAAGAATAAATTATATCTACAGGCAATTTATTGACATATTTCAAGATATAAATAAATAAATAAATGATTTTTCATTAACAAAGGAACATATTGAAAAAACCATGTTTAGGAATACCACAGTGAACATGTTCAAGATTCATAAATTCGAAAAGAATAATTTAAATTCAGGCAAATATGAGAGATAACTTACCAAAGGCTTCTAATTGTTCTTTCTTGACATTAAAATCCCCTTTAGTACTCTCACCAAGATAATCAACATCAGACTTACTTGAAGATGTAACAGAAAAAACTTCATCGACATTACTACTACTACAACAGACATTGTTTTTAGGTTTTCTATAACTCAAATTAGAAAACCCAAGTCGATTTTTAGGAAATCTATTAATATTGAAATGGGTTTTCCCCATTATTACAGAAAATTGAGCTTTTTGAATAGATAATCTACCACAACTCTCCATAACATCCATCTCCGGAAGAAATTTGATGAACTTTTTTTTACTGAATCTGTACAGCAATGGAGAGAAACAGAGAGCAAAGAGACAGAATATTTGTTTGTCGGACCAATCATAAAGATAGGTAGTAGTAGTAACATCTAGGAAAAGTAACATTTTAAATATAATTTTACACCTTGCTAACACCAGCCAGTGTGTGGGTACTTGGTTTGCCTTTTCCTTGACCCGTCGTATTAGTCTATAGAGCTTTCGTGTTAACGATCAAGATTCTGAAAAAAGAGGATACTAACACGGAGATAGTCAAATGAGAATCGTATAAATTTATATAGATTTTTTATTTAAGTGATTTCCAGAGATTCTCTGGAAATATAGAGATTTTCAGTGATTCTATTAAAATATTTTAGAGAGTCTATGTGATTTATGGATACAAATTTAGTGGATTTCTAAAGAGTTTTTGTGATTTGTATAGACAAAAAATGTATAACATTTAATAAGAAATTGAAATATCTACCAACTTTTTTTTATTATGCACGTTACAACTCTAACAAAAGTATCATAAATACCTAGTAAAATATTTATCCATGTCCATTGTCAAAATAAATTTCATTGTTGTCATATGCTATGTTTTTATTAATCTATTTATTTCACTCATCCCACCACTAAATAGAACATTTCGTAGGAGCAGACAGTTCACTTATGTATATCTATATATATGTATGCAATCTTTTTAAGTATACATGTCACACCATCTGTGTTTTTTTTTTTTTCGTTTTTTTCTATTAATAATTTCTTGGGAAAATTATAGAAATGCCCCAATTTGGGGGGTCATCTTGGACTTCTGCCCCGGGATTTCAAAATTAATAAAAATACCCCATTTTGTTAGATTTTCCGTTAAGTATGCACATGCGAATTCTCATGTGTAAAAAATAACCAAAATACCCGTCTTTGATTCATACGGGGGAAATAAACCTTCATCACGTGCTATTCACGTGCTTTTTAAAACGCTCAGATGCAGACACATATGGGGGTCATCGTACGGTCGCTGGTGGAACACGTGTCGGCGTCTGTATGGTGTGAGGTGTTTATAATCACACGTATGAATCGCACGCGTGATTCATCTGTTTCAATTTGGGGAAAACAAAGAGAAGAACCAATTTTTGTTCTTCGTTTTCCCATTTCTTCAACAGAGGCGACAGGCGAGAGGGGAGACTCAGATCGATCAAGGTAACACTCTTTCTTCTCTTTGGATCGATAAACTCTTATGTTCGTTAAGTCTGTGAGTGAATGGGGGTATTTTTTTTGACTGTTGCAGAGAATACCAAGATCGAAGAAATAGTTGCATGAAGAAATAGGTGAAGAAAACTCTCAAATTTGAATCAAATTTGACGCCAAAAAGTAAGTAAATGGAACGCAAACCTTCTTTTCCCATGAATTAACTTATGTTTTGTATTAATTTGAAAATAGATCAAATTAAAATTTTAGGGTTCAATAAAATTTGTGGGTTTTTCTATTTTTCCGTAATTTAAGTTTATTTGATCTCATCTATTGGGGGTTTTCTCTAGGAATTTTGAATTTACTGTTACTGCAACTCCTATTTTCGTTAAGTCTTTGAGGTTATAGCTAACTTAGAATAATCGAGAGAGCCATGGCTCCTCATGACGACGCTGCTGCTGCCAAAGTTGCAGAGGAGACCATGGTTGCAGAAACTGTGTCAAAACCTATTTCTACAATTGTTGTAATCATAGGTATTATTTCATTTGTTTTTAAATTTTTTTAGGGTTTTTTGAAGCTTGTCTTGTTTTTCAATCTTTGCATTAGGTTGTATTCTGAAATGATTTTTCATTTGTGTTTCCTGTTCTTCTTTTATCATCTATGCAAACTGAAGTTGTTCCGCTTGTCACCAAATTTAACCTTGTGGATTTTATATGTGATTACTACCTTTTTTTTTCCTGTATGTGTATTTGATTTTGATAGTTACACAGAATTTTATCATTTTTGGATTAGATGAAAATAGACTTATGGTTTAGATTGGACTCCCCCCCCCCTTTCTAGTTTATCACTTGTTTGAGAATGAATACCTTTATAGTTTTTACTAGTAACCTCGAATCCTTGTGAAAATTAGTTGTTTTTTTGCATTATAATGCATCAGAATAAATGTTTGGACCTAGTGTCTTACTTATGAACTCCATTATTGTTTCAGGGGTTGATAGTGTAGGTACAGTTTCTGCATCTCTCATAACATATTCTTCTATACAAGCACTTCAACCAGATCTTATCATAAATGCAGGCACTGCTGGTGGCTTTAAGGTATAGTTATACTTACCATGTTGTTGCTACTTTTATTTGTTTTATTTTTTATTCATGCATAATGAAATTTTTCATACAAGCTAACAACTTGTTTTTTCTTTTGGAATTTCATAACATGTAGCTGATTTTAACGAGTATGAAGCAAGTCTCACTTTCAGTCTTTCTGGGTCTTACAGTAGTTTAACGCTAGTTCAATTGTTATCACACCTATTTTTTTGATTTGGGCATTGAGTGCTTATATACAAATACATGTCATCCTGATAAACTTTGGACTAGATGTTTGTAACAAGAGAAACAAATGTCTGGCTCAATAGCAAGTTTAGTCTTCACATGGATATGGATTAATATTGTTTATTTTCTTTTTTTGTAGGGTTAAAATGGATATGGGATGCAATGACATGACCTAATTCAGGTAAAACAATCAACAGAAAGTTCAGGTTCATATATGGGATCAACTCAGAGTGCAGACTATTCAGATACTCTGCCGAAACTATGGAACATTTGTTCCTCTTCTGTCCCGTGGCTAGAGCAGTTCTTTGTGCTTCTCTTCTGAATTTTAGGTCTAATATAGTATGTCATTTCTGTTGATTGTAAGTAGAACAATTTTCAATGAAAACTTTCTTTTATTGTAACAAGAATTAAACGGTGCTTTGCTGTTTTTTTTTTGCAAGGGTTCATACCCTTGCCAATGCTGTCCTGCCAAGATGTATTTTTGTGTAAAACCTGTAAAACTTCACATTGAGAATGTTTGAGTGACACCCAGAGTTCCTCCAAACCCTTCAGTAGCACTAGCTTTGGAAATAAGTAAAATGCGCCACAACATAGCTACTGAAGCGGCAAGAGGAACTCCAGGTGACACCTAGTTACCAAACAACTACATTGCACCGTAATCTCTGAACCGCAAACCTTGAATGTTCGAATTTGGATAAAGAAAGAATAATATAAGAGTAGTTGAGGTGGGTTGCAGAAAGAATGTTCAATTACTATGTACATTACACATATTTAAGATGGTTTTCTGTTATCCGGATTTCGTTTTTCTTTTGCTTTGACTCAGTTGCAACAATTCTGACATTTTTTTTCTTCTTTTTTCTTCTTTCCCTCTTTTGTACTTATACAGTAAAGACAGAGAAAAGAATATGACCAGGATGTCACAACAACCATTATTAACTTTTCCTGTTTTTGTTAACCTTGATTGTTTGGGGCATTTCTGTTACCTTTTTCTGTCTGGGGCATTTTTCTAAGATGAGTCTTTTTTTTGGGCATTCTCCAAGATGAAGTATGGGGGGTATTTAGGTCTTTTTTTGCACGTGAGGACTCGCACGCGCATATTAACGGGAAAATTAACAGAATGGGGCATTTTTATTAATTCTGAAATCCCGGGGCAGAAGTCCAAGATGCCCCCCCCCCCCCCCCCCCCAAATTGGGGCATTTTAGTACACGTGGTGTATTTTATGACACAAATTAAAGAGAATGAATGATGTATAGTAAATATAATATTATGGTTGGTGCTTGGTTGATTTAGCCTTTTGCTAATAGGGCTAAACGGCTAGAGTACCTGCTAGACCGTTGTTCCACATGGTAGCGATTCTTAACTAACCTTGAAAATAATCTTTTATCACCGACCTTCAAGAACTCCAGTATTATATCTTTTTCTAACCAAACAACAACAACAACAACAAAAAAAGAAAAATCATGTATTTTTCTTATAGTTTATCATATATATATATATATATATTTACCATTTTCCCCTCGTAAGCTAGTTGTAGCTAATACATGACAAATGACTAATATGTTAATTTAATATACTTGTAAAAGCATAGATCAAGTAACCAGATTTTCTTGAGGATAATACATCATAACTTAATTAATCATTAGTTTAAATGTTCGATACACAAGAGAAAAGAAAAAAACAGTTGCAACTATAAAATATAAAATCAACAATAGCCTCAAAGTCTCCCGAAATATCACCTATTTTGGAGAGACTTTGGCCATGCCTATTTTCACACAAAAGTCTCTCAAATTCCCTAAAAATTACAAATCTATAGCTTTAAAGTCTATATCCAATAACATGAGCATTTAAAGGACTTTTTAGAAATCTCTAACCAATAACAAAGAGTTTTTGAGAATTTAAGAATCTTAAATAAAATCATTATTCACTAAAAAGGGTGTTTAAGAGACTTTTTTAAAGTCTCTAACGAATAACAAGAGATTTAAGATCTCTATGAAACTCTCTGTAATTCTCAATTCACTAACCCCCTGTAAGTCTGCCTAATAGTTGCCGGTTGTAGGTCTAAACCAAAATATTGTAACCGAGTTTACCTGTATAAGCAACATCGGTTTAAAAGTAAATTTATATGCTACTAAGCAAGAATTGAAATGAAAAATACCCTTGAAAAGAACATCCGTAGTTGATCACCAGTGAAATCTCCAACAACAAATTGACCAACCAAATCTTTTAGCATCACTTAATATCTTTTAGATTTTTTTTGGACCGTAGCAACAGTTGTACTCGCAACGTTTGGCATAGCCCGTAGGATGTATGACATTAAGGGGTCAAACATCAGAGGAACCAGATTCTCCCCCCATTTTTGGCTTCTCCGTAAAATATCGAGATGTTTTCTTCTCTAAAAAATGAATGTTTAGGTGCCAGAAAGATTTGGGCAAACAAGTATCTTTTCCTCCTGACATGATTAAATTCTACTTTCACGCAATCAACATAGCAACAGATGAAGAATATCAATCAATCAGAAAAACAATCAACATTCGATAAAAAATTCATATTCACTTTGATAATGAACATGGGCAAGAAAAAAATGAGAAATATGGATCAATCACATCAAACAATCAGAAAATATTCAATACTCATCTAATAGATAAAAGATACCAGAATATCAATCAAGTATAAGCATTAGCAGACGAAAACTTTCAGTCATTAATCAAATAAGATTAGCTATTTACATAAGGAAAATGAAGGATTAAAGCTATGACAAGTTATGAAAATCAAAAAGTTAAAGCTACAAGATCATCATTATTATCATCATTCAACATCATAAAGATCATCATTTTTATCATCATTCACCATCATAAAGCTAAAACTAGAAAGAAAAAATAATACCCTTACCTGCAACAATGGTGAAATCAAAAAAGTCTTATCAGGAAAAAGCTTGAACCAAGAAGAAAAAAAGATACTTGATTTCAATGAAAAGAAGTCCTTGATTGAAAAAGAAGATTGATACAGAGAGTCTGAACTAATCAAATTTCAAAAAACCTCTGAGAAAAAAGTTTATGAAAAAGAGCAAAGTTAAACAAGAACTTTATGAAGAAAAAGACAAAAGAGACAGATAAAAAGATAATAACTGAAAAGAATATGATAAGAATCGATTTTATATGAATATCCGAAAAGCGACCGTCGAAAGAATAAAAGCAAAATAAATATGAGAGAGAAAATTTATTGCAGACGTAAGGATCGATAAAATGTGATAATTTTTTCTTCCAATTCTATCCTAGGAAGAATATAAAAGAAAAATGGGCAAACTGTGAATATTAAATCTCCACCGTCCACGTGTTAGAATTTCAACATAGGATCACCAGATTATATTACTTCGCGAAATACTGAATCAAGATTTAAAAGCTCATTTCCGTATCCCAATATAAAATCAACGGTCCAAACAAATCCAGCTGACGATTGATTTGACAAGACAGATGGCGCAGACTTGATAGAGACAAGACAGATGGTGCAAAATTGATATCATTACTACATGTACGATACATATCGATCATATAGGTTGCGGGATAAAAGAGTCAAAGCATGGCATATCTTTCTCGTAAACCGCATGCCAAACATGCAGCAACTCAAAAAAGACTAACAAACCAATATTTACTTTATTCGCATTGTATCTACGGCAATGTAGTCCATACCGGCCGATACAACCAAAATATCGTCGGTTTTACCGGTATCGGGCTTTACCCGATATGAAATATCCGATATTGCTAGAACGGTATTTGAGCAAAAATATCGGCCGGTATTGACCGGTACGAGTTGACCGAAATGGCCAATATGGACCGGTACGTCTGATTTTCAATTAAAAAAAATCAAAAAAAATATTAAAAAATAAATAATTCTTTATCATTATTTTAGGTTTTTTAATTGTTACTCATGTTTTTTATGGTATTTTAGAAAAATTAGTACTAGTTTTATATCTTAATAGGTCCAATATGGAAAAAACATTTGATATAATAATTATAGGTATAAAATATGTGGACCGAAATTTCGCCGATATTGGAAACCGAAATTTTTTCGGTACAAAGACGTACCAGTGTATCGCTCTCGACCGGTTCGAACCGAAATCCGGTATGGACTACATTGATCTACGGGATATCTATGTAGAAAAATCTATTTGGATAAGAGGTGAGACCGTAAGGAAAATACGATCCACCCTACGCATATTCTGCGGAAAGTTTACGAGAACAAACGTTTAAATAATGTATAGATAAAATTAAATAGTTGGATATATAAGATTTAGTGGGACTTTTTAAAAGTTTTATAAATAATGAACTCATGTCAGAAAAAATAAAATAAAATATCAGATTAATATATAAAAAAAAACAGATAAAAATAAATTTAATGTTTTGCTTTACATATTTATTATATTTTGGGTAATCATTTCAATCTTAAATAAAAACAATCATTCCATCATGATTTTTTTTTATTGTAATGTCGTCCGTGTAATCAATTCATACGTGTGTTGCCAGATATTTTAGTAGTCACAACAACATCATCTGCGTGGGGATTACAATGATCATGATTCTTCTTCAGGAAAGGTTAGTTTTATTTTTCAATTGCCGGTACCTGATGAATTTTACTTAGGACACGGTGTAAAAAGATTGTGTTATGCGGAATTCAATAAAACTAAGGGAAATTTTATTAGAGTTAAAGATCTTGATTTTACCTGATGATACACTACCTAATGACCATTGGGGTGTAGAAACGTGGGAAATACCCGCTGATGATGAAATAAAACATTATGAAGAAATTGTGGGCTCATGTAATGGCTTAGTCTGCATTACATTATCTTACAATGTGAAAGAGGAATTATTCTATAAACCTCTGTACGTATGTAATCCCATGACAAGAGAATGTGTTGTGCTTCCAAAGATAGTTGTTCAAATTGAATCTGATGATGAACCATGTTATAATGATTATGATTATGTTGAGGTATGGGAAGGTGATTTTTATGATGGGTTCGGTTACAGTCCTTCGACGAATGAGTACAAGGTTGTTAGAATTTACTTGGGAGAGGTCTATGTGTACACCCTTGGTGATGGCAAGGGGTGGAGACACATAGGAACTAAAGAATACAAATCTGGCATAGGGGACTATGTACATGGAGCTTATAACAAAGATCGGAATCTAGAGTCGTTTGATTTAGAAGATGAAAAATTTGGAGTGCTCTCATCACCACCTTGTTTCCGTGATTGGGATGACTATTCGTCTATTCCTATCAACTAAGTGAAGATGGAGAATGTTTGAGTATAGTCCATAAAAGCCAAAATGATGCCTATGACATATGGTTACTCAAGACAAAGGAACTGGAGAAGTATGAAACGAATAAGGATGAGCAAGAAGACTACCAACAGTCGTGGAGTTGGATAAAAGGATATACTCTTTACGATGACCGTGATGCCTCGCAGAAGTCGAACCAGGAAGAACCCAAACCATTTGCAATTACGAAGGATAGTGAAGTTCTATTCCACGATGGTAGGTTTTTCTATCGTCATGACTTGAAAACTAGAACATCATACCCGCTTTTGGGTTTTAAAAAGGGCTCCCAGCGCACGTAAATAGTTTTGTTTCATTGAAGGCTTTTAGAGAAAGAGATACGAAAACGTTGTCCCAAGATAATATTATAGTGCCAAAGAGCTTAACTCCTGAGCTCACGTATAACATAGAGGAGGAAGAGACAAAGAAAAGGAAGGAAATAACAGAAGGGTATCAATGGCCGTATGTCAGTGGGTGGAAAGATGACATCGGGAATTTTCAAGATTGTGATGAAGAGGGTGGATTTTTCCCTTTTTGAAAGTGAAAAGAGTGGATGATTCATAGTTTTCTTTTTAATCGAAACTCATGTCGTTGATATTATCATCCAACAATTTTATCGCTCTATTTCAGTGAAATTTGCTTTTAAACATTGTGAATCTCTTGATCATATTGTTATTCACTGCATTATTGCAAGGGAAGTCTGGTCTTATATATTTACTCATCATTCGGTGATCTCAAATGCATTCTCGTTGGTGGTTCTATTTCGAAAAATTCATTCAAGTGGTGTTATTATGGACATCTCAACGACCACTAACAAACTTACTCCCTCCGTCCTCTATACATAGGCAAAGTAGTCTAAGCAACCCACCAACAACATTTTACTGTTCACAAATTAAGCTACTTGTGGGGACTTTTATTGAAACGAGTTCACTGTGTTTTGATTTGATTATAAACCGAGTTAGAAATGTTTCTATATATGCACTTAAAGTCCAAAAACAAAATTTCTTGATTTTCTAACATAGTGTAGATTTAAGTTTTCATTTCTGTCAACCCATTTAAAACTACCATCACTGGCTAAAGTCAGTTGAGTAAACATGACTTGAATCAATTTTGTTACTTATAAGGGAATTGTCTCGAAAAACAAAATTTAGCACGAACACGAAACGAAGACTTTTATGTAAATTCATATCGAATTACTGTATTTAGGTAGCATCTCATTTTCAGTAATTTTAATATAAGTTAGCTTGCAAACTTGGTTTAATTCCAAAACCCATGAACCGAAACATCATTCGTCGGCGGCGCTATTTGTTTTTATTACTTTTGGTTTTGTTCTTGCCTATATTTGCTGACGATGGTGTAGATATTACTTATAGTCCTTGTAGTGAAGTTACTATCAGATTCTCAGTTTATGAAGTAAGTTTCTTCCATCAATTTGTTTCCTCTTCAAATTATAATTTATAAATATCCTACATATCATTCCTTGTTTCTGGAATTCAAGTTCTCAGTTTGAAGTTTTCATGTTGAATGTTTCCAGGGTTTGTCTAAATGCTTTAGATGATTAGTCGTCAGTTATACCGTGTGTCTATATATATATATATGAAGCAGTTTCATATATACTAGTTGTAGAATGACCTTACTCATGAACACAGTAATTTCAATTGTAAAGTTCATCAGATACTCAGTTTCCTTGCTTGGAATATTTATGCTTACATTGAATTTATATCCGTACATCTGTTGCGCATTTTTTCATTTTTCCTGAAATTAATGCAATTATTAAACTTGCAGACTTTTTAGTACAGGGTAAATATTTCAGCAGAAGAAAGCAAGTAAAAGAAGAAGCTGTAGATTTTGAAGCATGGATGAAGAGAACACGATTAATGAAAATAAGAACGAAAACCTGACTAAGAACCATTCACCTGGAACAGAACCAGATAGTAGTACGGAAAACACAGGAGACCAACAAAATTCAGAGAAGGCTAAAGGAGAAGATGGGAAACTCAGCGTCGTTCCATTTTTCAGGCTATTCGCATTTGCAGATTCTAAAGATACTGCGTTGATGGTCATAGGTGTAATTGCAGCTTTCGCAAATGGAGCGACAATGCCTCTTATGTCCATTATCATAGGAAATCTCGTTAACTCTTTTGGAAATACGGCAGGAACCAAAGATGTTGTTAAACAAGTTTCAAAGGTAAGAAGGAAAAATGAATTCTTTATCACATTTTTGTTGAACCTTATGTTTTTCAACTCAGTGTTCTATTTGACAGGAACTAAGTTACAAATCTATTGTTGACGGTGTCAGGTGGCGTTAGAGTTTGTCTATTTGGCTGTGGGGGCTGGTATAGCATCATTCTTCCGTAAGTTGTTAGTTTTCGTAGTTTATGTACTCCAGAGTCCAGTCTACCAGATTTCAACTATGTACACTTGAAAAGAACTATACTTGATATTTGTCAGAGGTGGCCTGCTGGACGGTCACTGGGGAGAGACAGGCGTCTCGGATTCGGAGTTTGTACTTTAACAGTTTACTTAAGCAAGAAATAGGGTTCTTTGACAAAGAGACAAATACAGGAGAAGTTGTTGGGAGGATGTCAGGTGATACCGTTCTCATTCAAAATGCAATGGGCGAGAAGGTAACAGAAACTATATGAAGAAAAAACTGCGGAAGTGTAGTATTTGTCACAATCAATTTAAGTTCCAATGATTGTCTACATTTGTTCATCTTTTTTTCTTTTTTCTTTTGCTACTTGGTATGCTACAGGTTGGAAACTTTATCCAGCTGATTGGGACATTCCTGGGAGGTTTTATAATTGCATTCGTCAAAGGGTGGCTTCTCACACTTGTCATGTTATCCTCTATTCCTTTGCTCGCAATCTCTGGTGCAATCATGTTCATCGTTGTAGCCAACATGGCTTCTCGTGGACAGGAAGCTTACTCACAAGCAGGAATTGTTGTTGAGCAAACATTTGGATCAATCAGAACAGTACGAAACAGTTTCATCGCATAAATAATATTCTCAGTAAATCATTTCTGTTGGCCCTTTACTTGTTTATATAAGTGTAGACAACACCCTGTGCAGGTTGCATCATTTACTGGAGAGAATCGAGCTATCACTAAGTACGAAAAATCCTTAGCAACTGCATACAGATCGGGTGTTCGTGAGGGATTAGCTTCTGGATCAGGTCTTGGTTGTGTTATGTTAGTCACATTTTGTTCTTACGCCTTAGCAATATGGTTCGGCTCTAAGATGATAATTGAAAAAGGCTATACGGGAGGTGATGTCATTAGCGTAATTGTTGCTGTATTGACTGGCTCCATGTAAGCTGTTATTTGTTTTCTAGATTCGGTTACTTGGTGATGATTGTAGATGGCATTATATTAAGATAGTGTGAATCTTGTATTCCAGGTCTCTAGGTCAGGCATCACCTCTTCTGAGTGCATTTTCAGCTGGACAAGCTGCTGCCTTCAAGATGTTTGAGACAATAAATAGGAAATCAGAAATTGATGCGTACACTTCCCATGGACGCATACTGGATGATATTCGTGGAGATATCGAGTTAAAAAATGTTCATTTCACATATCCTGCAAGACCAGATGAGCAAATATTTAAGGAGTTGTGTCTACACATACCAAGTGGCACAACTAATGCTTTAGTCGGACAAAGTGGAAGCGGAAAGTCAACTATGATTAGCCTGATCGAGAGATTTTACGACCCACAAGTAGGCGAAATTCTCATAGATGGAATAAATCTTAAGGAGTTTCAACTGAAATGGATCAGACAAAAGATTGGGCTTGTCAGCCAGGAACCAGCGCTCTTTACTTGTAGCATTAAAGATAATATTTCCTATGGAAAAGAAGGTGCAACCGTTGAAGAAATTAAAGTTGCAGCTCAACAAGCAAATGCTGCAAAGTTCATAGATAAGTTACCGCAGGTTTGTCGAAATCCATTTTACTGAATTAAGCCATGATAATTTGTACTTACCTGAAAGATTAAAGAGAATCAGTTTTTGATGAACATATTCAGGGTTTAGACACTTTGGTTGGTGAGCATGGAATTCAACTATCAGGAGGTCAAAAGCAAAGAATCGCCATAGCTAGAGCCATTTTGAAAGATCCACGAATTCTTCTTCTGGATGAAGCTACCAGTGCACTTGATGCAGAGTCTGAAAAGGCTGTGCAAGAAGCACTAGATAGGGTAATGGTCAACCGAACTACTGTAATTGTTGCTCATCGCTTGAGCACAGTGAAGAATGCAGATATGATAGCAGTCATTCATCAAGGGAAGATAGTTGAAAAAGGTGCACTTTCTTAACAGTCTAATTTTGGATCATGATAGGTTGAGTTCTATCAGCTTGTGCTGTTGATTTCTCTTTGGCGTGAAATGGTTAAGCTTGTGAGTTTACTTTTTGTCCATGAGATGGAGAGCCCTTAAATTATCTTGCCTCATTTGATCAGGTTCACCATCGGAGCTCCTTAAAGTTCCTGATGGAGTATACTGCCAACTTATGCGCTTGCAAGAAATAAGTAAAGAATCTCAAAGTGATAAAGAAAAAGTAGAAACTATGATACATTCAGACAATAATTTATGCAGTGACATGTCCTTTAGGCGATCTATAAGTCGTGGGTCTAGGAACGGAAATAGCAACCGTAACTTCTTCCCAAACCCATTTGGTCCAACTATAGGAGTAAATATGCAAGAACCCCCGATAGAAAACTGTGATGCTACCCATATAGAATCTTCAAAACATTCCGCAGAAGTTCCACTTCGCCGTCTTGCTTATCTGAACAAACCGGAGCTCCCTTTTCTACTACTTGGTGGTGTGTTTGCAGCAATAAATGGAGCCATATTCCCAGCTTTCTCTATAATGCTTTCCAGTATCATAAAAACATTTTTTGAGCCTCCAGATGAGCTTCGCAAGGATTCAGGGTTTTGGGCTTTGATGTTTGTGGTCCTTGGTGCTGTCACATTAGTGGCAGCCCCAGCAAGAACATATTTTTTTGCAGTAGCTGGATGCAGGTTAATAAAGCGTCTTCGCTTGATGTGTTTCAAAAAGGTAGTTCACATGGATATTGGTTGGTTTGATGATTCTGAACACTCTAGTGGTGCAATTGGCGCAAGGCTATCTGCAGATGCATCGACCGTTCGTAGTCTTGTTGGAGATGCACTAGGACTACTTGTACAGAATGCTGCAACAGCAGTTGCGTGCTTGGTTATCTCTTTTGAAGCAAGCTGGCAGTTGGCTTTCATTATCCTTCTTTTACTACCCTTTTTAGGATTAAATGTATGGGTTCAAAAGAAGTTGGTGAGAGGATTTAATGATAATGCAAAGGTTTGATATAAATAAATCCTTTTTTCCGTTTTGGTTTATGCTTGTCAATAATATTCCGACCATCCATACTCGTGTGTTCGCAGTTGATGCATGAGGAAGCAAGTCAGATTGCTAATGATGCAGTTGGTAGTATACGAACAGTCGTCTCATTCTGTGCTGAAGAAAAGTTGACGAATTTGTATGAAGAGAAGTGTGAAGGCCCGAGAAAGATTGGGATAAGACAAGGTTTGATTAGTGGAATTGGTTTTGGTCTCTCTTTTTTCTTATTTTTTTGTTTGAACGCAACTAGTTTTTATGCCGGAGGAAGACTAGTTCAGGATGGCAAAACAGGATTTCAAGAGGTTTTTCGCGTAAGTATTTCCTAGAGAGTTGTTTTACTTCTTGTAATCCCATGCTTTGAATGTATGAAAAGGTAATTTGATCCCTCACTAAAAACTAATGTTGTTTGTTCTTAGGTGTTTTTCGCACTCACAATGATGGCAATGGGAGTTTCTCAATCGAGCTCACTAGTACCAGATTCTAGTAAAGCCAAGACTTCAACTGGTTCGATATTTGCAATTCTTGATCATAAGTCGAAAATTGACTCCAGCAGTGACTCCGGAATTAGGCTAGTAGAAGATATAAAAGGAGAAATCGTGTTTCGGCACGTCAGTTTTAAGTACCCAATTAGGCCTAATGTTCAAATACTTCATGACCTCTGCTTGGCCATTCATTCCGGCAAGGTACAATCAAACTTCATTGGTGGTAGATTTAATTACCTTGAATGCATTCGCATGTACTTTAACAATGGTTTGTCTCTTCGATCAGACAATAGCTCTAGTTGGAGAGAGTGGGAGCGGCAAATCAACTGTGATATCGTTGGTACAACGATTTTACGATCCTGATTCGGGACAGATAACTTTAGACGGCATTGAAATTCAAAAGTTTCAATTGAGATGGTTAAGGCAACAAATGGGTTTGGTAAGCCAAGAACCTGTGTTGTTCAACGACACAATTCGAGCCAACATTGCATATGGAAAAGAAGGAAACGCAACAGAGTCAGAGATCTTAGCAGCAGCAACACAAGCTAATGCCCACAACTTCATTAGTGGGTTACAACAGGTTGGAAAATCAAATCCTCGTAAACTTGCACTCTTGAATATACCATTTCGTATCTGATTTTATAAATTTGGTGAAAAATAACATCAAGGGATACGACACAATGGTTGGAGAGCGTGGAGTGCAACTGTCAGGTGGGCAGAAGCAACGAGTGGCAATTGCACGGGCTATAGTGAAAGGACCAAAGATACTGCTATTAGACGAGGCAACAAGTGCACTGGATGCTGAATCAGAACGGGTAGTTCAAGACGCATTGGACCGTGTTATCGTCAACAGAACTACAGTTGTTGTGGCCCATAGACTTGCAACAATTAGAAATGCTAACGTTATCGCAGTGGTTAAAAATGGGACTATTGTTGAGAAAGGAAACCACAATATGTTGATAAAAATCGAGAATGGCGTTTACGCATCACTGGTAGCACTTCATATGAGTGCTTCATCAAAATGAAGTCTATTTTACTTGAAATGTTTTCATCCTAGTACTTATGCTTCAAACTCGAAAAAAATAAGTGAACTTCATAGATAAAGGAAATAACATAAATGTACTACATAAAGAAAATTTAGCATCGAGTTCTTATCTTTTTGCACTTGATGAAAATTAATATATGGTGTAACATCAAACACTCTGTAAGGGTGATTTTGGTGATACAACGGATAATAAAGAAAAAAAAAAGAAAATAGAGGTTTTGTTCAGACTTCAAATATTCTTAGGAATATCGACTATGAACAACGATAATTACTTAGACTTCGGTTTCCGACTTTAAATAATAATCGATTAAACTTGAACAAGTTTAGAAAATTAATTCTTATTAAACAAATTCAACTGCTTAAAACAATATATGGAGGACTCTTTTATAGACTTGGGGAAAAACCCTAACTTGCTAGTCAAGAAATGATGAAAAAAAAACCCTAAACCGACTCAAACCCTAATTTGCTATTTTTGACAAATTTTGGTCGACCAAAAATAGTGAAAATACTCATAAAATAAAACTATTTTCCGCAAACGGCGACCCAAACGGACTCCTAACGAAGAAGTTATTAACAAAACAAAAACTTTCCTAAATAGCAAAAACGCCTGTTTGAAGCCCTAAACGATGGAATTTGGCTAAAATATGAAGATCATGAGACGAAATCGTGTCATGTCTTGATCGTTGGCCCGTTTCCAATCAAAATAGACCCCTCTTGAGCTAATTACGACACTCGGGTCTTTAGCCTCCAAATAGGCTATAACATGCTCATCTGCATCAAATGGGCATAGCAAATAGCTAATTTCTTTGTTTTTGCTCCATCATGGGACCATCAAAATATCAAACAATATTAGCAAGGGTATTTTAGGTTTAGGCCCCCAAAAAATATTATTTTCATTGTCAGGTTCAAAATATATTTTAGTTTTTGGGACACCCATAATTATAAAATTTTGAAAAATATCTGAATAGCTCGTTATGCATCATATTTTTTCAGGGGTATAATTCGTAACAAAACTAGAATATAACATATCTAAAAACTCGTTTCTTGAAATTTTATAAATTTTATCTCGTTGGAAAGGTTTTAAAGAGATTTACACAACGAGTACAAACAACAATATCAAATTTAGATTTTTTCCGAAAAAATCGGAGGTATTTATCATTTTAGGCACAAATTTCAAAAATTGAATACACAACCATTATGCAGCCACCACAAAAGATGCATAACACATTATGCAACTACCACAAAGGATGCATAACACATTATGCAACCATATTTTGGTTTATATATCCACTAACTTGCCTTTGCAACCACTAAAACAATGTATATGCCTAAAAATATCATTCCAAAAAAAAAAAAAAAAAAAAGCATAACGAATCATATAACCACCACAAAGGATGCATAACACATTGTGCAGCCATATTTTGATTCATGCATCCACTTATTTGATTATGCAACCACTGATTAAAACGATGTAAATGCCTCGAAAATAACACTCCAACAGAAAAAAGACCCATAATGCATTATGCATCCATTTTTGTAGCTGCATAACAGATTATGAAGCTATTTTTTGGTTGATAACAATACTAACAACAAAGTGGATGCATAATGTAATATGCTGCCATTTTCTCGACTGCATAACAAATTTTGCAGCCTTTTTTGTAGTCGCATAACAGATTATGCATCCATTTTCTCGAATGTATAATGGGTTATGTGGTCATTTTTGTAACTGCATAACAAATTATACACCCTTTTTTTTTATTGATTTTAGTTTTAAGAAAAAAGTTACTATATGTTGGATCTTCAACAATGAATATACTAAACAGAGAAAATTGTTAACATTAGAGAAATCTCTGAAGTTGATGTACACAGAAGGACAGAGCCACATGCTCAACAAATTGTCCTTAACACAATAGTTCTCGGGTACTCCTCAAGAATGAGGGATGCTATACCCCAACAGAGGAGATGTTTCCGGGATAGAACTGCCCGTTATGACTAGTATAAGCACAATAGTAATCACCCTCAAGAACTTAACAGCAAGATAGAAGTGGAAGGGAAATAAAAAAGCAATGTGCTCAAAACAAAGCAAGAAGAGGGAAAAAGAGCTAGGGATAGTAGCCTGCTCTGGAGTGAGTTGAAATGGAGAATTCAACTTTTCTTTTATAGGCAAAGATGAAGTGAAATCAGTTCAGTAATAAATAAAAATAAATTTTATAAATCAAAAATTTATGTGCGAAATTTATTTTGAACGGTAATAAAACAACCAAAATTTATTTTCCATTATGACAAGATTTATACTCGCCGGGTCAGACGCCCCTACATTTAAAACAAAATTTAATGAAATAATTTATGTTCAAAATACGTAAGTCTTGGTTGGCCCGCAGCCTCAGCTACGCCTGCACCCGCAAGCATACTCATTCCGGCAGCAATAGCCACAGTCACACCCGCACCCGCAACCACATCCACAGCCGCAACCGCAACCGCAAGTCCGCAAGCTCACAAGCTCGTAATTTCGCAAGCCGCAACCGGAACCTCAAGCGTGCGTGCTTCGGTGCGAAGCACCGCACATGTGTGAAAAGTATGTTTGCTCTAACTAGCCCATTGCCTTAGTCCTCCCCCAACCACAAAAGCTTCTAAACCCTAAGTGCCCTCCCTTAGATGCAATTTTTGTGGTAATAAAGAGAGGATTCATCTTTAGTCTCTCTAATGTGGAACTAAAGGTTCATTCACAAAAATAAAAATAAACTAGTGTTCCTTAGTGACCCATTGGTCCTAAGACCCATTCCTACCAAGACCAATAAATCATTTTAAGTTCATTTTCTCCAACACTGTATAATGCGTTGTATAGCCATTTTTGTAGCTGCATAATTGATGGGATTTTAATTATACCGCAAGAGCACGGTTGTCAATGAGATAGTATGTGATGCGTGTCGTAAGTGAAATAAATTAATCAAGATATTTCTCACTAATTAACTAGTAATATAGCGGTAGTAAGGATCATTCCCACAAAGAGTTGTGTAAATGATAGGTTATTTAAATTAGCAAAACTAGAATAAGTACTAAAAGACAAAGGGGGGTTGGTTGTTTAAATCAAAAATAATAATAAGAAGAATAAAGAGATGATTAGGGAGTCATTCACCATTACCAAGCGTTGACTGAATTAGTATACTTATGTGTCTTTCGTCAGAACTATTTATCACCAATCGTAAAATAGCAATAAGCTCTGCTATCCTCAAAAATCTTTTATCATTGGATACGGAAGCGCTCGGCTACCAGATTATATCCATCTGAGCCACCATGAATAAGCTGTCAAGCTGTAACCCAATCGAATATATTAGGGTTTGTGAATTTAGGTTGATCCTAACATCAAACACATAAGCTCGGTCTGCTTACTAGTGTTGTCTTCACACACGATTGCTCCATAGAATCCCTCTGTAAGGTCTCACGTTTTCTACTTGTATAGGAGGTGTTTGACTATTACACGTATCTCATAACTCTCTACTACAATAAAGTGATCAATAGAATAATCCAATTGTACACTTGAATAATCTAGAAACCAATCATAAACCCTAGATATAGTGAAAACAAACGATAATTATTGAAACTCCAAATAAACTTGTATTACTAATAAAGCTTCACGCTTAGAACATTGAATTCATCCTTATTTAGTAAAAGAATTAACTATTCATATTACAAGGAAGATTAAAAAGAAGAATAATGGTGGTTTCCCCCTAAGAGGGGTAAACCCTAGGTTTTTGATGTAGAATTGTAGTATGAGAGGTGGAGTATATGAGATTACTTCCTAGATGTAGAATATATCTTGTTTGAGCCTTAGAAGTCTTATTTTATAACCTTCAATGTTTGGGTATCAAGTATCATCTTTTTCTAGGTTTAGAATCCTTCCGGGACCGTGTTTTCCTTGTTTAGAAGTCCAAAATACGTGCCCAATTTTCAAAATTCAGAATGGTCCGGTTTGCAAACCTCTGTGAGCTAAATCTTCAAAATTATTTTGTTTTGCACATAACTTCTTCGTTCGATGTCGGAATGACCTCATTCTTTTTGCATTCTCTTCGTTTCTTCATCCTATTCAAGATGATATTAAGAAATCCTGATTTTGGATGAGTTTAACTTGGTTGTTGTCCCGTCTTCACTTGTAATGCTTTACTTCCTTGCTTATTCCAGCACTTTGTAACTTTTTTTTGGATGATTCACCTAATATGACACATAAGATAGAAAACAAGAGTAATAACAAGTAATATGCAATAATTATAGCTAAAAAAAGTATGAATTTGACACTAGAAACATGTGAATTTAGCACTTATCAGTATGCAAGTACGATTCGTTCCACATGGATTTCAGAATTGTAATTTCTAGTTTTTAATTAACTTATGTGCTAATAAAAAATTGATTTTGATGATTTGATTCTAAGATAAAATAGCTATGAAATTAATTAACCAGGAAGATAAAGGTCTAGGGTTTTGGGTTCCACTAATTTTGATGTTTGTACAATTATCAATTTAGTTTCTTAAATCTATTACTCAAAACAATTTTGAGCCCAATCTCATTTTTTGGAAAATATAACGTTTAAAATTAGTTATACGACTTTCGTTATCTCATAAAAATATAATCTCCTTCGCTTATAAAAAATCAACAACCTAAATATTATTTAGAATAATTTAAACCGAAGCATATTTAGAAGAGAAATTATTAGTCAATGAAAAGCACAAAATAGAATAATTTTATCTAAGAAATTAAATATTAATAGCAAGCATCAAAAATGGCTTTATCCTCTACCCGAGGTAAGAAGATTTGCTACTCATAGAGATGAGAATACAAAAAAATTTATTAAACAAATTAAGTTGATTGAATAAGAAAAGCTCATATTTTTCTTTATTTTTTTATTGATTTAACGCATTCAAAAAGTAGTACAAAGAAGACTGACCAATGGCGTCGCTGAATCACTAAAACTATTGAATTGATTACGGAATCAACGACGCCCTATGTATGCATTAAACTCCCAACTGTCACTCTTCACTAAACCGTTACAAAAGGTGGGGAAATTAAATGACAGTTTCTTTTAGTCGTATTTCTTCATCTTCTTCCTCCTTCTTCACGAGCAGATTTTTTTCTGATTTTTTTCTCTTGTTTCTGGCGAGAGCCAGCCTCTCCTGTGATGTTCCTTTCGACCCTATTTATACCAAAACACCCTTTAACTCCCATATCTTCCAAAAATCTTCACTCTTTTAATCGACAACACCAAGTACAAATTTTATCGATTTTATCCGATCGTCATTGCCCCTGCAATGGATTCGACAAGATTGTTTGCTATCATAGATTTAGTTGTTCCATTGATTCGCATGAACTCTTTTGCAGAAGCGAGGTAGTATTTCTTTGGGACAAACAAAAAGTATTTTATATAGTTAAAAAAGTTATTGAAAGAGGTAATTGAAAATTAACAAGCAAGCCTGGTACAATACTTATTGTTATCCCCTTGCCGTGGGCGCTTTGATTCCCTTGGTTCAGATTTGTGAGGGAATTTCTTTTTTTTTGTTCTGGTGATACTTCGATTGAATTTGTCCGTTTCATGTTTCTTTGATTTCGTGAATTACTTCTTGGACCTTGTTCTTGCACATCTTGCAGTCTTGCACATGTTTCTATTATTTCCCTGAGCTGTCCCTCGGTTTTGGGATTGTCCAATTCGCACTTGTTTAGGCCATTCTGAAGTTCCAATATTTATAATTTTAGTTTCTTCTACATATGTGAAAATTGGTTTAGGATTCCCGATCGAAGTTGGATTTCCCTTTAATTGCTACGAGGGAAATTACACTAAAATCGAACAACTTATTTTATCATTGGTCTTTGCCACTCAGAAGTTACGTACTTATTTTCTCACACATTATGTTCGTGTCCCGAGCAAGGCACCGTTACAGTCAGTATTAAAGAATACAGGAAAAGTAGGAAGGATCGTAAAATGGAACGCCCAGCTAGAACAATTCAACATCATTTATGAGTTGCAAACTGCACAAAAATCTCAAGTTTTAGCTGACTTCCTTGCGGATTTCCCGATTGAAGAAGAATATGAAATTCAAGGTCCGATAGGTGGAAAAAAAGAAATTAACTTATTTAAAACTTTTTCATTAAAATTTTCATCACAGTAATAATTCATTTATTATCTATGTTAAATGATTACCAGGATGCGAGGAAGAGGACCCACAAGATATTCTGAATTCAACAAATTCTCAAAGGTGGGAAGTCTTTGTTGATGGGTCCTGAAAAAAGGAAGGAGCAGGAATTGGCATTGTGATTACTGCACCAATGGGAGGACGAATGATACATTCATTCCGTCTTGAGTTTTAAGAACATACAAACAACATAGTAGAATATGAAGCTGTGGTTCATGCTCTAAAACTCATCATCGAGCTAGGAATCAGCAATGTTCGACTCACAAGTGATTCACAGTTGGTAATTCGACAAGTCGAATTAAAATATCAAACACTTGATGAAGATTTAGTACAATATAAAAACCTTGTTCAAATCTTAGCAAATCAAATCCCAAACATTATTTTTCGGCATCTGTCCCGAAACAAAAATCGACATGTTGATGCACTGGCATTCATTTCCTCCATGGTAAACGATCCTAATATCACAACAATAAAATTCGGAAGAATATATGAACCATCTATCCAGATAAAAGCACTTCATAAAATAGAAGGAGATGTGATAGAAGAAATTAATGATCCCGCAATACAAAATGCCCCATCTATGCCTCAACAAGTAGATGATCAACCAAGTGAACCAGATTGGAGAATTCCGATTCATCAATATCTACAAGATAACATATTGCCTTCAAATTCTAAAGAAGCAAGAAAAATTCAACTCAAATCAGATAATTACCAGCTTCGGGATGGAATTTTGTATCGTAAATCATTCCTCGGGCCATTATCCCGATGCTTATCACAAAAGGAAGGAATACGGATACTCAAAGAAATACATTATGGAGATGCGGGAAACCACAGTGGAAGGCGTTCACTCGCATTATAAGCTAAAACCCAAGGTTATTATTGGATATCCATGCTTAAGGACTCATAAAACATGGTACGAAGGTGTGAAGAATGTCAACGATTTGCAAAGAAAATCAAAGCACCTGCCACAGATCTTAATTCTATACTCAGTCCATGGCCATTTGCGAAATGGGGGGTAGATATTGTTGGTCCGTTAGTTGAAGGGATCAAAAAGAGAAAATATTTAATAGTGGCCACCGATTATTTTACCAAGTGGGTAGAATCTAAAGCATTAACTCGGATCAGATACTCCGATGTGTTCACATTTTTATTTGAAAATTTCATCTGTAGATTTGGGATTCCAGCAGCCTTAGTTTCTGATAATGGACAACAATTTCAAGGAAAGAACATTGATATGCTATTTGAAGCATATAACATTCAGAAACACAAATCCACACCATTTTATCCCCAAAGTAATGGACAAGCTGAATCCACAAATAAAACAATTGCAATAAATTTGAAGAAAACATTGGATGGACATTACAAACGATGGTGTGAACAATTGCATAATACATTATGGGCGTATCGCACCACAAGAAAAGAATCCACTGGAGAGTCACCATTTCTTCTTACCTACGGGACAGAAGCAGTTATACCAACAAAAAGTCATTCTACCTAAAAGAGAGGTGGCACTCCAGAAAATGGAAAATTATAAAAGAAGGTTGGCACGGGATTACCAAAAAAGGGTCAAGTCACGAAACTTTGTCCAAGGACAATATATTTTACGACAAATCACGGAATACCATCGGGACAAAAGTGCTGGGAAGTTCGCACCAACCTGGGACGGTCCGTACATAATACAAGCATCAGCGGGACAAGGATCATACTATCTTCGGAATATGCAAGGAGAAATCTTACAACATCCATGGATCGCACAATACTTAAAGCTTTATCATCCATGATTAATAGCACAACTATGGTGGCCAATACAGGTATAAAAGTCTTTATTCAATACTTTATCTAATAATAAAATTCTTTATGAAGTTATACTTAAAATAAGAGTCAATTCCAGGAACATCTTATTCTGGAAAACGCTACGATTGGCGACATAATCAAAATTCAAAT
>JAJJMC010013841.1:8414662-8430909 GCA_023531435.1 Papaver californicum
TCTCCTAAAGACTAGGACTAACAGACCCAACTAACTTGTAACTTATTAAAAAACCAACTCACACACGACCAAGTCTTTTGATCGTGTTCTTTTGTAGTTAGAGTTTATTTAGAATTCTTGACAACATCAATATCTCGATTTTCAGCAGACTAAAACTCCACATGTTGATTTCAAAATCCTTGCAAACCCTTATAAATCAACTTCAAACAGCAGTGACCACTTGTTGTTTCAAACCCTTATAAATATCAACTCCACATGTTGATTTCCATGTTTCTCAATTACCTCATAAATCAGCCGCATTACCTCATAAATTTGTTCCTATTGCACCTTTATCTTCAATTGTTGCCATTGTTTAAGCGAAACCATGTTGAGAAGACGATGAAAACCATGTTTAAAAGACGATGGAAAAAATAAGAAGACGATGGAATTAAGGAAACACCTTTTATAACCTAAGCTATTTATTTTTAAGGTGGGTAGAAATCTAATATAAATCGTCGATGTGTATTGATGGGTTAAGGATTTGATTAGTCATTGTTACTAAAGTAAAAGATATTACAGTATTTACCTATTTGGTTGACAGAAAATTTAACTTAGTGGAGTTAATGCAGGTCAACGTGTAGTCCAGGTACCAAATTCTAAGTTGGTCAAAAATTATACTAAACCCTAATATTTGACAAAAATCCAAGTACCAAACACCAATTAATCTTATTTTAATTATGTGTACTTAAATTTGATATTTGATATTTAATTTTGATTATATATACATAATGTATTTCATAATAGATTAGTTCTGAGGAAATTTAATGGTTACATTATATTTCGATTTCAATTAGAAAATATAAATTAAACTTCATTCATTTACATAATTATAACTACTCCAGCGGATTCCAGTTGTTGTGTTCATAGGTGCACCATGTTGTATCAAATTTATAAAACCTTGATATGATCCTCCAGATCGTAGCTCTCCTGACCTTGATAGTTCCATATACATAAGATGTTCCATAAGGATTCACGAAAAAAAATGCCGAGTAGAAGAAGTAAGTTACCCAGATTCATATACGTTTCCTGGTAGATATTAGGCTATGTACTTTGTATCATTTCATCACTGGGAATTGAACCATTATTACCAATTAAATTTTTTGAACTGAAGGTCATGTTCTCGACCCTCATTCTCTATAGCATTCCCAGGTACAAAATCTTCATTCGCAAATGCATAATTCTATTTGATTCGATTGTTCCACCAATTGCTCATTCGTTGTAGATATACCCACGAATAAGAATTAGGTCGAGATACCTTGTAAAACAATTGGGAGTATCTGTTGTTCCGCAATCGAAGTTATACTCTTGGTGAAACCCAAACCACTGGTGGTACCCAAACGATGAACAAGCTCCTCTTCTATGATATATAAGTCAACGTTGTTGTGATGGATGGTGGAGGATGCTATGGTAGGATGTTCGTTGTAGTTATAAGTCTTCCAGTTACAATCCATATCCAACCCATAGATGTGTATTATATATGTCTGATCCAATTAATAACCCTTTGGAACAATTGTACATACTCTGCTTCGTCTTCACAAGGCTTGGAATATGCATCATAACTTTTCCAACCTCTTCTCTTCAATCTTTGGTAATTTGATCCGACAAGTGTTACACATTATGAAAGGTTTTGGGGAATAACTATTTCACCTGATAATTGTTGTTGAACACATTTTTCCCTAAAAGAATAAACACTTAGGTCTTTCAACGGACTATATATCATAAATCGCTGAAGTGAAAACCTCTTCACAACTATCGAATTTTTAATGGTCATTCACTGAATAATTGATATGCAGGTGTTTAAAATGACAAGAATATGTTTCTACTAAAATCCGCAGTTTGTTAGCAAGCTAAAAACTCAACAGAGCATCTCAAGACATGGACTTGGACCAGATATCTAAGACCTGGCCATAGACCTAGACTTAAACCTGAGACGTGCAACTGGAACCTGAACATGGAAGCGAAGGTCTAAGATAGAGAGCTAAAGGCAAAATTGTTATTTCACAATTTGATAACCGCCTTGTAAATTGTTTAAAACCCATTTGAAAATACAAGTGAGGGATTTTCTTCTATATGTTCCCTCTCCTAAGAAACTCTGCAAACTCTTTCGTAACTAAATCCTCCATTAATTGAAAAACATCAATACCATCTGTGACGCTGGTCATTTTAGATTGAACCATGTAAATAATTGTCTCTTTTACTTTCTGCAACTCACCTTAACTTTGTGAAGACCTTGAAAAAATATGCCATTTTCATTGGCGCCTACTGTGGATTCTGAAGTACACAATTTACACCTTGAAAAAAAAGATTTTATATACCAATTTGGGGGACATCTGTTGAAAATTGATTAATTTCTCTTACAAACAACGAAAGCATCACTTCTCGTCAATCTTCATATTGAAGCAGCGAAGTTAGAAAACGTAGCTTGAAAATCAGTTCTCGTTATTTTCTAAACCTAAACTATTGAGTAACGAAAAACTAGAGTTTATTCATCCTTCGTATCTTAAAACTAAGTATGAGTATCAATTACCACTGGATTCAGCAAGATTCAGCATGCATGTCTGGATCGACATCTCCGACACTATCACAATTTGTTTTTGAAGATTTTTTCGATTTCAATGAGGAATAATCGATGAAAATCTTCAACCGCAAATAATCTGAAAATTCAATCACCGAACATGATCGCAAAGATAAGTTTTATTTTCTTTTATCATTTTAATTCAATCACGATTATTAATCTTTTGATAGAGAAAAGATTTTTTCAGGAATTTTTTTTCGGTTCTTAGAAACCTACACCGGTGGAAATAGAAGATTAAAAACTGACAAAACATGTCTTAAAAGTGAGATAAATAACTGATTTCATCATGGCTTTGATCAGTTCTTTTTTTGGCGTGCTTTCCGCAGAACAATTTATTTAGGCGGGGCCTGATGTTTTAAGATAATTAAGGCATTGACTTTCTCCAACTACAATAGCTCTGTGAGAGTCAATCCATTATTTTGATTTTATTTTATATAAAAAAGATTTAAAAAAATTGATTCAGCTAAATCTTAAATTGAAATCAAAATTAAGATAAAATTGTCAAGGAAACTGATAACATTTATATTTAAAGTTGGATCCAATTTACACAACTTTAAACTAGCCAAGTTTAAAACATGAAAATTTCACTAAAAGGATTGTTCAACCTCGTTTCCTTTTAAAAACCTTAACAAATGCCAATGCCAATGGCAGATAGGCAATAGCCTTGACACTAATCAGTACAGGTCTTAATAAGCCCTAGTCACACTCCCAGCACAAACGTGTCAAACTAACAAAGCAACAAAGTCAATAAAAGCAACCAAGTCAAAAAGCCACGCAAAACTATTGCTAGAACCTTAGCCATAACGCTAAGTATAAGCGCTAGCGCCAATGTCTTGCACTAGCATCAGCGCTGAGGCCAGCAGCGCTAGCGCCAAGGCCTTGCACTAACATCAGCACTGAGGCCAGTAGCGCTAGCGCTATCTCCTGCGATGATAGTCAACAACGCTAGCTCCAGCGCTGGAGCCAACAACGCTAGCGCCAAGGCTAGCCCCCGCACCACCCTATGATGCTGTCGCGCCTATTGCTGCTGTGACATTCTCCTTCGCTCAAGCCAATGTCATTTTTTGCTTGCTTGTGCTAGCACCATTCTTCTTCGCTAGCACAATTACCTAAGCCATTACTACGACAAATTGGCATAAAATCTATTTAGAAGCATTATTTCACAACAAGACTCATGGCTTTGAAGCCACGACTATACTACCTCCTACGAGACATCAAATCATATTACATGGGGGGATTAAACATGGGGTTTTGGTCCGGTGGTTACCGCAACATGGGCGTAGCAACACCCCATGACAAGGAAGTTACAAAGTAAGTGGTAATGGTTAAAGCGGTTGAAGAGATGATGGAGTAATGATATGGAAGTTTCCAGAAACTTCCCAAGACAAAGTGGATGGTTGCTCCCACAAACTCCATCTCTCCATATCCCCACTACCTCCACTACTTTACAAGGAAAGTGTGTGATCCCAATTACTATAAATAGGCTACTTAGCCCATTTCAAACACAGAACGGAGAACAAATAAAAGATCATTCTCACAAGCTCTGTTATTCTCCACCTCTACATACCATTCAACACACACAAATTCCTTCAACTTTCTTTGCTTCCCTCCCCTAAGATCAACCTATCTCCTCTCTTTGTAACTGAAGCAAAACATAAATTCTTCTTGTTTGGATTTGTTTTGTACGATTTTGATCTTTGAACCTAAAAAGTACTTCAAAAGTACATTATTTTTCCTATGAGAAATTTTTAGGTATAAACACAACCATAAAATTTTATTATTCTTACATACAATCTATTTTTACCCACAAGACTGCACCATCTATATCTTCAACAATCTTTATACAATTTGGAAAGGTTTGGAGTGTTGGAAGAAATCAAAGAAGTGGACATAAATCATGTACAGATGAAAAAGAATGTCCAAGGATTATAGAACATCGGTACAATAAGTATTTCAACTGTGTTAACACTTCTATTTTAGTAAATTCTTACTCTGTTATGATGCAAGTGTAGAAACATAAATGAGAACCACTGTGAAGAGAACCCACATTAAATGATAATAAAGCTCAAATTCATCATTTTAGGGCCTCTGAATATGAGAGGCTCAATACCACTTACCTTGATTGATGAAGCATAGAACTAGATCACTTGATTATCACCATACCAGTTCCAAATTCCAAAAAAGCAGATACTATGAACTTCATCCAGGAAAATGATATTAAAGGTGTGTGTTCCCTGCGAAGAAGCAAGAAACCACGAGTTAAATTGTAATAAAAGAAAAAATATCTTAATTCAACTTACAAGTTAATTTCCGGTTAAAAATAAAACTTGCAGTTGAATTCAATTGACACTTAGGTTTAAAATCACCAAAAACTAAGCAAAACCTATTCACACCAGTATAAGTCACTATAAGTTTTTCATTTTTAAAAATCAATTCATATATTGAATCATGAATCACGGTTAATTATTAAAACTCCATATTTTAACATGTGTGCATATATATATATATATATATATATATGATTGAATTAAATAAAATATGTAATAAAGCTTTTAACTTTGATGTATTAGAAAAGTATAATGTGAAATAGTGGCATGTTTTCACTAAGTTAACAAAGTTTATGTCCTTATAACTTAATAAATATAAAACATGGTCGAATATTATCAGTAAACAACCTCGTAATACATTGGTTAATAGGTTGTGTTAAGAGGCACAAGGTGCTAGGTTCAAATCCTCCCTGTACCCTAATTTATTTAAAGAATATTATCTTGGATTTAAGTAAAACAAACACAGCTAGCTCTTTGAGAGTATAATTGTGAATATTGTTAACGTATTTATAGCATAAATAGTTCTTTGAGAGTTAAAATTTGAATTTCATCAACTCGATACCAAAACTTAAATACATGGTTAGGTAACCAAAAAAGACTGGCACAGAGAAACCATTATTTTTCAGCAACAAAATTTATCAATTAAAAAATTGATCTAAGAGATAGATCTCAAACAAATAACTTTTCACGAGCTAGATTTAAAAAAATCAACTCTTCAAGAGATAAATATCAAAAGATCTTTCCTTCAAGAGTTAGATCTCAAAAAGTCGGCTCTATAAGAACTACGTATCAAAAAATAAACCAGCTCTTCAATGGCTAAATCTGAAAAAAAATCAGCTCTCTAATAGTTAGGTTTCAAAAAATATCAAAAAGAGCAAGTTCCCAAAAATTGGAACAAGCTTAAAAAAAAAACAAACATAAGGTGTACAAGCCTAAAAAGCTCATAAGTTTCAGTTTTTGGTCAAAAAGACAAATAACTGGTCGCCTAGGCCAAAAAGGATAAACCGAAGACCAAATGTATGATAACAAAAGAGGAAAAGACCCATCCTGATGAGAGAGCTAGTTGAAATTAAGACCAACCCTATAAGCTTCAAACCAGTAACTAGACAACACAGAAAGGTACCCTGGCTAGGTAACCTCGAAATAAGACCTTCCACAATACTACTACAAGTGACGAAGTTGAAGTCCCTAGTGGAGAGGCAACAACTATAATGCCCAACACCTTTACAATGATAAAAAAAACGAACCAAAAGCAAACAAATCAAAACTATACACCTGAGTTATGTTTTGAGCAGATAAGGTGAAAAATACCCAAAGATAAAAACTAAAAATCTATAAATTTCAATAGCCAAAGTTCACCAAAGCTTAAAAGCTGCAAAGCAAAAATTGAGTAAATTAATGGGTGAAATTTAACTAAACAAAATAGTGCATATCTTTGAAAATAAAGTTGTATACAACTGAAACTCCTAAAAGGGATCATAATTTAAGAACTATATTGGCTTGATCCCTCAAAAGGGGTATGTAGAAAGTCAGTTTTATGTCACAACCATAGCTTATCAAAAGCCTAATCTTTCCTAATATAGCTCAAGAACCCAAACAAGTTTTAAATAAGGAGTTGGGGGGCTAATAAGTTACTAACATAATTACCTGAAAGTTAAGGGGATTGAGCATAAGGAGTTGAATCGGACTAGCTACCTATGGTAGAGTAAAAGTTATTCCAAGCTTGGAAAAAATGTGGAATGTCAGGTCTAATGGCTTCCAAATAGGGGTGTTCCACGTTTTTTTCCAAGACATCTTCCAAGGTTTCAGGAAGAGAGCTTGGATTCCAAGAAAAAGCAGGAATCTGAATTGCGTTGAACACAATTCCAAATCGCACTTTGGAAACGCAATTTAAAATCACGTTTTTATTCATTCTGTATTATCACTGCCATTGGATGTTAACCGATCATCAATCTAGAGAAGTATGTGTATCGTTTAATATATAATAACATTGAAAATATAACACAACCTATACACAACCAAATGCTAAGGTATCATGAAATTTGGAATTCTTCCACCATAGACTTGATCTAAGCAAAACCAAACCTAAACTAGGTTCTTTCAAGAGTTTAATATAAACAAAGTGCTACACAAGTTCATACTATACTGGGGGAAATTATATAGATGGAAAAAATATGCATCTACCAATATATGCGAGTTATAAGCTTAAATCTCAACTTTTTGAAACCTAAGAAAGGTTATCTAAGAAAGTTTTATATAAACAAGGTCCAACACTTATTTATATAAAACATAACGTAATTATGTAGATGAAAAAATATGCATCTACTAATTTTTGTAGGTTGTTAACAAGCTAAGAACTCAACATAGCAACTCAAGAACTGGACCTAGACCTGATACCTGATCCCTGCCAGATACATGCACTTGCATCTGAAACCTGAACGAAGAATCAAAGGTCTAAGATAGAAAGATAAATAACAGATTTATTATTTCGGAATTAGATTACCGCCCTGTAAATTGTTTAAAGACCCACTTGCAAAGACAAGTGATGGATCTTCTTCTTCTACACTTTCTCTTCCCTAAGAAACTATGTAAACTCCCTTTGTAACTAAAACCTCCATTGATGGAAAACCATCAAACCATCCATGGACATAGGTCATTTTAGGCCGGACCATGTAAATGATTGTCTCTTTTGCTTTTTACAATTGGCACCCACCGTGGATTCTCACATACAAAATTTACAGTTTTTAGAAAATATTTTTATTCCAATTTGGGGGAAATTTGTTTACAATTGTTCTCTTACAAACAACGAAAGCATCACTTTTCGTCAATCTTCGTGTTGAAGCAACGAAGTTAGAACACGTAGCTTGAAAATCAGTTCTTGTCATTTTCTAAACCTAAACTCGAGTATCGAAAAACTAGAATCTATTCATCATGTATCTTTTAAAACAAGGGAGTATCAATTACCAATGGATTCATCAACATTCAGCATGCATACCTGAATCCAACATCTCTGACACCATCGCAGCCTGTTCTTGAAGATTTGTTTTAATTTAATGAGGAAAACTCAATGAAAATATTTAACCTCTGAAGATTCAATCATCGAACATGATCGAAAAGATAACTTTGATTTGCTTTTAGCATTTTAATTCAATCGCTATTGATAATCTTTTGATAGCGGAAAGAATTTTCAGGAAATTTTTTACGGATCTTGAAAACATACGCTAGTGGAAAATCGAAGATTAAGAGAGATAAAGAACTGATTTCATCAGGGCTTTGATCAGTATTTGTTTTGGCGTGCTTTTTGTAAAAAAAAAAGTTAATCTTGGCGGAGCCTAATGCTTTAAGATAAAACATCGACTGTTTCCTGCTTCGATATCGCTATGAGAGTCAGTTTATTATTTTGATTTTAATTTTACTAAAAAAAATAGAAATTGATTGAACTAAATCTTAAATTAAAACTAACCGTGTTTTTATTGTTGAAAAGTAGACGTTGAAGGCTAAGGCTTGGACGAGCGACTAAGGCTGAGACTATCGGTTCATCCCGTGTCGTTGAACAACAGGAACCGAGCTAAGGGGGTGCTTGCGGGGTTTACAGACCCATAATATTTTGGATTTTAATAGGATAAGGCTTGAGTTTAGGGTGGTTTTTGTGTGTCGTGGATGTAAAAACATAGGATGGAACTGAAATTATATACTGTTAACGGAGGTTAAAATTTTTAGGAGGTTAAAATTTTTAGGGTTTGACCTCAAAACTAGATTGCCCTGGTTTTGAACAACATCTATTATACATAGTGGCACTTCCAACACGCCTGCCATTTGGACCATCAGACATACTTGTATTCTTTTTGAAGCCTTATATAGGGGTTTTCCATTCTAATAGAGGGGTTTCTCATGTGAAGACAAAATAGGGATACTAGGTATGAATTTCAAAAACCCCATATCCATTATATTTTTATAATGGCTAAACTATCGTTGTTTAGTTAATATTAGTAAAAATACTTAGCTAATAGATTAGGCTAATAATAATTAATCTAAAATAATCTTATACTTAATCAAATTACAAATTTTTCTTCTTTTTGGTTTGGTGGGAAGAAAAAATAGAAGAAATGAAAGAGAATTTTTTGTAGTTTTTTTAAGAACCCTAGATTTTGAATCACTCAACCAGAGTAGTCAGGTATACCTCTAACTTAAACTCTTGGTCTTTTTATGGCTCAAATTTGATGAAATTACGTAACAAAGTATAAATTTTTTTGTGATTCAGGGAATATTACAATTGGGTTTTCTTGTCGAACCAAACTGTAGAAAACATTTATGGTTAGGTGTTCATCCTAACTAAACCGTATACTTTCGTGGTGGAAAACCAAATCATAACAGTTTTACGGTTGGGTTTTCAGCATCATACCCAACCGTAACTAACAATTACGGTTAGGTGTTCATCCTACTTTAACCGTAACCGTATTTTCATGGCGGAACAATCAATCGTAACAGTTTTACGGTTGGGTTTTAGCATAGGACCCAACCGTAACGCATTATGTGCATGGGTATTTGTTGCACCAGTTACGGTTGGGTTCGATTTTTGATTCCCAACCGTAATTAACGGTTAGGTTCGAAGGCTAAACCCAACCGTAATCTTTCTACGGTTGGGTACGATGCCCATATTCTGACCATAAATGTATATATCTAGTGTTTTGTTGCCTAATGTTTTTTTTCATTAAAAGCAATTGGCGGACACCTAGCCGTAAGTAAACCTGAGTTGAGTTTTTTCATCTATTTATACCTTGAATAACTTAACAATAAAAAAGAAACTACAATCCATTCATTCAAGTTATATTAAGAAATTCATATTCATAAAAAGAACTAATAAAAACAAAGGCATTGTTCAAATCCATAATCAACCACACTACAACAAAGTAAGTCTTAAGATACCAACAGATAAAAACAGTAACGTTCAAGAACTCCATAATTTATTCATCCACTACGACAACATTCTCTTGGACATCCTCGTCAGATTTAGATATCTCTTTAGTTATATCTTTAAGCCCTTGTAGAAGTGTTCTTTGTTTTTCAACACTCAACAACTCCCCAGCGGCAATGGAACGGCTCAATCCTTATTCCTACAACATACAATCAATACAAGTTAGATAATTTCCAAACAGTTCAACACAAACAATCAATCAAAAATTTGAAAATTCAGAATTCTTTACGGTTGGGTTACACATATCGAACCCAACCGTAAAGAATCAACAAAAAGAAGTTCAACTATACAGGAGAATTTACGGTTGGGAATTGACAATCCGACCCAACCGTAAATAATCATCAAGAAAAAAATTGAACTAACCAGGAGAATTTACGGTTGGGAATTGACAATCGAAACCAACCATAAAAAATCTTCAAATTAAAAAATTTGAACTATCCAGGATAGTTTACGGTTGGTAATTAGAATCGAACCCAACCGTAAGTACAAATTTTTCTTTGAGTGCAAAATAGTTTACTTGTTGGGTTCAGAATCTAACCCAACTGTAAAATATCATCTTCATCTCTTTCCTTCTGATTTACGGTTGGGTATTTAAATAACCTGAACGTAAAATTTAAAAGAAACCAGTTACGGTTGGGTTCTCAACCGTAAGTTCTTAAGAACATATATTTACGGTTGTGATTCCAATCGAACCCAATCGTAAATGTTTCTGGAAACCTAATTTGATCGCCTTTAGCAGCGATTTCTTCTTCAATTTCTTGATGAGTTGGGTTTTCTTCGTTTGATTGTTTTGGATTCAAATCACTGCTACCTTCTATACCTTTATTAGAGTTTGTCATCTTGATGAGTTAGGTTTTCTTCGTTTGATCAGCGATTATAAATTTTCGAATCGACGATTAATCGAAGACGATGAATTTTAATGGAGAAGGAAGGTGAAATGGAGAAGGAATAAAAACTGATTAATGGAGAAGAATTTCTACGGTTAGGTTTTAATGAATTGAAGAGGGCAAATTAGATTTTTTGTGAAAACACGGGTAATATGGACATTTACTATTGGTATAGGATATCCCATATCCAAAATTTGGGTTAGCCTTCAACCATGGGAAGCCCCTTTATTAGAATGAGAAGCCCCTATATAAGGCTTCTTCTTTTTTCCCTAGTAGTGACTTGAGCCATTTCGCCCCGTTACCTGGACCTTCAAATATCTAAATCTGCTATGTCCCACTGAAATCACCCTAATTAAAAGGTCCATAAATCAAACAAAGTATTAGAGCCTGGGATGCTTTATGCGAACCAAAAAACCTATGGAAGGAGGATGACCTTAAGATGCCTCTGTTAAAAATGATGATAAAAGCAAAATCCAAGGAGCATATATGAATCAATAGGATATATAAAATGACCAGTTGGAATTTAAAATTTGAAACATCTTAGTTGTATTTTTATCGGTGGTCGATTATTCAAGGGATAATTGGGAAAATGCCCTAAAAATGAATACCAAAAATAACCTGCAAAATTAAAATGATGGGAAAATGCCCCACCATCCATTTTTCCATCCATTTGGGGTTAAATCCCACACATTTTTTTGGCACACGCGGGAAAATGGACTAACCTACCCTTTATTAAAATTACCAGAATTTTAGAACACAAAATCATAACCCTAGCCGCGCCCCTCATTCTTCTTGGACCTTTCCTGTTCGCCTCCCTCGTAGTGCGATAAGTACTCTCTAAACATTATCCATTTTTCCATCCAAACATTATCCTTCTCCTCTTCTTCTTCCCCGAAACACAATTCTTTCACTTCTTCACTTCGAACAACCGTTTTCTTCCCTACACCTCAGATTTGAAGTTTAAGTTAAAACATTCTAACACTATCACTCTCTAAATGTCTGGAATTTTCCGATGGCAAAAGTTAAAAGAAACAGCTAACATCCCATTATCAATAACAAGATCATCTTCTTCATCACCTAATTACCGATTCAGTTGTCTTCGTGTGAGTACTTATCGATCTTTATTACAAGAACGTTATAAATGGGATAAAACACCATGTGATGATTTTTACGAAGGTACGGTTCGATCTGAATCTAACTTTCCACGTTGTTCGGCTCAAATTAACCTGACTTTTTGTAATCGTGGTGACCCAATTGGTTATCAAGCTCTTAATTTATGTCCTAATTGTAAAACTGCTTATTATTTCCGACCTCAAAAACTTGTTCCTTTACAAGGGAATTTCATGAAAATTGGTCAACTTAAAGGGTCAACTAAATTTTGTGAAGGTGATGGAGAGGAATTGGAGAAACAGTTCAGAGTTTCGTGTTTGGAGAAGATGAGGGAGTTATCCGGTGGGGAACCTCCTGTGCCCCCCGTGGAGGTGAAAACTCCGCCTGGACCGCCGTTTAAACCTGGTTGAATGTGGTACGGGGGTCTGGAAATGTTATAGGAGTTAATAATGGTGGGGCTGAGTATGATGGATGGGGAGGTTCACATTTGGGGAAGAATTTACCAACTCCGAAAGAAATTTGCAAAGGTCTTGATCAGTTTGTTATTTTGGACAACAGCGAGCGAAAAAGATGATCAGCACTACGAGGGACGCGAACAGGAAAGGTCCAAGAAGAATGGCCTGGCTAGGTTTTTTCTGCCAAGAAAAGAAGAAGAATGGAGATTGAACGGAAGAAGAAGAAGAAGAAGAAGAAGAAGAAGAATGGAGGTCGTGGCGCGGCTAGGGTTATGATTTTGTGTTCTAAAATTCTGGTAATTTTAATGAAGGGTAGGTTAGTCCATTTTCCCGCGTGTGTCAAAAAATTATGTGGGATTTAACCCCAAATGGATGGAAAAATGGATGGTGGATCATTTTTCCATCATTTTAATTTTACAGGTTATTTTCCCAATGGGGTATCCATTTTTAGGGATTTTTCCAATTATCCCATTATTCAGTGGCAACCATACACCTATTTATCAGCATATTCTTACATTTCTTTTTCAACAATTTTTTTCCCTTATTTTTCTTGTTCGCTTGTCGCAGCATTAAACATACCACTTATACTCGGATGCATTATGTCAAAGGAATCAATGAAATAACTGAAGGAAACAATAGAACTGGCGAAACTGTTACGTACAACTTTTGTTTCTTTCCTATGTTGTGGTACCAATCTAAATCCTTTATTTGAAAATGGTAAATATTTAGGAGCCATGGTGGACTCTAATCAAACAGTCATAAACTAATATTTATGTGATACATGGAAGGAAAATTGGGAGAATTTTGGGCCGAAGTTACATCTGCAGCAGAACAAGCCTATGGAAAGGAAGGAAATGCAACAGAGACCAAAGTTACATCTGCAGCAGAACAAGCAAATGCTCATAAATTCATTAGTGGGCTAGAACAGGTTGAAATTTTACAGAAGCTATTACATATAATTCCCATTTGAACCGGCTTCATAAGTTTTATCTTTATAGTCTAATTTTGTGAATGTGATTTGAAAAAGGAAGGGGTACGATACGGTAGTAGGAGAACGAGGAATTCAATTATCATGTGGACAAAAGCAAAGAATTGCAATTTCACGAGCCATAATCAAAGGGCCGAAGATATTATTGTTAGATGACGCCACGAGCGCACTTGATACAGAATCAGAACGCGTATTGCAAGATGCACTGGACCGAGTTACAGTAAATCGGACTACTATTGTAGTGGCACATCGATTATCAACTATAAAAAATGTTGATGTTATCGCAGTGGTTAAAGATGGAGTTATCGCTGAAAAAGGAAAACACAAAAAGTTAGTGGATATCGAGAATGGATTATATGCATCCCTAGTAGCACTTCATATGAGTGTTTCATCATAAATTCACATTTGCTGTTGTTTAAGTTTTCTGGATAGTTCCTTTTGCTATAACGTTTATCGCTGATCCGGCGTTAAAGGAAAGGTCACAATATTTGTGGACTTGTCTGTCTTTAGCACATGTCCTCTGTGTGCGTTATGTAAATCATGATAGAATTCTTTACATTGTACTATTATCAAAACCTAGAGTTATTACATTACACGTGTGAACCATGTGTATTACATTTTCACTTATATATCTTAATACTTCCCCTCAAATTGATGCTTAAACCCAACCGTATAACTATTACGATTTGGTGTTCATCCATTTTTCTTCTTTTTACGGTTGGGTTCGACATGAAAACCCAACCGTAAAATTCTCCGAATCAAAAAAGAATCATCTTCTCATACGTAATTTCATCATATTTGAGCCACTAAAAGACCAAGACTTTAAGTTAGAGGTATACCTAACTACTCTGGTTGATTGAATCAAAATCTAGGGTTTTTTAAAAAAAACCTAAAAAATTCTCTTACATTTCTTATAATTTTTCTTCCCACCAAATCAAAAAGAAAAAAAAATGATTTGATTTCATTAAGTATAAGATTATTTAAGATTAATTATATTTAGCCTAATCTATTAGCTAATTAGTTTTACCAATACTAACTAATCAGGGATAGTTTAGCCATTATGAAAATATTATGGATAAAGGGTTTTTGAATTGTACTTCAAATGTCTCTATTTCGTCTTATATGAGAAACCCCTTTATGAATTGAGAAGCCCCTAAATCAGGCTTCTAATAAAATTTGGGTTAATATTGAAAGTAAAAAAGCTTTGTAAGGTGTCAAAGTAAAAGTATGGATGGAATCATGGAAGTAGAATGAAGATAGGCTTAGATAGACTAGCAAACAATTGTGGATGGGCCACTCTCCTATTCTTACTAATCTAGGATCCGGTTTTCACCGCGCGTACGAAAAGGGATATTATTAATAGTGTTATCTTTTTTCCCTTATGGACACCAACAACGGGAAAGGAACCAAAGGGGGTCCTGGTAATAAAGTGGATGTCTCCTTGCCCCACGGATCTCTACTAGGCCAAGGTAGACCGAGGATCCTCACACCACGGATGTTTGGGCTACCACTTAGCCATGAGGTTGAGTTTTCGCCGCTTCACCTCTTTTATAAAAAGAAAAGCGAGCATTGCTTAAAGAAAGTCCGCTAAACGTGTCTACATGGGTCTTAAGAGTAATCATATTGACTATAGTGTAGGAGCATAGTGACAAAGAACTAAGTAGCTGACCAGCGGATATCTAAATTAGTGCAGATAAAATAAGATCAACGAGTGGCAATTACCAGAGTTTACTATTAAATAAAAGGGGATAAAAAACTCGGTTAAAAAGCTACTTTTTCCTGATAGCTAAGAGGAAGGTTAAACTCTTCAAACAAGTCTCTACCAAGGGGTTATGAGAGATCAATCCTTCTCGCGCAGGGAATTAGAATGTTTCTTATTGATGGATTGATTACATAGTCTAGTGATCCTTTATATGGAAAGCCCTAACTAGTTAATTGGACCGCACATACACAGGCCTAAAACACTATAACATGAACAAATTTTTATTTCCTGAAAATTTCCCAATTTTTTTCCACCAGGAGGAAAACAGAGTGACCGATTCCAAATCCATACTGTTTCTTGAGAAGAAGAAGAAAGAGAGCAAAGGCTAGATTAAAGGATGGCTGAAGAAGAACCTTCGACTATTAGGTTGATGAACTTCGTCTCAGAAGGACAGGTTCGTCCCTTCAAAATCCTAGCAATGTATAAAAAAATCCAAAGTTTATAAAATTAGGTCATTTTGTGATGTGTTTTTATTAATTAATTGCAGCTAAGCGAAGCCAAGAAAACTAGAGGAGAAAGACCTGAAGATGGAACTGCTCAGAGAGATAGACCCCTCTTTGAGGTTCAGTATTGTTTTCTCTCTCTAGTTTTATCTTAAATTCGATTTTTTAACTGAATATGTTGATTTTGAATAATGGAAACAGAATTTCAGTGGTGATGTAATGTGGGTTTTCTTTTTTGTAGCTTAACTTCGATTTAAAGTAGTGATTTCAAGTAGTTATAATTTTGATTCATTATGTTATAGGTAAACCCTAGAAGGTTAGAGTATGCTCAAGTTAGCTATAATGTGGGTTGTTTTCTTCTTTTAGAGGGAAAATGATAGTGCACATGTTAGTTGCACGCCACTTGCTCACAGCTTGGTGACATGAAGCCCTATAAAGTATAATCCCCATCATGTCATTCACCCAAAGGGTGCACCATCCCCGAGATCGAGGGCTTTTGGATGGAAGCCACCATCCATGACAGCATGCAAGTAACTAGGGTGCAAGTGGCATGTACCATAGCATGGTTATATTTTGAGCTTTGAATGTTTTTGAGTGATCATTTTTTTTCTTTATTATTTCAGATTTTGCAGGATAATAAGGATAAGAAGGATGCAGAATTCAACGAAAAGATAAGGCATAGTGAG
>JAJJMC010013841.1:8430919-8505393 GCA_023531435.1 Papaver californicum
TGCATAATGCGTAAGAGGCTTTTTGTTAGGGACTCATATAACATGCAAATAGTGGTACATAAGAATGTCACTGGTTATGAACAGTTACATTTGTAATGTTGTAGTGGATTAATACATGTAATTAAGAAACCTAAATAGCTTTCATTTCAGTTGGGTTGTAGCCAGAACATTTCCTGAAATACTGCAACGAACACGTGTTTCGCGTTGTAGTGTCTTCATGACGTAGCTGGATAATCGATAGTATTTTGAGTGAATGTTCTACTCTTTAATGTGATGAGTATATCTGTATATGTATGTTTATTAGAAAGTGTAATGTTTTACTCTGTCCAATGGCAGGGCCACCCAAAGCCCTAGATGAGGATGAGACAGAGTTTCTAGACAATATTGAAATGGTGAGCTTCGATAAATGACAATTTTTGCTTTAAATACAACCCTTGTTCCAATCCATTTCCCTTATTCTGTTTGAATTTGATAGCTCTTTTTTTGTCTAGACGAGAAAGGCATATGAAAGGCAAATAGCAGATGAAGAAGCCCAACAACTTCGGAGTTTCCAAGTAATTTGTTAACTAGTATATAGCTTTCAATATCTCTCATAAACATTTGAAATGAGTGTTATTTTGGTCTCGGCTAGTTTTATACCAAAATTGTGTTGCATCCAACATACTGTTGGACACTGTTTGTTTTCTTAAGATGTTTACTGGTTTTTACTTTCAGGTAGCAGTGGCAGTTCATTCTACAGTTCTACATGAACTCAAAGAAACACTCCCTGTACCAAAGGTTGAGGTGAGTCATTAACTGATATCTTACTATGCATGATTATCTTAAGCCATGTACAAACAGATTAAACGCCAGGCTTGAAACAGGTGATAAAAAATGGTACATTCATATCTTTCATTTTTGCCTTTGGTTGCACAATAGGAAGTGAAGCCACTCAGAAGAAAGAATCCACCAACAAAACCGTTAGGAGGTTTGATTATAAAAGTAAAGCCACAAACAAAGAAGGCCAAGACGGAACAAGTTATTGCACCGGGTAATCATCCTTCTTCAGACACTGCTAAAACATCCGCTGGTGGTAACAATCATAAGTCTCGTAATAGTCCAGTAAAAGGTACTCTTGGAAGTCTTGTTTCATATAGCGTTGAAAGTGAAGATGAAGAAGGTGGTTGATTAATTTTTTTTTTTAATCAACGTGTAATTTAAAAATCCTAATTTGTTTAAGAATAAACCTTTTACAAATAGTTGATGTCAATAGATTCGTTTGCTTTGGCTGGAGATTCGGGTGCAAATTGCATGTCATCGTGTATTTGTGACTTTGGGTTGCTTCTTGTTTGAGCTTCGTCAACTTGACCAAATGGGCTTCGATAATGAAGAAACTGCAAACCCAATTGGCCCTATAACTAATTTGCGGTCCTTTTAGACGCTATCTTGCGACCTTGGCTTAGGGTCAGACACTGGTCTAGGGTACATCGACTAGTGAGTTAGCATCAATGCCCTATCACTTGCATTTCGCTCATTTTTTTAGTGTAGGACGGTTTAAAGTAGATCACTATATGGTGCGGCACCATTGCAACTGGTCTCTTTTGCGAGTCAACCTTGCAACTTTTACTTATTTGTAGCTCAACTTGTTGCGCAAATGCAATCAGTGCGTCGTATGGTGCGGTAAAAAGTTCTTTTTGTAGTATTCTAGCTCAATTTTCCTATGGAGATGTACCGTAATTGTGGACCGCAGAGGCCGTAACTTGTATTTAAAGGTGGCCAAATTTGCAATTTAAAGCTTGGAAAACTGTTAAAAGAAATTTTGAATATACCCGAACAGGTTCATCTCGGGGTCAGTTCAGTGATTAGACGGGTCCCTGATTAAACAGGTTATAAATTAACTGAGGATTAAGAATAATTCATGCCCTATTATGAATCATAATAAGATAAGTCTCGGGTCTAAAATCCTTTCCTTGCTCTAAAGAAATCCATAAGATTCACAACCACACCTGAAATCAACCATTCAACCACTTGAGATGTGATGCATATATCTGCCAGCTATATATATTAATGAGAAATAATTAAAAAAGGGTAGAAATTGTACTAGTAGTAATCTAGTATTACAAATTACTCTTTTATCCATAGTGCACTTACTCGTTTGTTAATTAAGACATCCAAAGAGCAACTCATCAACTAAATTTAATCATGAGTGACGTCGAATTGAAATAAACAAAATATGCCTGAGAACGCAAGAAAATTAAGGACAGCGATTTGAGCTGGCTCATCACCACTCAGAGTCGGTCAATCAAGGCCGACATCATCATGAGATCATAGGATCCATGCATGTTCACCACGTGTCTGCCGTAACTTGACAAATATGAGCCAGAAGTATATAATCACTCTCTAGATTATGTTAACATATGTTCACTTTGGTGAGTCATGACGCTCTGGTTTAATAACGAATTAATTGAATTTTTTTTTAAAAAACGATGGTTTTGCTTGCTTGGATGGTCACATTAAATTAGTTACTGAACGTACGGAATCGTGATTCATTTACATCTTAAAAGATGTTTTGTTTTGGTTTAACTTCTCAATGAATTAATCAGGTTTTTTTATTTTACTTTCACAATATCGCATGTTGTTGTTGTTGAATGTTTATGGCCGAAAGCTGCATTTTATCTTCTCTCCAGAGTACTCTATAGCCTCTTCTCTTCTCTTTTCGTTTCATATTTCACACTATATAAACAAGTTTTCATGACAAAAACATTGTTTTTTCCTCATCATTTCTCTCTTTCCCTCTCGACTCCGGGTTATCTGAATCTGAAGATATACTAATTGTTTGCATAAGTGCGTAACGATAATATGATGATGCATCTAATGGATAACGAAATGGGAAGAAATTAAATCAGAGTACTACTACTTATCTTGCCCTTATTTATTATTTCTTCATCAGTCCATTCTCAGGTAATCAGCTTGATCAATCTATTTAGTGCACATGCTTTTCGTTTGATTATCAGAGTCATCATTTTACGATTTTGTGAATTGTCCTGTTACTTTTGGGTTACTATTACTATTGACATAGTAAAATCAGTAATTTATCTTAGACAAGTATATTTTGTGTTCCAGTAAATTCTTGCTATATCTCACCGGTTACAGATCGAATTAGTATATGTTGATTTGCAGTAATTAAGATACGCAGCGGCACAAGAGAGGTCGATTATTTACCATGTGATGGCATTAAAGTAGCAGACTAGCTAGATTTATACCCTCATAACCCACATGCGCTAGCTCAAGTTGTATATAAGATGGCATAATATATCACTTCACTTCTCTCGTTCTTCTTGCCTTGGTCCCCTCCTGTAATAATACTGATTTCATTGCAATGCATACACAAAAGTGGCCTTTAGTTCAAAAGGCAAACCCGTGATATCCTCCGCCATAGGCAACATTAAACAAGAAACCATAAATTCGAGGATTGGACCTCTAACTAGGTAGAAATGAAGATTAGATAGCTCATATTGTATTAATTAGTACGATCCCTCAGGAGTAATTTTATTCGGAACACCTAATTCTGGTTATCCATATCATATACATGCTGAAACCTTTTGTAGATTTTTGATCTTCCTTCAATTGTGTAGACTTAAATATCTCAAAGGGTTTCTTGTTCCTAATAGTAGCCAGGCCATAGGGGGTGCAGTGTGATGATTGTATTCTTTTGGGATTTTGTTATTATTAAAGGGTGGAAGGCAGCGAGGAATGCTGGAAACCAATAGCTTCTGATTATTTCTAGGTTTGAGTGCCAAAAATTTTGCCAATTTTGAATGCATGTTTTAGGGGATGTTTAGTGATGGTACAAACTCTAAACTAGCATAAAGTTAAAGTCACAAAAGCGGAATTTTGCACACACCACTATTGAAAAGCAGAATCCCATTAAAGGAAATTAGATATGCAGAGAGGTTAAAGTATTAGTATTAATACATGATTAATATGGGAGTTCCAAAAGAAGGTACAGAACCAAGATCTGAGACATAATTAAACTAAACTTAAATTAGCATCTAGAGAAGTGAAAATTATTACACTCAAGTTGGTGTAATGTGTTGTTCTTTTGGGTAAGCTGTCACTGAAATAATGACTACCAAGTAGCCAAACCCAACTTCTATACATGAAAGGGACCCTAGCTAGATGAACACCCCTTATTTTCTCTGCCTTAAAAGGTAGGGAAGACACAACAAAGGGTCCCCTACCCTACTCACTCTTTGCCCTAAAAAGAACCCATATTATTCCTTTGGTATCTGTACTTTTGATGTTAATTAAGTTGTATTAGGTAAATGGATCTATTTCTTTCCAAGCACAAAAATATAAATGTTTTTCTATTTCACCACTACAATCCAATAGCATTGTATTCCTTTCATTTGCATGTGAGTTGATGCAATTGCTTCTCATGTATAGACATATAATAGTATGGTTTCTATAGTTTCTCTAGACTCTTTTACATTTGGAACTTTCTCATTCTTCTCAATATGCATTAACGTTTCTTTTAAGTATTTTTGTATGGTATTCAATGTTTTGATATATGATTAGTGCCATGTGATGCAACAGCGCATTAATCCCTGAACAGAGAAAACAAGAACTCTTGTACATAATAACATAAACTAGTAATTTCTTTGTCAACTTACTCATTCTTTATTCAGAACACTAATTCTCTAATCTTTACTTAGAAGTTAATTAACATCCAAATTATTGTCTGATTATTCTTGCCTTCTTATGCAAAAAAACAGCATTGTCGAAAAATCTTGTTTTCTCCATCATGGCACAAAATCTCACTCTTTATTGCTTCATAAAAGATTTTGAATATGATTATTTGTTAGAGTGGTTTGTATCGTCAGGAAATCACTACATCAATAATCAACTTTTAAATCAATTTCTTGCTATTTAGGATTTTTGCAACACTGCGAGGGTGAAAATTTTAGTTTGGAGTTTGTATGTTGCATTCTCCACTTTGAAAAATTGCTCAACTTTTCTATTTGTCATTTGATCGATGGTAGGCTCTATGAATTGTCACTTTAAAGATTCACGGTTGGACCATAAGCCATTTACTAGTTTATTGCTTCAATCATTAATGGTTATCCAACAACTTAAAAGAGTGGTGACAAATTTTGAGCTAGAGCTAAACCAGTACCGGAATATGATTAGTTAGTTGTCTTCGTTTCTCCATGTGAAGTAGACGTCAAAGCATAGCTATATTTGATACTTGCTCACACAGCCTCACACACTATTTCACAAAACATACTTACTGTTAGACAAATCAAACCAGGCAATCCAAGTATATTTCCAAATTATTCACATCATGGGCCACCTAATCCCATCTCGTTCTTAAATCATGCGCGGCACTTCTGATTGGATGCATCATCAAAATCTTTGATACATGGGCAAATAACAGAAAAAAAGAAAAAAAAATTGGTACCAATTCCTATATTAAATTTTTGTACTTTAGGATGTTGAAGATGCTCCCATACATACTTCAATACCTCTGTCTAGTTTTATCCTTGTAATCTGTTTATAATGACCCAAAAAACATAACAGTTCTGAAGTTGTCGTTCTGTCTAGACATAGTTGGAAAACAGATCAGAGAATATGCAAATAATTTTAATAGAAGATTTATAAAATTTGTATTTACGCGTCCTAATTTCAAATGATGATTACATCCAGAGCCACAGAAAAACATAGCCAGCGGGTCCATAGTACACACTTTTTTTGTAGGTTCAAAAATAGCATTCTGGTTCTTCAGTTCTTATACACTATTAGATTAGTTGTTAGTCAACAACTCTTCAACTTCACTAACTCTCACAAAAAAATACTGCTACCAACTTTAATTTCTCTGGCTCTGTAATAATTAATGGAGATAACCTCTTGAGTTGAATTTTTTTTATATACTATGTTGCAGAATCCTGTGTTAACCCCAAGTTGGTAAAAGCAATGAAGCAAGAAATTCCAGCAAAACCAAGGGAAAACAAGGTGATGCAGAGTACTCATTTACAAACAACACCATCTAGATTTAGATCAACAGCAACAAAAGTTGTTAAGGAATCACCAAGATCAGAACTTGTTAACGGAGTTTCACCAGGACTGAAGTCAAGACCTGTAATTAAACCATTTTCAACAGAATCAAGTCCATCAAGTATTAGTCAACAGAAAGTTAGAAGATCTCTGGTGGGTTTGAATAGTAAACCCAAATCATCAAGTAATGAAGATGTGAAAATTGTGAGTAGGTTTGGGAATCGGTCTCTTAGTGAGCAATTTTTTAGGCCGCGACGGAATGTTGATTCGGTTGTTTGTGATAAAAATGGAGATGAATCAGAGGTGAAAGTTAAAGAATTACAAGAGAAACTTACCGTTAGTGAGAATTTAGTTCAGAATTTACAAGATGAAGTTCTGGATTTGAGGAATCAGTTGGTGAAATTACAGAGCTTGAATGAAGAACTTCAGTCACAGAACAGAGTGTATGAAGAAAAATTGTCTCTGGCTAAGAATTCAGCTCGTTCTAATCATGATCAGGTAAGAACTAAAATTTTCTTTTTTGATTCCGATGAATTTTTTTAACATGCATTTAAATCATTACTCCTATTTTCGGTTTTCAAGTGTTTTGGACATTTTGGTCACCTCGCATTTTGATTTAGCACCATTTTGCTAAGTTAGATAGATGTTCACTAGAGTCAAACGAGTCGATACATTTTTAAACATGCATTAGTGACCAATTAGATTATATTTGTTTCGAACGGTCCGACATCCGACTCACTCAGTTAGATTCAGATGCCGCGATAGTGTAAACAAACTCTGGAAATGAAAAATAGTATACCATTTCTATCTGTAAAGTGAATTATACATCTTAAATTCAATGGAAAACGTAGAATTTGGCGTAAAAAAAGAAGAAGAAGTGAGTTAGAAGCTGAATAGTTCCAAGATTTAGACTTTGTGAAGTATTTTTTGTTTTTTGTGATTTAGATAAAGATGGAAGCAAGTAGTACTGAGGAGTTTCAAAGACCCAAGCTGGATGATGTACAAGAATTTACTGGGCACAAACTGGGAACTTGGCAAGGACGAAAAGATGTTGCAAATGATAGAAGTTCTATCAAGCTACTGTCTTCATCTTCGTTAGCGATACATTCTGTTCGTAATGCTGCAGATACCCAGCCAAAGATTCAGCCAAAATTGTCACCGGCACCTCCCCCACCACCACCACCTCTTCCACGTCTCCCTGGTAAGGCGGTAACCCCACGAAAAGCTTCATCTATTGTGCAATTCTATCATTCATTAACGAGACAGGAAGGGAAGAACGAGACACCGCGTGGAATTAATCGGAGCTACCCTGTGCCTGCTAATGCACACAACAGCATTGTTGGAGAAATTCAAAATCGCTCATCGCACTTGCTAGCTGTAAGCAGTAGTTTCTTTTTTTTTTTAATGTATTGTTTTAGTTTGAGTGCAAAAAAATTTCACTTAGTCAGTACAAATTCTATTTGTAGATTAAAAGGGATGTAGAGACAAAAGGGGAGTTCGTAAATTCTCTTATCGACAAAGTGCAGACTTCGGCTTATTCAAGCATAGATGAGGTCCTGAAATTTGTAGATTGGCTTGATGGTGAACTCGCTTTGTTGGTAAGACCTGAAACTGTAGTGACGTTCATAGTCTTTTGATGAGAAAGAGATAGAAAATTTTATTATGATACAGTTGCACTGCCTACTGACTCGATTACTCTAGCTTGCTGAGCTGCCTAAATATTAAGAAGACATATCTTATGCTTGAATCAGGCTGATGAGAGAGCAGTACTGAAACATTTCAATTGGCCCGAGAGAAAAGCTGATGCTATGCGGGAAGCTGCTATTGAGTATCGTGATCTTAAGCGGTTAGAAAGTGATATTTCTTCGTATAAGGATGAACCGTTCATGCCATATGAAACAGCATTGAAGAAAATGGCTAACTTACTAGATAAGTATGTATATCAATCAGAAAAAGAGCCTCCGTCCCTTTCCTTACATGGTTCCACTTATGCTTATCTTTCTGGTTTAACTTAGAATTCTGAATTCTCGCAATTTTCTATTGTGGGACCAGGTCTGAACGTAGTATGCAGAGATTAATTACATTACGAACTTCCACAATGGTGTCTTATAAAGAATGCAAAATACCTACAGATTGGATGCTCGACTCAGGGATGGTGACTAAAGTATGTGTTACTATCCAAATTATTTTCCTTTTAAACAGGGAAGACCTTGTTATAATGATTTTATCGAACTGATTCAGTTGTTTGTAATTTATAACAGATAAAACAGGCATCTATGAAGCTGGCTAGAATGTACATGAAGAGAGTTTGCATCGAATTAGAATCAGTCAGGAGCTCAGAAAGAGAGTCCACGCAGGAAGCTCTCGTTCTTCAGGGTGTTCGATTTGCTTTCAGGGCCCACCAGGTAAATCAATACTAGTCTGGTGCAACATTTTGGGTGGATTGAAAAAAGTGTTGCACTGTAAATTCATTTTTTTACAGCTTTATAAGTACTAAAGTTTGTTCAAATTATCCCTGAAAACAGTTTGCAGGGGGACTTGATTCGGAAACAATGTGTGCTTTTGAAGAAATAAGGAGGCGGGTTCCGGCACACATGGGAGGTCCTCGAGAGCTATTATCCGGTTTAGCATCGTAAATACATAATAGAGTATCAGTCGCAATCTCTTATCTCCTGTTGAAGTTGTCGGCGACTCGGCGGTAATTAAGAAGCCACTTTGCTATAGTAAGAGCTCGTGATTAACTTATATGCAAATATAAAGACATCGCCACTAGCTAGTGTTATATACGATCATCAAATCAGTGGAGGGTCGGTCACATTCTACGATTTGATAAGTGATATTGTAAGAACAAACACACAGTACCAAATATCATCTAAATTAAACATGATATTATATTGTGATAACCAAAAAATATGGGGTTACTGCATTGCACTGGAAATAAAATGGATACATAGTCGAGATTTTGGATTGACATAAATATCAGACGCCACTCTTGCTCTTATCATGGATGGGCATGTACCCTTTCAACGAAGGTAGAACTCTTGAAGAAGGTAGTCAAAAGAAGAACTATTTTTTTTTCGGAAAAGAGGAACAACCTCATGCATTATATGAAAAATTCTGATTTACAATCACTTACATTTCAAGAGCATTTAATAAGCTAATACATTCATTGATATAGAGATTTTTAAGGATGGTTTTGAGACTTTCACTTGTCCAAATGTTTTCTACGACGTTTCTATTACAGAAGGATGATATATTGGCAGCCTTCTTTATCACAATTCTACTAACTAAATAAAAGCAGTGGCTTTAAAGTTTATAGGTCATGGGTTATAACCCCAAAGGTGTCACTATCCAATAACAAAAAGCCTAACAAAACAAATTTTTTACAAAAAACTCATTTGAAACCAATTGTCTAAACTACCTTTAATTAAACCGCTTACTCCCATTTATTTCTTACTAATTCAATTTGAAACGACATTATTTTCCTCTTCAACCACTTTCAAAATTTCAACCGTTCCCCAATTTCAAAATCACCAGAAAAATCTCCTGAAACAACATCATCTTAATCTTCATCCATATCATCCTGATCGTCATCGTCATCGTCATCATCATCATCATCATCATCATCATCCTCGTCATCATCATCTCCATTACCACCAGTACATTAAGAACCAGAATCAAAAACTGAATTTCTATTATCAAGCGGTTGTTCATCATCATCAGAAGATTTACTCAGTTTCCCACATCCTCCTTCCACTATTAACTCAGATCTGTCTATTCTATTCTCTAACAATTTCAACCTAACCTAACATCGAAACAAAATAATTGAACATCATTAAAAATGGTGAAGAAACAAGAGAAAAAGAAAGATAAAAAGATCAACAAAAAACTTAATAAAAAAGTTAAGAAACAAGATTCTCCAAAAGGTAAATCGAAGTTTCATTGTTCTTAAGTGATTGTTTATGGTTAAAAATCAACATGCATCAATGATTTTAGTTTTGCAATTTTGGTTTCATCAATGAATTTGGGTAATGAGGTTTCATCTGTTTCGAAATCACCGGTTTCATAGTTAGGTTTCAATTACATTTTTCTGTAATTAGGTTTCACTTATTTTCATCTTGGTTTCATCTGTTTGTAGCATGGTTTTAGGTTTCATCTGTTTTCACCTTATTTATTTACTTAAAATGGCTATTTTGACCGAACCAAAATTGATTTCATCATGTTCACTTATGGTTGGGACCAACTGTGTTGGTGTTTTTTACTTAATGTTTATTTTGATGGAACAAAAACAGGTTTCATCATCTACCTTGTATGGTTGGGACCAACTGTGTTGGTGTTTTTTACTTAATGTCATTTTGATGGAACCAAAATTGGTTTCATCATCTTCCCTGTATGGTTGGGACCAACTGTGTTGGTGTTTTTTACTTAATGTATATTTTGATGGAACCAAAACAAGTTTCATCATCTACCCTGTATGGTTGGGACCAACTGTGTTGGTTTTTTTTACTTAATGTCTATTTTGATGGAACCAAAACAAGTTTCATCAATTACCTGTATGGTTGGACCAACTGTGTTGGTGTTTTTTACTTAATGTCTATTTTGATGGAACCAAAATTGGTTTCATCATCTTCCATGTACGGTTGGGACCAACTGTGTTGGTGTTTTTTACTTAATGTCTATTTTTATGGAACCAAAATAGGTTTCATCATCTACCCTGTATGGTTGGGACCAACTGTGTTGGTGTTTTTTTCTTAATGTCTATTTTGATGGAACCAAAATAGGTTTCATCATCTTTCTCTGTATGGTTGGGACCAACTATGTTGGTGTTTTTTACTTAATGCCTATTTCGATGGAACCAAAATTGGTTTCATCATCTTTCTTTGTATGGTTGGAACAAGTTTTGTTTGTGCTTATGGTTTACTTATGGTTTAACAACAGGGAAAAAAAGACTTACAAAACCATATAGGTGCTCGTTGCATCATTTGTGTGCGGAGGCACCTAAAATAAAAGCTTTGATACAGAATAAGGAAAAACACATGAAGGCCCTTGTTGCTTTTCCATTTTGGCGTTTCTTCAAACCGTTCTACGAAGGTAGGCTGCAAGAAGAAAAATTGAAGAAAAAGACAAAAGCAATTCAGATGATCTTAGGGCCATATTATAAAAGTGTCAAGCGTGTGAAACCATATTGTTTCAAGTTAATGAGAGCAAAGAATATGATATTGCAGACCACACCTAAACAGTTCGCTGTGATTTTTGTTCTACAAATGATGAAGGATGTAGATATAGGAAAAGATGATGAGCTGAAGAAAAAGGTGAACATGTTTGCGGTCGAGTATTTTAAGGGAGATAAGAAGATGAGGAAAACTGATATTATGAGAGCTATGATGGAAACTGCAGTAGATGAAACCAAAGCTGAAGACTTCGTCAAGTTATTCGTCCTTTATCTCTTGGTTTTGATATTTGTCCCAAACAAAGGTGAGCAGAATCTGACTTCAAAATACTTGTACCAAGTATTTGAGATGAATAAGGTGTGTTGGCCAGATGTTTTTCATGAGTATCTAATTGAGTTGATAATAAAAGATGAAGAAGTTGATGATGTATCAGGTTGCGTCATTTACCTAGTGGTAAGTTAATTTTTGTTTCTTTTGATTCATAAGTTGTTTGTTTTTTATTTTTCCCGATTTTGATTACTAATTTGAATGTTGTCTATTTATTTTTTTCAGTATTGGTTTGCCGAGATGTCAAACATCACCTTGAGACAGGATGGGAACGAGATGTACGCAAGGTTCGCTAGATGGAACCTAGATGAAATAAGCAAAGCAGTAGTGAATAATTTTGATGATCTTAGCAATAAACCAGAAATTTTCTCAAAGGTAAAAGCAACAATAGTTCTTGTTTGTTTATAATTATTAATGTCTGAGAATTAAATTTTTCAATCATTTATTTGGTTCAACCTTATTCCAGATGAAAACAAATAATGGAATCAAAAAAAGGTTTCATAGTTTATTTAATTCCATCTTATTCCAGATGAAAAAAAATATGATGAAATCAAAACAAGTTTCATAACTTTTCTTGTTTTCTGCAGATGAATGTGGGTCACCGTCAGGGATCCTTCTTGCTTCCATATAATGAACAAGAAATACGCTTGATCCAGCGTATATAGGAAGAGGATATTCATGTTGAAGAGTACACTGATGGTGAAATGCAGGTTGGTGATGGAAATGAAGAGGGTAATGCAAGTGAAGAGAATATTGGTGCTAGAAATAAAGAGAATGTTGGAACTGAAAATGAAGATAACCCTTACGAGGAAAAATATAAGTGGGCGAGAATTTTGATTGAAAAACTTACAAGCGTTGGTAACAATGGGCTTTCTGAAGAAGATCAATCAATACTGGAAAAATATGATGTTGAGGAGAGGTTACAACCAGTGATGAAGACTTACGTGAGACAGAAACGTAAAAGAGATAAAACAGAAACGGTTTCGCACCGTGAAGAAACGGTACCTGAAACGGTTTCGAACAGTGAAAAAGATGTGGAGGTGATATGATAAATCTTAGATGTGTTAAATATGATCTTGTTTATTTATGTGTGTTGGGTTAATGATAGTTTCATTTGAATAGATTGGTATGAATTTCTTTTTTAATGAAACCAGAAAAGTTTCATTTGAATAGATTGGTATGAATTTATTTTTTAATGAAACCAGAACAGTATCATTTGAGAATTATATTAGTTAGAAATGTTAATATCTAATATATGTTAATATCTAACATATGTGAATATTACAGGATATGATAAGCAAAGCTATAAATATTGTGGATGACATGATAGAAAAAGAAAGGGTTTTGCGGAAAGAAGAAACAGAACAAGATGCTGGCGATGTTGAGATTGAACAAGAAAAGGATTAATTGGTTGAAGAAGATGGTGAAAAAAAGTCTGACAATGTTGTTTTCGAAGATAATTCTGAGGTGATAATTTACTTTACTTTGATTTGATTTAATTTTATTTGTTTGTTGTCATTGAATTTAATTTTTTTGAAATCAATAAATCTTGCAGGTAATGAATATGCCTAAAGAAACACAACAAGATGATGCAGTGCAACCTGAAAAGGTTTCAGCTCATGAAGTTCAGATTCAAAGTTTAATTGAAGATTTTGAAGATTCTTTGTTAGAATCAGAAAAGGTTTCATCAACTGAAGGAGAAGTTCATGTGCAACAGGTGATGGATCCATAAAAGGTTGCATCATATGAAGGCAAAGCTCAGTGGATGATTGAAGAGGTTTCGGAGTTAACTCCGAACACAATTGAAGAATTGAAGGTGTAAAATCAACAAAGGGAAGCAAGCCAAATATAACGTAATAGAAGAAGTTTTAGAGATAACTCCAAACACAGCTGAAGATATCAAGGTGGCTGAACAAGTTGAATCTTCTTTGTCAAAGGCTGAGTTTAAGAGTGTAATAGAAGAAGTTTCTGAATTGACTCCAGACACAATAGAAGATATCAAGATGGTTGATCATGAAGAATTGGAAGCCAAGAAAAGTTTTTCGTCAAAGCCAGAGATGGAGATTGAAGTGTCAACTCAGGGTTCAATTGATGAAACTATTCTTCAGCAAATGGAAGATGAATATGCAAAGAAAACTTCTACATCAAATCCAGAAAGTATAGGCATGTGCTACTACTCAGTTATACACATGGCAAAAGATGTAATTGATTTAGAATATGATATGCCTCATTTCGACTTGGGATTGACGTAAAGTGACAGTGACAAAGAAGATAGTGATAATGAAGACGTCAGTCCCGAACAAAAGGTGAGTAACATGATATCAAGGATGAGGAAAAACAAAAGGAATATGCAAGCACCTGTTAAGATGCAGGATTATACACCTGGGGAAGTTAAGAAGAAGAAAAGAAACAAGAGTCGTTGTGTTAGCAAAAAACAATCTAAAAAGTTGGAGAAGAAACAAACAGAAAAAAATAAAGTGAAGTTGAAAGCAGTTGACAACTTGAAGATTATACAGGTACTCGATTCAAATCAGAAACCGATCGTGTACAGATATTTTAAAATGCATAATGAAAGGTAAGTGGCATTCATACTATTCAGTTTTTTGGTTTTATAATTTAAGTGTTGAAACCAAAATGAGAATACATTTGTTTTAGTTTCTTTTCTTCTTCTTTAATCATTAATTTGTTTTCAACAATTTAACAACAGTGACATGGCATGGGAGAAAAAAGAGCTTGGATTGTACATAACGGGAAGGAATATGAATACCTTGATAAGAAAGGGTGACATCGCCGGAGATATGATTGAGTTCTACATGTTGAAATTGTAAAAAAAAAAAACATATCAAAGAAAAACCTGAAACCATATGGTACTCTTAAGTACAAAAGGGCAGTTTTTCTAAGCACATATATCTATGTAAGTTTCCTCAAAATTCTCTTATACAAGTTTCTTTCTGAAACCAAATTAGAACTTGATTTTTGATTGTTTAATGAATTTCAGACACTACACTCAATCGGGAAAAATTGTCGCTCTGTAACTGGAGTTTTCATCGACAAAATGGATTACACTCCAGAATTTGTATTTGTTCCAGTGCTAACAAAACTTAGTGAAAAGTTGTATCACTGGACATTGTTAGCTTTTGATAATGAAACCAAAAAAAGTTCCATCAATTTAGAGATGAAAAAAACTGAAGAATATGACAAACTATGAAACCTATTTTGGTTCCAACAAATTATAAAAAACCTGCAACTCTGACAAACTTAATCTAAAAATAAAAAAATATGAAAGACCAGCAGCAAATTAGAAATTTTAACTGTAAAAAATATAGAAAAAAGAATAAAAAAAAATATAGATTAAAACATATAATAGTCTAAACGAAAACTGAAAATGAAAGTCGATGAATTGTAGTCAAAATGAATTCACATCTGCCGCGCAGGGCTTGTCCTTCGTTTATGGGAACTCAAAACATGGCAGCTACCACAAGTTCTCATCTTCTTATTAGGAACTGAACCTGTATTAGGAATTCCCTTCTTCTTCCTTGGACGACCTGATTGTGGTAGAGCATTAGGACCAAGAACAACAGATTTTGGAGACACAATCGCAGGCTTTTTAAATGTGGGAACAGGATTAAGTGCTCTTACATAGGATTCACGGTAGAACTTTATTGTAAAGTAGAATTCGACATACTTATATGGATCTTCTTCATTTATCATGATACAACGGATAGCGAGGCACAAGGGAAACCGTTGATGCGCTAGCGGTTGCAAGAACATGTTCTACTTTTCAAATCGACTTTTTTTGTTAATGTAGAATGAACTTCAAACACATATTGCGACGACTTGGTGACAATGTATTCACGGACGTGCATCTTGTTATTGTAGAGCTCAATTTCAAATTATGGACATAAAGTTTCTCGCCACTTCAATAATGTTGCACATTCATCGCGACGTACACATATTTGATTCATAAGCTTCACTCTGATCTCATCAACCATGATGGCTATAGGCTTATCTCTCTCTTCAAGGATCCAACTATTGAAACTCTCAGTGATATTCGAACACAACCTACCATAACGACGACACGGTAAATAAACACTTGCCCATTTATCAACCGGAGCTCTACTCAGATAATCTTGTTACTTCTGATTTTTGACCTGCAACAACTTCTCCAGTTCTCTGAAAAATCTGTATGTGTATTAGCATACGCACATTTTTCAAACAAATCCCAGCACATAATTGTTATAAACCTTATTGGCCTTCGGCAAGTATGTATTGATATTGTTCTTCATATGCCAATAACACCAACCATGAACAGCATCAGGGAATACATCAGGAATTTGATTCACCAAACCACTACATCGATCACTGACAAAAGTAAGCTTTTTGCACAGAGGAGAAATGACTTCCTTCAAATTCTCCAGAAACCATTTCAAGTTCGCGTCATTCTCCGATGAAGCCACAACATAAGCAAAGGGATAGATTTCTGAAACAGAACAAGAAAAAATTCAGCATAAAAAATGATGAAACCAACAGAAACAAATAAAATGTTTAAGAAAATTACCGTCATTCCCGGTTATACCTGTTGTTGCCATGATATGACCAAGGTATTTGCTTTTCAAATGGGCTGCATCAAGGAATAATAAAGGACGACAGTAATTGAATCCACGAATGCATGCTCCGAAACAGATAAACAATCTCTGAAATTTTTGAGTCCCATTTTCAACTTCCAAAACAACACGAGATCCGGGATTGGTTTCAGTCGATTTGTTGGTATACCATTTCAAGTACATAAATGATTTCTCGTTCTCTCCCCATGTAATATTCAATGCATGCCTCTTCCCTGCATATGCATAATAACGACTAATGTCAAAATCATACTCTCTTGTAAACTGATTCATAATATCCTTTGTCTTCTTCTTTGGATTATGTTTAATCTCTTCGAGAATCAAGCTACTAATTAGTTTCTTCGACAGTCTGTTTACAACTCCAACACAACAAGTATGCTTCTCATTTAACTCCCTGATAATAAAAGAACTACCTTCAACACCATCAATAGAAACATCATATATATGACACTCACATTTCTCTTGTTCCTTCTTAGAAAAACATGCACCAATCCTCAACTTCTCATTCCTTGTTATCTTAAATGAATACTCAGATGCTGCATGATATTTCAACAAATCAGAGCGAACTAGTTGAACACCTCTCGTAAACAACTGATTGACACCCTGAAAAAGGCCTAACCAAAGAGAAGACTTCAACGGTTCTTTAACTTTATTACGGACATCATAATCAACTAAATTTGTAAGTCATGCATGCTCGAAAGGCATAATTCCTAAACTTTGTGGCTGATCAAATGGTATGATTCCTGAACTTCCTGAACTAGAACTAGAGGACTCATCTATATTCCTTACATGTAACTCAAGAGATGGAAGCTTATTAAACAAAGTAAATAAAACAACCGATTGGAGATCAAAATCACAATCGATAACCTTTTGCTGATCACCAACTATGTGGAAAATTTCTATAGAAAGAACAGAGAATTGACACCAACTTGAACATATACTACCCTTCAAATCAAAAACAGATGCTTGTAGACCAATACGAAAAGATAATGTATCCTCTTTGTGAGATATAACAGCGAGAACAGATTCCATAATCTACAGGACAAAGTATGAAACCAAAAAAAGTTTCAGTAGATGTGAACAACAACAACAACAACAACAACAACAACAACAAAAACAAAATTTGAATATTAACATCAACAACATAATAAATTTTGATTCCAATATATTTGAATAAGAAACATCAACAACATAACCAGAGAAATCGTAAAAACAAATGGATCTGAGTTTCATAATCAACATAAACTCAAAAATTCAAACAAAATAAAAAACAAATCAATTATACCTGAAAAGTTGAATTTCAGTTTGCGATGAATGATTGAACTAAAACAATAGCTTGAGCCGAATGAGAGTATGATCAAATTGAAAGAATAAACTGTAACTTCAGTTGGAATCTTCAAACCAATATCTAATCTCACTAATGACTGATTCGAAGAACAAACAGAAAAGTTTCATAATCAATAACAACTAGAAAATTAAAATACAATCAAAATCATAATAAGAAAACCAAAATCAAGTAAAATCAAAATCAAACTAATCAAATTAAACAGAAACGAAAATGAGTTATGTTGAAACGAGTTTTGTTGAAAATTATTCAATGTATTCTCTGATAGAATATCTGTTTGAATTGAAACCCTGGAATCTAAGAAGAAACGGAGATTTTGAGAGAGAATTTTTTTTTATTTCCTGAATCAGATTCCGTTATTTCGAGAAGATTTAATTCATCTGATATTTCTCTCATCAAGATTCTATTTTCTCATTTATTTCCATTTGAAACATATACGTTATATAGGGAAGGGAATCTCAGGTATTTTAAAAGTAACTAAAAACTACCCAATATTATAGGAAATAGGGTATTTGTATCATTTATTTTTTAAATGGTTTATATTTATGAAAAATAATATGGGATGAGTTTTTGTATGGGAAGTATGGTCACCATGGTTTTTTATTTCATGTTATGTAAAGTTTATGGAGAAGTTTGATGTGCCTCCAAAATCCGAACTTGTTTGATATCTTTGTTATCTAGCATTGGCATATCGTCCTATCAGCAGCCTCATCATAGGTTCAGAATCACTTTGAAGGATGACATTGTGACCACTCCATTTAGTTGGCCATTGTAAAGCAGCTTCTGTTTTTTTTTTCTCTAATTGTTCTCTAGTTGTGCAGTCTGCATGTAATCCTTTTGCGACAATAATATTATCTGTAAAATCAATTGAAGTTAAACCAATTCCTGAGGTGCTAATAGGGTTCATCATTGAAAGTGCTATATTGATTCTCAAGCTCATAAAAGTTTTATCTTTGTCTGATTTTCTATTAGTTATCTTCAAGTCTTCATCCTGCAGTGGGTTGTAGTATAAAGAATTTGTAATATTGTAATTTATACTTTTGACATTTCTAAAACTATGTATAGATTGAACAATCATTCTTGTTGTTTGTGCACTATTTTTTTTTCTTATTTGGAAAACAATGATACATTTTGTTTTCCATACATGTCATATGGATGTCATACAAAAGTCTGGCCATCCTATTGGAAGATGTCCTTTATTACTGTCAGCAAACCATGAGTTTAACCATTCATGAAAATTGGAACAAGTTCCAATCACATAAATCATATTATAGTTTAGATGCATCCACACCTGCTTAGCAAAGTTGTAATTAAGAAAAAGATGAGTAAGAGATTCTTCCCTTTCACTACACATAATACATGTTGTGTTTATGTCCGGAATTGTTGCTACTCTCATGCTATTAAGAAGAATAGAGTGAGCTTTTTTCCATATGAAAATTTTAATAGTTGGTGTCACGTTTGTATTCCATATCTTCATCCAGTCATTGTTGCTGCTACAATTATTGTTTCGAGAATTATATAAAGAATTAACAGTAAATTTGTCATTTGTAGTTAGCTTCCAATGTGCATCATCATCTAGAACATTTGTTGGGATTTGGATCTTCTTTGTTTTCTCAATTATAACTTGATCAAAACATAGATTCAATTTTTTAGTGTTCCAAGTTCTATTTTTTCCAAGTTTTATTTGCACCCCCTATTTAATTTTATTAAAGGTGTAGAAGGTCATGCGATCCACTGGCCATCCCAAATATCAATTTTTTCCTCCTTTCCTAATTCCCAGGTACAATGACTTGTTGAATCCCAGAGTGACTTCGTTTCCAGATCCAATTGTCTTTAAGGTTTGGAGTAGGTCGTATATGTAAAATATCATTGTTAGAAAAATATTTCTAGGAATTACTAGTTAATCCTAAATTCAAGACCCGTTTACTCCCTAATCCATCCATCTAACCCGGTTTAACCCCTAGTCCAAAAATAAGTTTTTGGACTGATTTTGTGAGTCGCTCGTCCAACTCACGTGTGGGTCTTAATAATACGTTTCTATAAATACCAAAATTATCCTTTTATCTACAACCTTCGTTATAAACAAAGAGAGAAACAATGAGTTATCTTCTTAGATTTTTGATCGATCTTTATATGTGTTTTAGGTCTTCAAACTGATTCTAGATTTATATTCAACGAGACATAATCTTCATATTCATATACAATTACTCGGAAGCAAACAACTTTTGATTTTCTTAGACCTAGTTTTCAATTTCAGATCTGTAAGAAGGAGAGGAAGACGATTTTTGTGAAGAAGAAGAAGATTCGAGAATATACAAAATATAGAGAAGAAGAAGAAGATACAAATTCATCAATTTTAGGGTTTTGTTTAAACTTTTTAATCTTCTTCATCTTGATTTGATGTTCAATGTTGGAAGATGAAGGTTGTCTATTCAAACGATATGATTTAGTCGCTTAAAGTGATGATTACTCCTCTTTTTTGTTTCGGGTTAGTGCTATTTTTATTTTATTTTGATTAAAGATTGTTATTTTCAATATGTACTGTGGGATTATACTTTTTTTTCTTTGGTACATACTTTCCTTCGGTGCATATCAATATGTACGAAGGAAAATATGTATTGTGGGATCATATACTTTTTCCTTCAGTACATATTTTCTTTAGTACATATCAATATATAAAGTTGGATCAATATGTACTGTTGGATCATCTACTTTATTTCCTTCGGTACATATTTTCCTTCAATACATATCAATATGTACTGTTGGACCAATACGTACTGTGGAATCATACATTTTTTTCCTTCGATACATATTTTCCTTCAGTACATAATAATATGACTGTTGGATCAATATGTAATGTGAGATCATACATTTTTTTCCTTCAGTACCTATTTTCGTTCAGTACATACCAATATGTACTAAATGATCAATATGTATTGTTTTTGGCGACTAATAGAGATCTTCTTCTTCTTTTATTCTTCTAATACTTCTTTTCTTCTTCTCTTTTGTTGGTGGTGCAGGAATACTATTTTCTTCTTCTACTAATTGATTTCTTCAGTTTTGGTGAAGGAGCATGATATGAAAAAAGATATGTTTTTGTTGATGATTTTGATTTCGATTTCGTTTTTCGTTGATGAATTTTTGTTATTTTAGATCTGTTTTTGTTGATGAATTTTTTGTATTCGATTTCGTTTTTGTTGTTGAATTTTTGGTATACGGATCTATTTTTTTGTATTTTCGTTTAGTTTTTTTCGTTTTAATAGAAAAAACAGAGAGAGAAGTTGTTTCTCTAACAGGGTTAACAACTTTTAGAATCCGAGTAGTGTAGGAGTAAATGAAACTATTTTTTCCGTTAAGAATCCGAGTAGCGTAGGAGGTGGAGGAGTTGGAGGACGTGGGATCAGTACACGTGATGGAAAGAATTGTAATTGGGAGTTTTCAAATGGTTTTTGGACTTATGGTTAAAGTGGGTTTTCCGGGTGGACTAATGATTAACACGGTACGAGTTTTTTGGACCATCTAGCAAATTTCCCAAAAAATTTTGCCTTAAGAATGGAAGCCCAAAGAGAATTGGGTTTTCTTTCAGCCTTCATCCTATCTTGGAAATCATGGTTAGGTTAAACCATTCCACATTTCGAAAACCTAAACCACCATCCTTTTTTGATTTACACGTGGATATCCAGGACTTGACCACAATATCTTTTTTTTTCCATTAATATTTTTACCTTTTTTATTTTTTTCCACCAAGAATTTTTTCTGCATTTGAGTTAAAGAGTGACAAATCTTCTTTGGAATCTTAAAACTGTTCATTTGATAAACAACAAGGGATGGAGTAACATTTTTTATCAAAACAGTTATGCCTGCAGAGTTTATTAGCTTATCTTCCCATCCTAGCATTTGATTTTCTCAAGCAGGGGTTTAAAACTAGTGATCTTTGATCTATTGGTGAAAAGAGGAGCACCTAGGTATTTATCATCCAGAGAAATTATATTTACCCCTAGGATCCCAATAACAACATTTCTTGTTGTTGGGTTAGTTTTTGGACTGAAAACACACACCAGACTTAGATAGATTAATTAATTGGCCAGAACAATACCCAAATCTTTAAACAACGGAACAAGATTATGGCAGGTAGTAATGTTAGCTTGACAGTAGATAAGAAAAACGTATGTAAAGAGTAAATGGCTTACAGTTGGAGCATACCTAGAAATTTTAATTATACCTGTTTATCAAACCTTCACTTTCCACCTTCAAGATTGTTCTTGACCAAGCTTCCATGCAAACAGAAAGAGATCGAGAGAGATTGGATCTCCCTGTCTCAAACCTCTGGTTGGTTCAAAGAAACTAGTATGCGAGCCATTAAGAAGAACAACTACGGAAGTACTAGAAATGCATTCATGACATAAGCCACACCAATTTTCAGAAAAATCAATCTTTAACATTATTTGAGTCAAGTAATTCCATTCTACCCTATCGAAAGCCTTAGCCATATCTATTTTTAGTCCATAAGACCCTTTTTATTTTTAGTGTTTCTCATTTTATGTATTATTTCATGAGCAACTGTTATATTATTTGTATTTTCCTTCTAGGGATGAATGCAGATTGAAAATGAGAAATTATTTTATCAAGAAGTCCCTTCATCCTATTTTCCATAAGTTTTGAAATAATTTCGTAAGTTGTGTTGTTCAAAGTTATTGGCCTAAATTCAACCGGGATAGTTGGGTTAAAGGTTTTTGGAATAAGGTATATGAATGAAGTATTCATTTTTTAGACATGTGTCCAGTTCTTAAAAAAAATTGTATCATGTTGGTTAATCATTTCCTATTGGTTCCCAATTTTTTGGCAGAAATTGGGAGGAAAACCTTTTATCAGACTCCACAAAGAATACAACTTTCAAAATTTCAGGCATAACAGGTATGGGACATAACATGTCATTATCATAATCAGTAATGCACTTAGGAATGAGACCAAGCATGTTTTTGTCAATATCGGGATTCACAGTAGTTGAAATGTTCTTAAAGTGATCAATTATGCAATTTGCAATCTCATTTCTATCATTTAACCAGATTCCATTACTATCCTGGATCGTCTATATTTTATTTCTTCTGAACATTTTCTTAGCTCTATTATGGAAAAACTTTGTGTTTCTATCTCCTGTGGACAGTTTTTGGTATCTACTTTTTTCTTTCCAAAAAATTTCCTGGATGTCATACCACTTAGTCAGTTCAGCGCAGTTAAGAAAGCTAAATCATTAGGTTTATTCACATAATACTGCATATTGTTAGTCTTTTCAGATCTCTCTTAATGTTTTTCTATGTTCGTTTTAATAGGGCCAAAGGTAGTTTTATTCCACTTCTTAAAAATATAATTGACATTTGAAAGTTTTTTCGGTGACAATGAAAGCTGGTGAGCCCCTGATAGGGTTTTCCCAACAATCATTAATCAGACCAGCACACTGGTCATGCTTCATCCAGTCTCCGAAATATTTGAAAGGAGTAGGACCATCATTCCAAGTGTTGTCAGTGTTTAGTAGATTAGGGACATGATCAGAAGCAAGAGAACCTAAGTGCCTAGTGGTAGAGTTTGGAAACTTAACATTCCAAAGGTTGTTGATTAAAGCACGATCTAATCTTTGTTCAATTAAATTATTATCGGTTCTTATATTATTTCAAGTGAAAGTATAACGAATGAAACCAAGATCCATCAGGTTAAAATTACTGATCAAGTTATTGAAAGTTTGTGGTTCTCTTTGTTTAAAGGAAACCTACTAATTTTTTATTCTTCATGCAAGACCACATTACAATCACCTAAGATGAACCAAGGTTTATCAACATCTCTTTCCATATCCTTGATAATATTCCAAGAATCTAACTTTAGGGGAGTATAGGCACTCCTAGAAGTAGGTTAAAATCCAAGATTCACTACTATTATTTGTGTGAACACTAACATTTATATGATTAAAAGCATAGTCCAGAATATTAACATTCATATTGTTTTTGTTTTTCCAAATCAAACAAAGACCACCAGCTGTTCTTCTAGGAGGAACAATCCAATGATTTAGCACATTCACTTTTTTCATTAGATTATGCATTTCCTTGTTTTTTTGTTTGGTTTCAGATAAAAACAACATTTCAGGATTATATTTATCAAGCAAATCTTTTAAGCTATTTATGGTTTCTGTGTTTCTAGACCATGACAGTTCCAAGCTATAATACTTATGAACTGCCAGAAATACCAAACAATTGGATAATCAATAGCGTGTAGGGGTTTCTCATATATACCAACACAAACATATATTTGGAAAGAGATAAAACAGGGTATCAATCTTGGTTTGTAAACACACTTCATTATTGAGGATAATTTTTATGTTGAGGACAAGAATATGATATACGAGTAAATAAACACACTTATCAATCAGACATATGCCAACGCAATTATCCAGATGAATGCAAATCCCATAGCAGGCAACATTCATATTTTTTAAGCATCATGGTATGAGATAAGGATTCATCCTATGAATGGAAAATACACAACAAAATGGTATCGATCAAAAAACATTGTCAAAGTTTCTATGCAATCAAATATTAACAAAACTTCTATAATCCATCCAATAAGCAGAGGTGAACAAAGTTTAGTTTTGGGATTCAGGGGTACCTCATTTACATTCGACATGCAAGTCTTGTATAGAATAAGACCTATCATACTAGCTTGAGAAGAAATTTTGGTGATACAATTGATTGAAAAATTGATTTTCCCATCAATATCAGAAGTTACCTCAATCTCGTTTAGTCCAGATATCTTCCTAAGTTTACATATGTTGTAGGACCTTAAAGACCTCCTGCAGAACATCATTTCCAAATTTTGCTTCTATAAAACCTTGTTAGTTACCCATTTTATCCTTTCTTTATCATTGATTATACCTTTATTCTTTTCGAGAATTAAATCTTGTAAAGAGTAAAAGGGAATTGTTTTTTTTTTTTGATCGATCAAAAGGAAATTTATTAAAGAGTGAAGGTACTTAAGAGGGGTACCTCAACCCAATGAATACAACCGGAAGTCGGAAAAAGAGATAACCAAAAAGAAATTACGACCCTAAGCGACTAGCTACAAAATTATGGGGGACGAAAAAGAGAGTCCCATAAGGCTATAACCACATTTGCCCTTAGACCTAGCATTCTTGTATTTGCTTCGGCCCCAAAAAACGCTTGAAGTTTCGCGTTTCTAATGAGACTTCCCAAGGTTTTCTTTTTGTTTTGGAAGACCCTTGCGTTTCGTTCCTTCCATATACACCATCAAATAGAGACCGGAACGTTTCTCCAAATTCTATTGAGTCTTTCGTCTCCCCAATTAAAATTCCAAGACTTTACGTTTTGAGTGATATTATAAGTATAATTCCAAAGTCCCCTAAAACCTTCTATACTCTCATATTCGACGTATTCTCCAACAATCATGTTTCTCCAAAAGGGAATTGTGATGGATAATATTTAGCTTGGATGTTAGGTTTTTTCTTAGGTTTCTTGATGATCGGTGGGAATTGAAATGAATGATTAAGGGAAATATTCATGTTACAAAGCGGAAATCTAACCCGTGGTTTTTCCCCCAACATGTGTCTCATCCTTTTTTTCCAGTTGTAGAAAGAAATGAAGTAGTTGCTAAGGAGGGTCATTTTTCCACAAAAAGGGAACACCAAAGGGGCAAACGGGTAAAAGTAAGCTCAAAAAAGGGATTGAACAATGGAAAGGCAGGAACAAGATATTGGATCGAAAAGGGGCTTTGATAGAAAATTCAGATTCTATGAAATTTTGATGTCTTTGATGCTGGTGGAGGCTTTTGGGACGTCTGTACCGGATGCTTTCTCTTTTGAAACTTGAGTTTATGTAGTCTTCAAATCAGGAGTGACTGGAGTTTTGGTATCTTTTGAGTATTTGATTTTGGTGTCTTTTCAAACTTGGGTCATTAGGAATAGATGCTAGAAGTGTCTAAAGGGGTATCATGAAAAAGGATTAAGATGGGTAAGAGATTCAATCTATCATTAGTAAGAACACAGATGTTTCCGGTTAGATTCCGATTATTAACGACCGTTCGATGTGGTTACTGGTTAGAAAACGACTATATAACGGTTAGATTTCAGTGATAGAAGGTTTTTCTCAGTGAGAGAGAGGATCTTACTTTATGTTTCTAACATATGTCTGTGAATATTATTCTGATTGTTGAATGTAATTGATTTGATACGCAGTATAAAACTAACCAACTAAATCATTGTTTTCCTACTTGGAAAGTAGTCCAACTTCTCTTGGATAAATTTGAAAGGGCTGCTAAATATTTCAAACAAAAGATATTTTTCATGCAAATCTTTCACCAAAAACCACCAGAGGTTTTCATTATCAAAGCCTTCATCATCATTGACTTTGGTTATCATTTTGCGAACATCGTATGCTATCCTGGATAAACAATCAGCAGCGTATGTTTCCCCCCTAGGAAAATGACGAATCTCAACATCGTCATAATTCCAACTGGTTTTAATCAGCTCTACAATTTCAATGGCTACAGAGTCTCTTAATGCCATTTTAGTTTTTTTTTGCGTCTTCTTTCTTCATCTTTTTATGGTCCACTTGAGATAAGTGGGTTTTCGAGTAAAAGTGATGAAGATGAATGTGTGGTTTTATATCTACGAACCTAATTTTTTTGCTATCATGTTCAAAGCATCAACACAATCCATCACCAATTGTAGTTTCTCCGTTTTATGTTTATGTTCGATTGCTAACTCAACCATGTGTCTGGATCCAATCAGTTCTTTGACAATATTATCAGAATCGGGATGGGGAGAAGGACCATATTTGTAAGCGAAGCAGATTCCATCATCTCTTCTTAACAAGGCACCAAAATTAACTTTCGAACCTTTAGAGAAAAAATCATCTGACATTCTTTGAACAAAACCAGGTTTGGAACTACCATGATACAGGTATTGCTGCAAGCGGCTTCGTATTTGGCTTCGTATTTGGCTTCGTATTTGGCTTCGTATTTGGTTTAACGATACAAAGTGATGGATCTAATCCATTATGGAACTTGTAGTGGTCATGAATTTTTTCATGATTAGGTAGAAGGTCAGCCCATTTCTAATTTCTTTGTTAACTTTTGGTAGTTTTAGGAGATATATTTTTATAAGATAAAAAACAGGCTAAACAATTAAAAAAATAAAAAGAGGAAAAACATCTCTGATAATATTTTTAATACAACATTTAAAAATTTAACAAACTAATTTTAATCAAACTACTAATTATTGTTTACATCTAAAATATTTTAAAATTTGTTTTTACTGGTATTTAGGTATTATTGTAATTATCAATAAGCGTATCGATATGTTAGTTTTTCCAACCAAACAATATACAATATACCATATTAGTCCTCTTGTAAATATTTATCAATATATAATAAAAAATATTTCAAGATTTGATTTGATTTTAATTGATATTGTTTTTTTAACACATGAGATATTTTTTAAAATTAAGTAAATATTAATCTTACGAATATAAAAGAAATACCTAACTTTGGTTGGTGTAACCCTGATATTAAAAAAATAACATCATTTATACCACTATATATGTGTACAAGGATAAAATTGTATACTAAGCATATTTATACATATTTATAAAAATGTTATTGTTTTAAAAATAAATAATTTCAAACATTTATATCTTTCGGCATACAAATCGGGTTTTTTACAAAATCTACATATTTGGAAAGCTCTTTGAATTATTTACGGAGCGAGTACAAATAAAAATATTAAATTTTTATTTTTAAACAAAAGATTTCATTGTTTTTAAATTTTTTGTTTTTAAAAAAGCCCAATATAAACATGTGCATATAGTCCTTACTAGTACACATAATAAATATGTTAAGATAATACAAATACAGGTTGAACATGTCAATTTACCTTTATTACCCCAGCATGAGAGTGTTGCAAGTCCAGGATAATCACTTATAGTCCACAATAACCCCGCACGCAAGTTTCATTTCTTGAGGAATCATATGTATCTACGCCTTCCTCCCATAACTCGTTAAGCTCATTTATCAACGGTCTCAAGTACACGTCAATGTCGTTACCTGTGATTATAGATAGTAATCTTTAGAGTTTATAAATATATAAGAATCTTTGTTTATAAAGATAAATAATAAAAATAAAATGTCATTACCTGGGTTGTGTGGGCCTGGTATAAGCAGAGACAGTATGATGTTAGGTTGTTTCATGCATAACCATGGTGGTAAGTTATATGGTAAAAGAACCACAGGCCACGTGCTATGTGGATTTCTCATTGAACTATATGGACTAAATCCATCAGTTGATAAACCTAATCTTATATTCCTTGAATCAGCTGTAAAAGTTTAATTCATCTCATCGAATTTCTTCTAAGCTTCAGAATCAGCTGGATGTCTCAATACCCCATCTCTCGTACGCTCTTCATCATGCCATCTCATATTTCCAGCAGTCTTTGAAAGCATGTAGTACCGTTGTAGCCGGGGTTTCAAAGGAAGTGACGGAGAATCTTGGCAGCCGTTTTCGTTTTTCCATCTTTGTAACGAGAAGCTTTACAAACAATACATGATTCAAGATCAACAACTATTTATAATACAACATACAAGCATTGGGACACGTACTAATTTTGTTATAAGATAATCCTAATTCCGAAAGTACCTTCTTACACTGAAGTTTTCGTGCAAAGTGCACCCCTCTGGAAATGAATCTCTCATAAGTTGGAGCATCTCCTTGAATGACTTTTTGGCCATCCCACCATCACACTTGTAGTTCCAAAATCTGACAAGAAAAGACATCATTGACATTTTGTCGCAGCCAGGATACAAAATGGTTTCTTTGAATCTTCTAACAACTTATAGAACTGTGCAACTGAACTACTACCTGGTATGCTACTCGCTCCCACGTCTATATTACCTATATCATCATTTGTGCACATTGGTACTCCATATGCATCTCGAATAATACTTGTAATATTATCTCCAAGTCCTTCACTGTTATTATCTCCAACCTCAGCATTTGTATTTTCTGCCCGACATTAGAAGTGGAAGGAAAGGTTGAGCGGAAACTTTCACCTTGATGGTACCATACTGTGTAGCTCTTTGTCATACCACAACTTACTAGGTCATCATATATCTCATATCTGGTCTTATAATAAATATTGGTGCACTCCTTGCATGGACACTTTATTTTATTACTTTCAGGAACAAACCCATATTCAAATGCATGGTCTAAGAACAACCTAAAACCAACATCAGACTCCTTACTTAATCAGTCATGGTGAACCCAACTCTTATCCATTGTTCTGAATACTGCAATACTTTCGAACTAAAAGAACAAATAAACAAGCAACTCGAAATCTATGCATGCATGGACAATCTCCTTCCAAACATATGGGTACCAACATAATAAAATCCCTAATTTTAATAACTTCATTAAGGGATTTTGAAAAATTAAAAGCCCCAGTTTGTTCACATAATATAAACCCCCCAAATTTCAAAAACCCTTATGATTTGTTCACATAATAAAACCCCCTAAATTTCTAAAACCCTTATCAAAGTTCATTTTTCAACTACGAATCTAGGTATAGACCAGAGAAAATTGATTTTTTTCTAGCTAGCTATGAACATGCAAGTACAATTTAACACATAAACCCTAAGAAAATTAAAGAAATTAAAATTTAAAGAGGAGAAAAATTTCACTTTAGTAGCTCGCAGGTGAACTTATTAGTAGTTACCAACTTTAATCTTGCACAAAAAAAAAATCTTAACCAACTTCAACAAGATCGATACATACAAACTATTATAGAAAAAAAAACCATTAACAAAAAGAGATCTGAAAGCAAACGCTGCAAACCTCTATGTCATTGTGAACAAAAGATGAACGACATCTGAGAGCGGCAAGTTTTACAGCGAGAGAGAAGGGACAGAACAAGCTCTCTCTGAAGACTAAAGAAAAAAGAAAGTGAAAACGATTGAGTTCCTCGGAAAATAGATTATAAAGAAAAAGAGAAAAAAATAATTTAGTTTTCACTCTCAAAAAATTGAGGGAGATTCAATTTTCACCAAAATTAAAAACGCGAACTCAATTATTAACTGCGAAATTTTCAGAGTGTCGACGGATTTATTTATGCCGCCACAGATAGATCTATTTTTGACGGAAAATGATAAAGCGATGTAACTAAAGAAGTTAACAGCGGCGGATTATTCGAATCCGTCAAAATAGTAACTAATGTTGACTCATTTCTAGTATTCTCGAGGGTTAGTCAATACCCACAGAAAACGGCTCTTAAATTAGAACCATGGGTACAAGTTCTAATTTTTATATAATACTTATATATAAACAAGTATACTACTAGTTAATAATTAGAGTTTTGTAAAGTCTAAAATTGAAAATTAGTCCGAAATTCTAAAAATATGGATAAATTTTAATTAAAAACAATTTAATGTTTAAAGAGGAATTTAGTTTTTAATTTGGGCAAACACCTATTCCCTCTTTTTATCTTTTTGATCAATACAACATTTTTTTTATAAATAACAAAAGAATGTTATAGGGATGGGTGGAGAAGAGAAGGGAGAGAGAAAAAAAAATATAGACAGAAGCATTTCTATTTCAGTTGACAAAGAAAGCTCAATAGGTTCAAGGCCATGTTGGCCAAGATCAACTGCTCCAAATTTAAGGATAACCTCAACTAATAAACACTAGCTATTGTTCATTAATCAAATACCGTCTACTAAAGATCTACCAAATCTGCAATGCTATTCACACTACTGAAACCGTGATACGACCCCTCCCCGTGCAAATCTAATCTTTAACAATTCGAAACTGTCGAAAAGAAGAGAGAATTGCAAAAATGGTACATATAATACGACATAAAGACTACTGCATACACATATCAAATTAGTGTTGGGTGGCATCAAATCAATTAATATTTATGAAAGTAGCTATAAATATATGTTGGACAATTAAAATAATGAACAGTGTATATAGCATTTAATTTTAAGAAGATCGAGCATTCATCTCAGCATCAGGACCCAAAGAGTTTCTTTCATAACATTCTTCGAATGTGCTCTCTCTAATGGCTCCTAAAGGTCAGCATTATTGTTATCCGACAAAGCATCAAAGACTTAACCGCACAGTTACTGGATGATATATAGGAAGGTTCATAAAAACAGAGAAAAATTTGCGAATGAAAGTGGGTGATTGCATGAAAATAATCCTATATTTTGATGGCCCTTCAATATCAATGGATCCTAATTGGAAGTCGACTTACATTCCTGACAAACTCACACATATCAATGGATCCTTGACAGTTGATTGATGATGTGATTAAAATTAATCAAATTTCAGAGTTATTATTCTCATAGAAATTAGAGTTAAAGGTGGATATATAAATTATCATCAAATTTCGTTTGGCGAAATAATTGCCTCTGACAACTACGATTGTCTAGAGGTGAATGATATGCTTTCTCTTGTGTCAGGCACACATCAAAAACAAGATTCAAAAGGAAGTGGTATTTCCCAACCTGCAAAATGCTATCTTTTTGATTTCCTAAAGATGAATAGTATCCTTAGACCTACGCCTCCTAGAGTGTGGAATTATGACAGAACCATGCTTCCCTATAACCGAGTTGGCGGTACATATTCAAACAACAAAATTCATAACATAGACAATCTGTAAACTAGGAGCATCAATAAAACTGGGAATTACACATAAGATAAGCATACGAGTAAACTGTCACTTAAACATGACATCAACTCGTACTTCTAGGAATTGAATAAATTTGATATTATTAAAATTATTTACCAGACTAGCATGCACTATGACATGCAATAGAAAACAAAGCTTTAAACTTTTGGGGGGAATTTTACAAACAGTTCAAAGAATTTGAAAAAATAATTGACAAATCTAATTGAAGTTGACAAAGAAAAACTAAAAACCCAGTAAAAAAAAATTACCTGATTTTGATTTTGAAGTTCTTTAACTTTGATAGAAAGATAAAGTCACCACTCATAAACTTCAAGAGAAATCAAATAGGAGAGGGATTAATCGTAAGGGTTATTGTTTTTGATGTACATATAACATGGAAGGGAGTAGAAGATGAACTTAGAGAGGAGAGAAATAAATATCCTAGGGTATTTATTCGTCTGTTATTTTCATTTCTCTTGATCTCTCTCAGTTTTTACACAGAAAATTAAATCGACATAAAACATAGTTTTAGATTTATTACAAGAAAATCGATTATTATAATTTTTAAGAGAAAATATTATTAATTTATAAAAATAATGGATTTTATTAGTTGTATTTAAAATAATTGATTATTTTAAATTTTACCAAACACTCATAGAATAGATTATGGACTGTCATAATAGATTGTGGACTCATAATTCGTATTATGCTAACAGAAGAAGATTATCTTGTTATATAAACTGAAGCTTATTATAAGTATTCATATCAGAAGGAAAATGCCGTCAAAAATTGAGATAAATAAACTTTAATATATTTGATTTTGATACATTTTTCTTTCATAGTCTTCTTTTTTACTCTTGATAAATTTTATGGTGTTTATACTCTTGAACTGTTAAGGAAGGAGGTACAAATTTTTTGGCTTGATAAAATTTCTACGACATTACTACACCATCACCGTTAAGTTGCACGAAGTTGTGCAATGCTAGCCTCAAACCTTCAGTTAAATCTTGTACGGATAAATTGTCTTGCCCATTTTTAGTTAGTTTTGCAGTGGTATGACAGTATGTTATTATATTCCCTGACCTTTTAACATAACTACAAGTCCAAAAAGGAATTTTCAAAATATGAAGCTTTATTACATGTATAGTTTCTTGATACATCCAATGTAATGAGGGGATGTATCATTAACTGCGTAAACAACTACTGGAATATCTGATTGGAAGATAATATTAGAAAGCTTTGGTCTGCTTGCCCATCAAGTTGCTTCTTTCACTACCAGTTATCGTGTTCTGAGTTTAATCCTCCGATCCCATGGCATGTTTCGGCATTATCTCGAGTAATTAGTCCCCGAATAATTAGTCTACGATTAAAAGTCTATTGTGTTTTACCGTATGCAGCATTCATATTTATCTTTAAACAATTATCTGGTGAAGGAGTCCATGTTTTGAGATGGTTGGCACATGATTGGGAATCTGCCGTCTATTGTATCTCAAGGATTCCAAATCTGGTTTCCAAGGTTAATAAGGGTTTTTTTTATCATTAAGTCAAGGTTAATAAGTTTTTTTTTTTTTGTCAGATCGACCAAAAATCTATTCATTTTGAGTCAAGTTCTTTTGACGAGTATACCGATGAGATAGGCTCTAGATCCTCTGTAGTAAGAAACCCCCTATCCCCATGTTCTCACAAATCACTGATTGACACGTGGTCAAATTTATTACCTAACATAAACAATCTTTGGTAATCCAAATTTTCTTAATTTAGAAGATTTTTAAATTTTAGTTAGTAACTTTTTAATTTGGTTTTGTATAACTCGGGAGTTGGGAACAAAAGAAGATTGATGCTAACTTGGACTTTTTTTCCCTAAACTCTGGAGAAAATTTATTCACTAAAGGGGAAAATAAAGAATTAAAAAATAAGCTAGAGGAGGACACCTCTATAATAGAAAATGAGAGAAAGAAAAAATATCAGAGACTATGTGCCCATAGTACATGCTTCATAAATTCCCGAGCGGTGTTCCAATATTGATAAGTATTCGAATTTGCACCCCATTTAGACAAAACATTAGCGCAGTCGTTACCCTCTCTGTAAATGTGAGAGAATCTAAACTGACTTGTATTCATAAAATCTATACAATTCTCCTATTGAACTCTGGAAAGCCAAGGATTTAAGTTTTTATTCATAAAGAGCTATGATAATATTCATTGATTCACATTCAAACCAAAGACGTTGCATGTTGTACGCTTATAAAATTCGAAAGGCATGAATTTCCCCCCAAAACTCTGTCGTTACTGAATTATCAACTCCCAAAAAAGCAGTGAAACAACCCATGGATATTCCCAAATGATTGCGAAGAATAATTCCACATCCTTTTTCAAACCAATTGCAGACTGAGTGGATTGGCCTTCAACTACAGACTAACATATCATCACAACCTATAGCTTGATGAGCCCTTCGGCAAGGGAGGCTACTACCAGGCAGGTTTTCTCGGCAACAGATGGCAATCACATAGTCAAAGTCCAACCGAGCCCTCACTCATTCACAATTGGTGCTAACTTATATATTATTTGTGTGAAAAGCTTCATGGAAATCCCTTAGTGATAGACACATTTTTGTGTCTAATTTGTCTCAATTCTTTATATTGATAGTGCTCGATTATGTACAAATTGTGTTATTTTATGTAAATATAGGTAATTTTGGGAAATAAACATTGTTGGAAAAATTGCCTCGAAAAAGTGTCAAAGGTACCTGGAAATTACTAAAGGTACTCCAAAGAAATTGATAAAGGCAACCAGGTGTTGGATGAAGGCACCCACCTCCTTAAATTCAAATAAATATTTTCGCGGGAATTTTGATTCCTTAAAAATGTCGAAATTATTCTCAAGATTTGGAAGATATTCTCGGGTCTATTTTCAAGGGTATAAGTCAAGAACATCTTCTTGCTTTATTAACATGACCGTGTACATGGGAAGACCCACAAAATCAAACAGAATCTCAACAATAGTTATTGTCGTAAGAAAAAGGAAGATAAATTTATTCTCGATATTTTTGGGATCTCTTCTTAACTACGCAGCAACGTCAAAGATAGTAAGAAGATTTCTCGAGCTAGCTGTGAAAGAAAGAAAAATAAATAAACGGAAATCAGGATCGAGAAAAATCAGATCAAGATTAAAACCGAAAATAATATTTTATTATTTTCATGAAGATTTAATATTCGAAAAGATTTGATGAGTTATTGATGTTGAGGAGTATAAATAGGAGTTGGGTCGAAGTTAGAAAGGGGGGGATGGCTCTGGCCAGAATCGAAGAAATAAAAAAATCAGAAAATCTGTTCAAAATCGTGATGAAGAGGATGAAGAAATTGTTGCTAAAAGGTTGAAGCTTCCGTGGCCAAAAAGTTGAAGATTTTGTTGCTAAAGCTTTTAATCTTTGCAACATTTATCTTCATTTTGTAACGTTTATCTTCAGTAAAACACTTTTACCTTTGTAACAATGAGTTCGCAACGCCTATCAAACATTGCGAATTTCTTGTTTTCATTATTTTCACTCTTTTTTTTCATTTGTAAACATATTGAGTCATGAATCATTATTTTGAGCAAGTGACTAATATGAAGAGCTAAACCTCTTTGCTGAGGTGACGGAGGAAGCCATTGTTCCAAGAAAAGTGGTATATTTCTATTTTAATTGATTTTTGCAATTTCTTTTATGATTATTTGCTTTGAGTAAAAATTGATTTAAGGATTTTTATTAAGCAGTTGTGATTTCTTTTGATAGAGCATGCTTAGCCTAGGGTTTTTGATGTTCTATACTTTCAATTTACAATTGTTACTTTGAAAATCTATCTTTGCAACATATTAGAATCACTTTAAACGTAAATAATTGCATGAATATTGATTAGATTGAATCACTTTAATTGGTTAATGGTGAAATCCATAACCTCGGTATTTGCGAATATTATTTTTATATGTTATGTATACTTTCTAGTTTAAAATTAGTTTTTAAATCTAAAATCAATCTTCACAACTTCGAGAATTTGAAACTCATTCTTACCACATCTATAATCCACATCACTTAGTTTACTACAACAATGGTAACCGAACAAAAAGAGAAAGATAATGTGTAAACGAGAAGAACTTAAGTTGAATGCTACAAATGCGAGGGTCACACCCATGAATTGGTCGATGATCTATAGACTGCTCTTTGTCCAATGGCAAAAGTGATTTTGGAGATGTTATCGTTACCTGAGTTACTTGAAGAGCATCAGTAATATCCCGTCAGATCTGTTTGAATTACAAAAAGAACCACTGAAAGTAGTAGAAAAGGAAGAAGTTAAGGATTAAGAAAAGACAAGTCTAACTGATCTGATCTTACACATTTCATGTCGTAGTACTACTACCACCAACAATGGCAGTGTTGAGATGGCGACTTTATTTGGAGAAAATATTTATGTATGGATGGGAAGCAAGTGTCAAGTAAATGGGATATGAAACATTGATTGGGGGTAAAGGGTTAGAATTGAAGGTGTTACGGTTGGATACAAATGCATGGGCAAGTATAGCAAGGTACCGAATTTTAGGGTTTCATTTGGGCCATCCTCATCAGTAAGCAACCCTAGTGGAAACTACCGTCAGACCCACTTTTCCAAAAAAATTCACCCTCTAACCCACCGTCCAAAAAATTCACCGACACACCCACATATTGTGAATCATATTGAGAAACCCATATTTTCTAAAATTATGTTTTGGATTTTTTTAAAGGCCAAACAACCCTTTTATTCAAAGGAGACGGAAATAGAGAGAGGCGAGATTTTCCTTCAAAATTAGAAGCCTTTGGTATATTGAAGAACGGATTAATTTTCGATCTTCTCTCGCACCACAGATACACGAATATTTTATTTCTCATCGTCATAATCACCACATTCGTTTACATTGCAGAAAAACCAAAATAAAATAAATGATTGGAGACGAGAGAAATGATTAGCTAAAGAATTTGCAGGTTTTTAACAAAATGTTTTTTAGACGCATCGAATTCTAGTAACTAATTCAGTTCCTTCAAAAACCCTAATTCATAAAACCATAATTTTTATTTTAAATTTAATTTATTTTCCTTTATATTTGTATTTTAATCCTAGAGTTTTCCTTCTTCTTATATTCATATGCATCGTTTTTCTGATTATATTTTGTATATTTTGTTTTCATTGTAGATGATTAATTTAAGAGGTATACATATCAAGGTTAATATTACATAAATTAAAGGATTAGGAAATCTTAGTCTGAAAGTTTTGATTGTTATATTAGGTAATGGGTAATTAGTGAATCTCATTGTATTCAAGTTTGGTAATCATGACTATGCATCATCTTTCTGATTCTATTTTTCATCTTATGTTTCCATTGTAGATGACTAATTTAAGAGGTATACATGTTAAAGTTAATGTTAGACAATTTAAGGGATTAGGAAATCTGAGTCAGGAATTCTTGATTGTTATATCAGGTAATGGGTAACCAGTGAATTTCATTGTATTCAAGTTTGGTAATCATGACCGACCATGATTGTTCCTTGTCTTGATGGAGAAATGTAGATTATGAGCGTCCATTGTGTTTTTCGCATGATCTCATATGTCGCTTTTCTTATAGATAGATATACACCATTTCTTTTTGTAATATAGATGTGTAATTCGACTGGTTAAATCAATGTTGAGATTTTACACATACATGTATAATCTTATAAGGAAGAATATGATTTTGCTTGCAAGGCTTTACTTGTGGAAAGAGATGCCCATAAATGGTCACTAGGTGCTTTAGTTAGCTCTTATACCCAAAGGAAAAAACATCCCGCATCCACATTATCATGTTTTCCTTGGAGATAAAATGTAGAAACTCTATACAGTACATATTTTGATATTCAACCTCCTGATTTTATGTACCTAGTATTTGGTTTTCCCACCAAGATAAAAGAAGTTATGATGCATGTATCATCTATGACCGCTCCCTTATCTTGTCAAGATTCCAAATTAGCAATCAAATAGAGTTTCATCCTTGCGAAAGTCTTCTACTCGAGTCCAAATTTGTACACCCCTTTAAAACCGGGGTGCACAGTTCGTATCTCCCTATTGGGGGATTTTTTTAGCTAGAAACTTATTTCAGTATGGTATTTTTAATTGTATTATCCATTCAAAACACAACTTATATAATGTGAATATTTCTCTATTTTATTTTATTCTTTTATTAGGCTGAGTTGAGTTCATGTTCTTCGTATTGGTTGCGATCCAAAACTGATATTTTCTTAAACTTTTTGATACTTATACCCCTCATCTTTTTTTTTTTGCTATGCCCTTTTTCGTTTCCTATCTATGGTATTGATTTTCTATTTCTTTTCACCATCCCTTATGTTTAGCTCACTTTATTCTTGATTGAACATGGGTTTCTCTGATCACTTTCGATGGAAAATAATCTAATTCAACAACAAATTCTTATAAACAAAAACCCCAATAGTGAATCCCTTTCTTTGGCCGACTCAACTGAAACACTAATTTTTTTTGAATATGGGTTTCTAAAATTTGATATTAATGGAGACGGAAATTTTTTATCGGTGGATTTTGGATCAATTTTAAGTAGTTTGATTTTCATTAATTTGAATGAATATTTTTATTTATTTTGAGACAGAAAGAAAAATTTATTAGTAACAAGTGGTTACATAGTTCCTTTCCTACAACAGTTGTGTTACTACACAATTAGAGGGTTTTGATTCCAAACTTTACTAATTTTTCCTACTTTAGCAGTTTTTGAAAGTATATTTGCTACCTTATTTTTTTCCTTAGCCACATAATGACATTGGCAAGAAACAGACTTACTAAAGAAAACTTTAATATCTTTTATAAGATTATGTAATCTTCAATCAATGCTGAACCTTCCCTCATTGACTGCATCCACCACCAGTTTTGAAACCGCACCTTCACTAGCCTTAATTCTATTTGAGTGAATATCTTGAGGTGAAAAAAGACATTGAAACTATTTGGTTTGAACAAACAATTCCTTGTCGTTATAAAAAACATATGGTGTTGTGATTTCAATGGTGATCTTGCGTCCTAAAAAATTGGAGCAAGGTTTTCCATTCTGCTCACCACCATCATTTTACTAGGTAAAGAACATCATCCCCTTTCTGATGCAATACTAGAACTCCTAGATCTCATCAGTACCAAAACCTTAATTCCAATTTATCAAAATTTTGAATCTACTAAACACTTTTGATCATAAAAAAGATACATAAACCCTTAATTGATCAAATTTTTGAGATCCTTTTTAAGCAGTACTCTTAGCTCCTATGTTTCTCGTGATGAAGTTGATGGATCAAGAAAAAATTCATCAGAGATGTAAAAAACATATATATTGGGATTTTCAAAGTACAAGAACTTGATATATCCCAATTATCACTGTGATCAATAACATTATCAAACGCAATAACATTATCAAACAAGCTAATTATAACTAAAGATTTCGAAAATTTATCAATTCACAATTTGTGTTTTCTTAGAATGAAAATCTAAATGAAAATGTTGACGAAACAGGAAAAACAAGAAAAAAAGAACGGGGAGAGAAAAGAATAGAGATAATTTCACCTTAATTTTTAAAGTAAAAATAAGTTATTTTATCTATAAAAAAATCTCCAATAACGAGGGACGAATTCTTCTCTTTTTTTTTACACAAAAATATTTTATTGGTTAATTAAGATGATTATAATTGATAATATCCTCATTTTTCCATTCTATGATGTCTTGAGGGAAATTATCAACATACTCAAAATTCATACAACTGATTCTATCTTTCTTAGCTATATAATGCGCTACACCATTCTTTAGTCTGTTACCTGACTGACAAACAAAAAATTCATGACTCTGCAATAAAATTTTAATACCAAGAATAGTTCCTTGATTTATCCAATGGACATAAGAAGTATCGTCATTTATTGACTTAGCTATGACCTCACTATCATACACTAAGATAACTTTAGCATAGCCCCTAGAGATTGCCCAGTCCACTGCATCCTTCGTGGCATGACACTCTAACTGCTCTACTTCTTGATCTACAATCATTCCTCCGTTAAAGTACTTTCCTTTAGCTCCAAGATATTTCTCTGCAAAATCCCTCACAATCGGTCCAATTTCTCCTTTTAAAGATACTTTGTCAAAAGAAGCATCAAAATTTGTTTTAATATAATCTCTTTCTGGTGGTTCCCAATATTGTACCTGCAACTGTATATCATGGTTAGAGACAATAAAATTTGAACTAGGAAACTTATAATTATCAATTAAAATAAAGATATTACTTATAGAAATAATTCTGTTAGGTTTAACATTTCGAGAAACAATTGCATATATATCTTTCCCGATTGTCCATAAAGTAATCATAAGCAGACTAAGCTTATGTTTTTTTCCAGAAGAAGACATATTATCTTGACTTATTCCTGCAGAAAATCAACTCACAATCCAATTCATCAAATTACCATAAACAGACAATAAATTACTCAATTTAGATTGACATCAAACCACAAAGATCTAGCATAGGACAATCTAAAAAAAAGTGTTCAACTGTTTTAAAAGTGACACTGCGTATACTACGGCAGGTGTCAATATCTCACATATCTAGAGATCTTATCTCTAATTGGTATAATATTCAGACATTTTCAAATAAAAAAATTTATTTTATAAGGAGTCCTATATTTCCAAAGCCCGTTCCATATATAAACAACTGAGTTAAACGACGGACGGAAAATACACCCGAATTTTAGAGGTACACAAATTTAAACTCCACCTGCACCGCTCACTCTTGGACGGTGCTACCGGAACACTATCGTTATCAACTTTACACTTCTTTCAACAAAATTCACATCTGTCTATTAAACAAAAGGTCAAGGTCAACTTTGTAAGACAAACTTAAACTCCACGTGGACGATGACGTGTAATTACATGGCAAAATCCAATCCATTGTTTATTATTAAAGTGAATTCAATGGGAGAGATTTATTACCATCGTATGTCAGACGTCATAATAAGTGTGGTTAACTAATACCGGTCACAAGCTTGCAGGCGCCAAACCAAACTTCGTCCCCATCACCATAAACCAGTAATATACCCCCACCTGTACATAACCCGCACAAGTGTCTTTCCTGTATAAAACCGTGTGAAAAAGCAACTCTTTTCCTTGCTTATTCTTCAAATAATTTCATCAATTTTTCTAACTATCAATGGAGATCTCCGGTGTAATTTCACGGTTATATTACGGCCTTGGAATTGATAAGGTTTCTGTGAAATCTAGAAAATTTGCTGGGATCTCAAGGAGTTCTGTGTTTTTGGAGAATGGGCATCTTCACTATTATGTTTCTCCTCCAATGTCTGGTTTAAAGAATAAAGAGAAGAAGGAGAAGAATTTAGAGATGGGAATAGTTAAGAAGAAATTGAAATTGGTTAAAGGGTTATCGAAGAACTTATTGATGTTCGAGTCAATGGGATTTGGATTAGAAATGGAGAATGGTTTGATTTCTCAAGTTAAAGGAAAGAGTTTAGAGGTAAGAACATTTCTGGGTTTCTCTTTTATTCTTACTTATTATTATCATAAAAATATATAAGTTGATTAAGATTGATGGATACTTTTTTGTAATTTTGAGGATTTTAGAGAATTTTTCTATCTGGTTTTGTTGGTGTTGATGAATTTGTGTTTGTTAATTGCAGGAAGCATCACAGATTCTAATGGCACAATTGAAACAATTAAAAGCAGAGGAAAAGGAAATGAAAAGAAAGAAGAAAGAAGAAAAGGCTAAACAGAAGTCAATGAAAATGAAAACAGAATCGTTTTCGAGTTCCTCTGAATCAAGCGATAGCGATTGCGGTGACGTTGTTAACATGAAATCCCTTAGAATTAACACTAAAACAGGATCAAAAGTTGATATAGAAGGAGAATCGACTAGCCCTATTAGATCATCGATCCAAGAGGTCGAAATTGGAAGCTCTAAACAAGAAATGGTAAGTACTAGCTGTTGTAGTACTATTCAAAGAAGTTCAGCAACCGTAATGGCAACACTAGATGGAGAAAGGATTGAGGTATGCATGGGAGGGAAGTGTAAGAAATCAGGAGCTGCAGAATTATTGCAAGAGTTTGAGAAAAGGGTTGGTGGAGTTGAAGGAGGTGGTAGTGTTGCTGTTGTTGGTTGTAAATGCATGGGTAAATGTAGAGATGGACCTAATGTTAGGGTGCTGAATCAATGCAGCAATGGGGAGAAGACAACAATGGTGGAGGAAATCGAAGCTCCTCCAGTCATGACTAATCCTTTGTGTATTGGAGTTGGTTTAGAAGACGTGAGTATGATTGTTGCTAATTTCTTCGGGAATCAAGAGAGGAATGATTTAGGGGGTTTAATGGCTGCTTGATATAAATTACAGGACCTGGGAAAACAAGTTTTCCAGTCCTTTTTCTAATCTGTGTACATATACTCGAATATATCAATTCTTTAAATCAAAGACCAAGAGCATGTATAATTAGGTTGATAATATACTTGATCACTGGTTTTTTGTTTATCAATGTTAAGTAAATTGCCTTGGCTTTTCCAGAGCTGATTAGAATCGTATGAACCCCATTTGTTTTTAACAATATCCATATATGCACACCAATTCCAAACCATGTTAGGCAACTCGAAGTGGGCTCGTGTCCATGTAACACCATTTTTGCGTGAATAACTTGTAAATGGCCTTTTCCTTCTTGCACTTGACGCCCATATGTGACAATGAAAGCGATGGATTTAAGAGTTCAGCACTTTATATACATTCTCATGAAAGTGATACCTTGGAGTTGATTCATACAACTCCTCTCCAAGTTCACATCTTAATCCATGTCATAGAGAAGGCCACGCATGAGTACTTATAGCTTAAATGCAAGGGAATATACTTGGAGGGACGCACAGTTTCCCACCCATCAGTATTACTAGCAACTGATTAGGGAGTGGTAGATATTTTTGCCTTTGGGAACTTGGGAAGACCTTTTCTTTGAATAAACTAAAAATTCATAATGTCAAATACCATTTGGCGTGTCAAGAAACTAAGAATACGAATTCAACAGTTAACTCCATCATGGCTCTTCCTCTTTGGGTGTTTCCAGGACTTTTTTAAGCCCACGATAATCACATGGCTGGTTATTTTATTAAGCAGTCTAAAAATCACCGAAACCCTCTTGCTAATTCAACATTAAGTCTCAGGCTGACCTTTAGACATGACAGGCACAAGAAAATATGACCACTGACACTCACTGCCGACAGATGACCAATTGTACATATCCACGATGACATTCTTCCGGTCAGACATATAGAAACTCCATTTATAAGAGGTTACAAATGCTGTGAAATGCATCAAACCAGATTTTTCATCCCTGTCTAATCTAGCTAGCCATGTCCCAAGATGAACAACATCTCTCATCTGCTCCTCCAGTAAGGCTTGGTCGGATTCTGACACTTCCATCCATCTTTCTTGTAGTGGTTGTACCTCAGGTAGGCAAATAAAATTTAGATTATTATTCAGACTGAGTACTGTTGCTTTCACTGTTTATCAATTGCAGAAAGAGGAATAGGCCTACCATCCTGGATGTAGTTAAGTACTTCATGCGCGCAAGGAAGACTGTGTATAAGAAATCAGACACCGATAAAGAGTTACGCCAGTGCTTGCGTCTACTGATTGGTTTAACTCTAACTGTCTAAGCTTCAATGCATGCTGAGGGGTATGTTCCTTCGACTCTACATCTGCTAATTGTTCGAGTTCAGATAGTATAAGGTCCGGCGCATGCTGAGAGACATGGTTCTTCAACTCTTCGAAAGCAGGTATCTGGTGTTTACGATTACTATAAGTTAAGGTTTTCTCATTGGAGGAACTAATCTGATTAATCTGGTCTTTTATAATGCTGTGCATTGCCTCCCAGCAACGAAAAAAACAGCCTTGCCTGTTGAAAACTCCATATGCTTCCGCAACTGTTCATGCTCACTTTCATCCGTGGTAACTTCATTGTAACCGAAGTGCTTAATCTTCTGAGTCCAAGACAAATAAAGCTCTCCTAGTGCACTATCCATGTATCACGTATGTATTTAATGCATGTGGGGTACCTCGTCACCCAAGTGGTTACAAACTCAGTATACGCATCCACAAAATCTTCCTTGGTCTCTGATTTCAAAACACATTGCCAATCACGATAGAAGTCGTCCCACTCTTTGTTATCTGAAATTGTTTTCCTGCAATTAGTTACAACGCTTTCTCCTATATGTAACGGGCAGAGCAACCTCTTGGCTTCAGGGAATACAATGAGAACTGCATTTACTAATGGAGGTTCCATATTCATCACACAAACAGATGGTAAATTATCAGGCAGAAAAAAGGATTTTAACTGCGTTAATGCCCAACTAAAGTGCTCTTCCGTCTCCTCCTCGATGAAGTCATATGCCACTGTGAAGGATGTTCCTAGAGAAGAAATCCCAGCTACATGAAAGAATGGAAGTTTAAACCTATTGGTCTCGTAGGTGCAATCAATAATTAGCACAGAAGAGAAACATTTTGCCAACAATGTGGACTCTGGGTGAGCCTATACTATATCCTTAAGCTCATTCATCTCTTCATCCTTCCTGTACCATACCATATAATGGTATTGGGTTGACAACTTAATCACTTGTTCCATCACTGACATTTTTTCTGCCACATGCCGTTTTAAACTCGACCTCCTCTTGTATATGTCTTTGGCACTCAAAAGACAATCTTTGTTCTTCTCCTTCAATGCCTCAAGTACTTGTCGAGGGCGAGCACCAATTGCAGTCAATTTAACCACTAGTTGCTCCTCATCCCGATTAAATAGTGGAACTGGTGAGTTTTCAGCTTCGTGATTATGTCTTCCACAAAGAACCCGAAGTCTCCATTTATTGTCAGGAAGGCAAGTACCTCTCGCTTTAAAAGGACAATCACACTTCTTGCTTTCTCTTCTCTGACGTTTTCTGGTATCTGGTGTGCAACTACTATACTCGTAAACACCACTTCGGTCACAAACAAACACAACAAAGCTACCCTTTCCTGCTGGTTTCGTCTCTGACTTTCTAATTATGATTCTTGTATTGTTCTCTCTGGCAACCTCTTGGCACCATTCAAATGCTACATCTCGTGATTCAAATAGCTACATACATACAACCAAATAAGAAGCTATAAAATATCCTTCACAATATACTTGTCCAAGAAGCTAGAAAAATAAAAACAATACCTGATCGGTCTGAAAACATTGAGTCACGTCCATCCCCTCCCTCGAGGTCAGAGCGTCATCCTCCATCATATTGCCATCTTCTGGTGGATCAGTAACTGGTATTTTATCCTAATGAAAAAGTACAAATAAAATCATGTTGTTCAGTCCTGATACACCACCCTGCATTTATCCGGCATAAGTATCTACATAACATGATAAAAACTCTTCTGAGAAATTAAGAAAACAAAATTAGTATCTGGTCGGTCTGATAACAGTGGGTTATCTCAATCCCCTCCTTTGAGATCGGAGCGTCTTCCTCCATCATATTGCTATCTTTTAGTGGATCCTTAACTGGTCCTTCACCCTAATGAGCAAGTACAATTTATATCAAGCCAATCCTGGAGAGAAACCTAGGAAGTTGTGGCCTTCAATACTGATGGACCAACAATTCTAAATAAGACCAATAGATGCCAAATAAATTACAGACTAATTAGTTTTCGTAAGACAAACTGTAAATGAAGCTAAATACTACTCAGCAATTGTTACTTTCAGCACTGAAATTCTCAGAAACAGGGTAAGAGTGGTCCACTGTATACACTACAGCTTGCTCGAAACTTGTAAACACGACTCCAGATTCAAGCAGTCACGTGCTGACAATCTACATGTCCGAGAGCTAGGAAAACCAAATCAATACCTGATTGGTTTGAAAACATTGGGTCACATCGATCCATACCATCCAGATCAGAGTGTCTTCCTCCATCATATTGTTGTCTTTCGGTGGATGAATAACTGGTCCTTCGTCCTAATGAAGAAGTAAATATAATATCATGTCAAGCCTGCAGATGAAGCAAAAAGTTTGTGCCGTCCAATACTGATAGACCAACTAATATACACAATATTTGTTCATTACTTAAGCACAATATGTGCCCAATATATTCTAGATGAACCAGCTAAAGAAGCCAAGTATTCTTCAGCAGATTCCTTTACTTTCAACACTCAAAACACAATATAATAATGGTCCACCGTGTGCACCACAGCTTGCTCGAGACTTGTAAACACCATTACTGTCATAAGCAATCAAAAGAAAGACACACTTTCCTGCTGGTTACATCTTTGACTCACAAGTCTTGTATTATTCTTTTTTAGCAACCTATTAGAACCGTTCAAATGCTGCATCTTGAGAGTCAAAAAGCTATATATATATATAAAACCAGAATAAGTTTCCATACAAGGTTAGTCAGAATATACTCGTCGGAAAAGCTTGAAAATTAAAATTACTACCTGATAGGTCTGGAAACATTGGGTTACGTCGATCCCTGCCTTCGAGATCAGAGCGTCTTCCTCCATCAAAATGCTTTCTGTCTGTGGATGATTAACTGGTCCTGCATCAGTCTGAAAGCACTAGGCCACATTAATCCTTACTTTCGAGGCTGGAGTGTTTTCCTCCATCACATTGCTATCTTTATGTGGATGATTAACTGGTCCAGCATCCTATTGAACAAGTACATATGAAATGAAGTCAAGCCTTGAGATGGAGCTAACAAATTGCATTATTTTGATCCTAATAGACCAACCAATCTACATAATATTCAGTCACTACATGAGCACTATACAAGCCAAATAAATTCTAGACAGTTCAGTTCTATTGGAGAAAGTGCTAAAGAAGCCAAATACTTATTTCCAACACTCAACCTAACATTAAAGTGGTCCTCTGTATCGAACTGCATACATCCTGACTTTAAGAATTGTGCACCTACAAATAGTCGAACTGATTGCAATATGTCCCTAGAAAAGAAACCCAGTCACATGAACAAACGAGAATTAACCATTAACACACAGATACAATTTGCCAACTATGTGAAATCTAGATGACACCACACGTTATCATGTAACTCATCTGGCTTTACATCTTTCCTCGGGAATTCTATGCAATGGTATTGGGTTGACGGAGAAATTACCTGCTGCGCCACTGACTTCCTTTCCACCTCTTTCCGTTTTAATTTTGACCTCTTGTTGCATATGGCGCTGACACTGGCACTGGCACTCACAAGACATTCTTTGTTGTTCTTCTTCAATGCCTCAAGTACCTGTAGGGGACGAACACGCCTTGCAGTCAATTTAACCCCTAGCTGCTCCTCATCGCGATTAAATAGTGGAACTGGTGTGTTTCAGCTTCGTGATTATGTTTTCCACAAAGAACTCGAAGTCTCCATTTATTTTCAGAAAGGCAAGTACCTCTCACTTTAAAAAGACAATCACACTTCTTGCTTTCTCTTGTCTGACGTTTTCTGGTATCTGGTGTGCAACTACTGTACTTGTAAACACCACTTCGGTCACAAACAAACACAACAAAGCTACCCTTTCCTGCTGGTTTTGTCTCTGACTTTCTAATTATAATTCGTGTATAGTTCTTGCTAGCAGCCTCTTGGCACCATTCAAATGCTGCATCTCGTGAGTCAAATAGCTACACATGTATCGCCAAATAAGAAGCTATAAAACATTCTTTACAATATACTTGTCCAAGAAGCTGGAACAATAAAATCAATACCTGATAGGTCTGAAAACATTGAGTCACATCCATTCCCTCCTTCGAGATTGAAGCGTCATCCTCCATCATATTGCCATCTTTCGATGGATCACTAACTGGTATTTCATCCTAATGAACAAGTAAAAACAAAATCAAGTCAAACCTTGTGTCGTAGCTAAGAGTTCATGTTGTTAAATCCTCATAGACCAACCTGCATTTGATTGGCATAAGTAACTGCATAACATTATAAAGAATAAACTCTTCCAAGATGTTACGAAAAGCAAATTGATACCACATTGAGTCACATCCATTCCCTCCTTCAGATCGCAGTGTCTTCCTCCATCATATTGCTATCTTTTAGTCCTTCACCCTAATTAGCAAGTTCAAGTTTTATCAAGCCAAGCCTAGAGAGAACCTAAAATTTGTGGCATTCAATACTGATACACCAATAATTCTACATAAGACCAATGGATGCCAAATAAATTATAGACTAATTATTTTTCGTTGGACAAACGAAGCTAAATACTCGTCAGAACTTTTTTTACTTTCAGCACTCAAATTCTCAGAAGTAGTATACAGTTCTCCACCAGAATACGCTACAGTTTGCTTGAAACTTGTTAAACAACTGCAGTTCCAAGCAATCAGAAGACAGCTAAAGTTTTCTGCGGTTTTCGTCTGTGACTTTCTAATCGTAAGTCTCGTGATATTTGCTCGAGACTTGTAAACTCTACTACTGTTACAAGCAATCAAAAGAAAGATTCTCTTTCCTGCTGGTTACATCTCTGACTTTCTACTCACAAGTCTAGTATTATTCTTTTTAGCAACTTCTCGGAACCGTTCAAATGCTGCATCTTGAGAGTCGAATAGCTATACACACAGAGAGAGAGAGAGAGAGAGAGAGAGAGAGAGAGAGAGAGAGAGAGAGAGAATAAGTTTCTATACAAGGTTATTCAGAATATACTAAAATCAGAGGGAGGAGCTTGAAAACTAAAATCACTACCTGATCGTTCTGAAAACATTGGGTCACGCCGATCCCCCGCCTTCGAGATCAGAGTGTCTTCCTCCATCAAATTGCTTTATTTCCGTGGATGATTATTAACTGGTCCTGCATCAGTCTGAAAGCACTGGGCCACATCAATCCTTACATTCGAGGCCGGTGTGTTTTCCTCCATCATGTTGCTATCTTTATGTGGATGATTAACTGGTCCAGCATCCTATTGAACAAGTACATATGAAATGGAGTCCAGCCTTAAGAGGAAGCTAACAAATTGCATTATATAATCCTAATAGACCAACCAATCTATATAATATGCGCTCACTACATGAGCACAACACAAGCCAAATAATTTCTAGATGGAACAGTTATATTGAACAAACTGCCAAAGAACCCAAGTACTTAGTTCCAAAACTCAACATAATACTAAGGAGGTACACTGTATCAAATAGCATACATTCTGACTTTAAGAATTGTGCACCTATAATCAATCGAACTGATTGCATTATGTCCCTAGAAAAGAAACCCAGTCACATGAAAGAACGGCAATTGACCATTGACATGGAATACAAATCTCCAACAACATAAAACCCAGATGACACCACGCTAAATCATGCAACTCATCTGGCTTTACATCTTTCCTCGGCAATTCTATGTAATGGTGTTAGGTTGACGGCGAAATTACCTGCTGCATCACGGACTTCCTTTCCACCTCTTTCCGTTTTAATTTCGACCTCTTGTTGTATATGGTCCTGAGGTTTACCTCATTATCTTTGTACTTCTCCTTCAATGCTTGAAGTACCTGTCGAGGAGGGGTACCCTTTGCAGTCAAATCAAGTAATAGCTGCTCCTCAACTTGTTTCCACCGATTAAAGAACGAAACCGGTGTGCTTTCAACCTCGTGATTATGGCGCCCACAATTTACACGAAGTTTCCATCTATTCTCAAGCAGGCATGTTGCCCTCAATTTAAACGAACAACCACACTTTTTGCTTCCTCTTTCCTGAGGTTCGGTCCCCGGGGTGTCAATCTTGTTACTAAGAGACTGGTAAACACCACTTCTTTCAAATACAACCACAATGAAGCTACCCTTCCCTGCTGGTTTCATTTGTGACTTTCTAATAATAAGTCTTGTATTATTCTTTTTAGCAACCTCTTGGCACCATTCAAACATTGCATCTTTTGAGTCAAACACCTACATCTAACCAAAATTAGTTTCTATATAATACATTATAAAGGATAAAATCTTCCAAGAAGGTAGGAAAGCAAAATCAATACCTGATCAGTTTCAAAACTTTGGGTCAAGTCAATCCCCTTCTGTGAGAAGGGAGAGCCCACCTCCTTGATGTCGCTATCTTTCTGTGAATTATTAACAAGTCCGTCGTCCTAAACAAAAAGTAAAAGTTAAGCAAAGGCAAGCCTTGAGACTTGAGAGGAAGCTACATGCCAGCTAATTCTAGAAAGGCCAGTCTCCATTAAATAAACAGCTCCAGAAGTCAATACCATCAGTGACTCAGTATATAATTTTACTTTCAACATCAGATAGAATATCAAATGCTCCAGTGTCTAGGTACGCAATACTCATTTCAGTTAAGACTTGTAGAATAATAAAATAACATATAACTTGACTCTAGAAATAGTAAACCAACCACCAGTCAGGATAACTGAGTATGCTCGACCCAACTGCTAACATATGTGTTTGCTTACAGACTCATGTGTATACAGCCAAGGTACATTTTGTAACACCAAAAGTAAAAAAACAACTTGGAAGGATAGTTCACATTACCTCAGATCGACATGATTGTGAAACTTCAGTATGAGTTATTCAAAGAGCTTTCTTTCACTAGTTGACATGTTCGCAATTTCATCTCTTTGAGGATCGACGGTTCACGATTTCATGTTCTTCTGTGCTTACAGGCTTGGTGCATTCTCTACAGGTAAAAGTTCCGATCCTAGAGTAATGTTAAGTCTCACTACAACATAAAAACCAATTTTTTGTCAAGCATCCATTGAGTTCCACTGACCCTGATTTTGTTACTCTTATCCTTGTATAATACTAGTTGCAGGCACATGCTACACAATAAAAGTGCAAAAAGTGAACATAATTTGGATGCCGTAGATGTGAGTTTTGATTTTCATCAAACTATGTTTCTTCCTCCGTACGTATATAGATTTTGGAACAATTTACAGTATTATATATAGTTTCCAATTCAGAATTCAAGAACTGTTAACATGAAAAAGTATTGAAATGGCATATAACATGAGGAGAAAGAATATAAACCACAAGATCCATAGGTAAATTCTCCAAATACGCAATATAGTAAGTAAAGACTAAATCCAATACACTTTATGTCATTCCACAGATTCACTCGGTGTCAACATCATTGCTCAATAATCATGGTATTGCCCTCCCTTTAACAGCGTTTTGTTCCACAATTAATAGTAAAATATATACAGTTCTATGCCAGATTCTATTGCACCGATGTTTCAACAAAAGATAGACCACAATTTACAAGTTATAAGCATAAAACACTCGGCAATTGAACTATTGAAAAACTATAAGTCGAGTCAAATTGAAGGTAGTAATGCAATTCAACATACCTTGGGCTTCTTCACCCAATTTTTGTCGGCAGTTAGGTTATATTTCCTCTGTGGATAATGACAGAACCTTTGAATTTCAGGAATTAGGGCGTTAGAAAACTGAATTTCGCAGAAATAAAAGTTTTACTTTAGATGGACAGATGGGTTTAGGCTACCGGGTGACCAGGATCTGTTAGGGGCTATTATCTGAATCATAGACTTTTAATCAGCAGCTCTGTCCTCGTGTCATATGACACGTGATCTTAGTCAAACAGAGGATATTTCAGGGTATGCTAATTCAAATTTGCATACCCTGTTAAAACATCCCATCTTTTCTCGTCTGTTTATCAGTCTTAAGCCGAGATGGGCAGATCCAGCAAAAAGTCAGATGTTGCCGCAGCTACTTCACCTGTCGTCAAATCAGAAAAGAAAAGAGGTAACAAAAGGGATGTTGAGGAAGAAATCGAGAAAAAGTTGGACCTAGAGAAGAAAAACAAGTCTAAAACAAACAATGGTGCAGCACTGTAACATCAAAAACAGGAACCATTGGAACAGCTACTCCAGCCGAAGAGAAAGTGGAGTCTACCGATGAACCAGTGACCCCTTGTACCTCTCAAGTGCAAAGCACTGTAACATCAAAAACAGTTGTAGGCCTAATCCTAGCATATGGCATCAACAAATTTGATGTGATCGATTTCTTTAAACAGGCTGGGGAAACTGTTGATGTGGGCTTGCGCTTCTCTCACCAGGATGGATTATTTAGGGGAGTTGGCCATATTGAGTTTGCAACTGCAGAAGCTGCAAAGAAGGCATTAAAGCTGAATGGCCACGAATTGTTTGGCCGCAGTATTATACTTAACCCTGAGGTGGCAAGCACTGGAGCATCAAAAACACTTGTTGCCAAGAACCTATCCTTTTCCATAACTAAATCTAATGTGATTGAGTTCTTTGAACAGGCTGGGGAGGTTCTTGATGTGCGCTTCTCTTACAATAACAATGGATTTTTTAAGGGAATAGGCTTTATTGAGTTTGCAACTGAACAAGCTGCAAAGAATGCAGTAGAGTTGAATGAACAAATCTTGTTAGGACGTCTCTTCAGCTTGGCTTTGTTCGAGAAACCATTTTTATCCGAGGTTTTGATACTTCTTCTGGAGTCGACCAGATCCGGAGCTTCCTAGAAGAGCATTTCTCAACTTGCGGAAGGATCTTATGGATGAGCATTCCAACGGATGACAACGATGCTCCCCGGGGTTTGCTTTCATTGAGTTTTACCATCCCGAGGCTTACCCTAAAGCTCTTGCCATGAATGGACAAGAACTTGGTGAATCCCCCCTTGACAGTTTGTTGATATGCCTTGAATCATTTGTTTGCCGGAATACTACGGGGAGTCCGAGGGGCAGAGCCCCCCGCCTAAACGGTATACGTAATGTATTATGACTGGGATTGTTTTCCGCTTTCTAGTCGAATTAGGGTTTATTTCTTTGCCCTATATATAGGCATACGTTGTACCTAGAGAAAGTATCTTTGGTATTCTGTTCAGCAATAAAACTCTGATTTCTTTGCCGTGGAGGTAGCTAACGTAACAGTTAGTGAACCACGTTAAATCCCTGTGTTCTTTATCTGTTTATTGTTCTCGTTTGATCTCTCGTTATAACACAGTTGAAGATGCTACGCCTGAACACCTTGATGCTAGAGGAACAGGTGGTAGATTGGTATGCCTTGGAGGACGTTTTGGTCCTTATAGTGGCACTTACAAACAGTCACTTCAATCTAACAGAGGTTATGATGGTGCTGGCATAGGAAAACGTGGAAGCCCCTAGAATCCTCCTTCAGGTAAGAAAACTAAATTCAATGATGATTAAGGGGGAGAGATAGGACAGATTCCCCTCTTTTCTTGTTTCTGTCTTGTATTTCTGTAATTATTCTTTTGCTTTTAAATATTATGTCTTGAACAACGTCTTAAGTGTAATATGAGATTATTTGGCCCTGCACACCATGTTGTCAAGAATGCATAGTATGTTTTTTTTTGTTAACCCTGCTCAGTTTCGCCGATGGCACCATGTAACGGCCAAATAGCAAAACTGCACTTAGTCACTGATAAAATACCCAATGGTCCCATAATCATCTATTCCTCTTTGTAAATCATGATGATAAAACTATTGCCTCCTGAAGATTGACATGTTTTACCAATTTAATGGCGAACCAGAGTGCCACAGAAAAGATACACTAATACTATGAACCATATTCTTCACCGAGTTATGATATGCTTATCTTAAAAATTAACAGTAAAACCAAGATCAATTATTATTTCCTACTCTAGCAAAGCAAAACAATACCAGTATACAGCCCCCACATTTCTTCACAGATACAATTATTTTAGATAAAGTATCAACAGTCTATACGCGATAATAGGATATTAGAGCTGTGTAAACAGTAAACACAAAGGGGTTAAATTTTGCTGTTGCATGAGTAATGATGTGCTTGGAGCAGTGTTGACAGTTTAATGATCAGAACTTCATTAGGCGCCTCCATGTAGTCCCTGGAGGCCTGACTTTAGCAGCTGGAGATGCTTCATCCACATAGCAAATTTCCTGAGTTGAGTTCGCTTTGATATCCGTTGTGGGTTCTTGACAAACTCTAGGCAGAGGAGTACCTCTGTAGGCACTGCAGACGGCTTTTAAAAAGTTATCATAGTCCTGCAAAGTGCAAATGAAACAAATAAAGTCAGTTCTTAAAGAAGAGATGTTCTACAGATAACAACGTCAAAAATCATTGCTCTCAAATATGAAGATAGACAGAACGCCAACTGAGTGAACTTACATCATAAAGTGGCACTTTATTCACAGTCACCCAAGGAACATATTGGTGAGAGGGGATAAGAGCACCAGTTTCATTCGCATATTGTAACTCAAGCTGCAAATGCAAGTCAGAAGAGTCAGATACATGGTTAAACTTGACCTCATGACCAGTGAGACCCAATTCAGATGTGTCAAAAATTTAAAAACAGGATTTCTGTATCAGCGACACCCCAGTTAATGGATAAGCTGGGTAATCAGGTTTATATATCCATTAGATAGGAAAGAAATGCAACACGAGAACATTTCTACCGTTTTTCCTAACCCACCTATTAGAGTGTTATTAGAGTGTCATTTCATTTATTATCTTTATATTTGTTTAAGTATCAACTAGGTGTAAGTTACTTTTAGTTAATCCTTTGTATACCCTATATATATGAAACAATCCTTTGTATACCCTATATATATGAGACACTACTTGTTTCTAGGATTTAACTAATGAATAACAATGTAGATCTTTAATCTTTCATGATATCAGGGCATCAGATCTTGGAGGTTCAAGTGGGCTGTGTCTGTGAGATAACAGAGATTGAAGAAATAGAGAAGGTTCTCTGCCATGAAGAAGAGAAGGTTGTGGCTCGGTCTGATGGTTTGTTGGGAGGTGAAATAGAAGTAGAAGATGGTGTTCTAGAACATCAGACCAGCTCCTCTACCACATCTTTCACCTCCGGCTAAACCAAGAGCTCTGGTCAGAGCAACAGAGAGTTAGAAATTATGGTTTCTGGTGGTTGCTGCCATAACTTGATGAGATGGGTATGAGTTAGATTTGGAGTTGCAGATATGGGTTGAATGAGCTCGAGTCTGTGATGGATTTGGGGATTCAGGGCTCGAGTTTGAGGGATCAATGAAGTTGAATCTGAGATGGGTATGATTCGTATGAAGTAGGTTCAGCGAGAGTATAGAGAAAAGATGGGTTTTAGTAGATTGAGTCACTGATAATTTGTGACGGAAGGGTGTGAAGCTACTGATGGGTTCGCTGGTTTGTCTGTGATGGTGAAGTTGAGAGATGTGGGTTCTCTTGGGTTTTCATGTTTTGATTTGCTCGTTAATGAACTGAGTTGGGTATTGGTTGTGGCCGGAAACACAAGAATGAGAAGCTGTTGAGCTGAAATGTTGAACGTGAGTTAATGGGTTTTGGTGATTGAAGTCTGTTGGTGATGAATCAAAGAAGTAGTTGGTTTGTGATTGAAGCTGGTGGCCAGAAAATGGTCTTTGCCATCGATGGGTCTGTGATGTATGGGTTGTATGACTTAATTTTTAATGAAGGTGGATTGTGTGAATGCTTAGAAATTGTAGGGAAGGAGATGAATGTGGTGTTAGAAACACCAACAGCCCTGTCGGAATCACTTACTGGAACTGCACTCCAGCTGTTTGCTAAGATGTCTCAAAGAGTTGCCGTGAAGTGAAGAGACATAATACCACCGTGGGCTCGTCTGTTTGGGCTTTATGAGTATGGGCTCCAGTTGAGATTATGATTTTGGGTTAGATTGTTGAGCGTGACCAATTTTGAGAAATTAAAGAGTTAAGGTTTGAGCTGGATCAGTTGGTGGAGAAGCTACCAAGAGAGAATCTACTCTCCATCTCTCTCTCTTAAGATTATGGCTGTTAGCAGAGAAATGGATCTGGTGGTTTTGTTTTCCATGTTTTTGAATAAGATGCAGACGCAAGTGGAATTTGAATTGAAGAAAGAAGAAGAAACTTAAAAGTCCCCGATAGTCACCCTTGAAATATGGCCGGGAAGAAGGATATAAATTTCCTTAAATAAGTTGAAGGACGTAAATTTCTTTAAACAAAAAGAAGTCCCTCAAATGATTTCGATGTCCCTCAAATGACATCAATCAACTTCTGAAGAGGCATTCCGACTGTCTCAAACACTTTCTGAAATGGAATTTTTCGTATTCCTAAATAAAACTCAACAACCTGAAACCTGAAGGTGATTTAAACCTCTCTAAAGGTCAAACTGATGCAATCAAATAGTATGCATCTGTTTGAGGGGGAGTATTAGAGTGTTATTAGAGTATCATTTCATTTATTATCTTTATATTTGTTTAATATCAACTAGGTGTAAGTTACTTTTAGTCTATCCTTTGTATACCCTATATATATGAGACACTACTTGTTTCTAGGGTTTAACTAATGAATAACAATGTAGATCTTTAATCTTTCACCACCATTAATACAGTCGTTAACAGGTTCAGCTCTGAACCCTGGTTCTTCAAGACAAGAAGACCATCGACTAGAAGTTCCCTTCAAAAATCAACTTCTCCACACAATAAATGAAATATGAATGCATCTCCTGCATCAAAAATTCAAAACAAAAGGTAAGCCAAATAAAAACTTTCATTTTTGATATGTAATTCACAGGTTGAGAAATCAAAACTAGTCTTACCACATCAGGCCAGACATGGATTGCACATGCTTCCACTTGATTCAGAAAGCACTCTTCTGGTCCGTGCTGAAATATTCCAACAAGGATAAAGCAAATCAAGTTACTGTTATGTATGTCAAAGTGAACCTGAACAAATTCCTTAACAGTAAATTCAACACTTATGGTGCTCAAGAGGAAAAGAGAATTAGAGAGATACCTGGCAGATGATTGTGTTGTTTTCTCCGACTATAGCATTCCCATAAGGAACGAGTTTGAGATCCATAATGTCAGTGACTCCGCTTGTGAATATCTTTTGGAAGTAATTCACTATGAAATCTGTACACCCAGGACATAATGTTTCATAATAGAGAGCCAGAGAAACTTTCGTAGGTTCACTGCTAGGTGCTGGTGCTACACATGGATTTGGCTCCGGCAACGCGGATGTCACAACTACAGCAACTGAAGATAAATTTTGAGTTGAAACTAAGAGAATCATCAGAGATAAAACTAACTTGAATAAAGAAGAAGCCATGGTTATAGAAGAAGCCTAAGATTCAAGTTTAGAGTGACAATGGGACAGGAAAATATCAGGGTTTACAAAGAAATTTGAATCACCATTTCTGGACATTTTGAGTGGGTAGCTGGAACAAAAATTAATGTTTATAGACATTCTCTTGCTGTGGCACAACTTTCATACATCATGCTTGCCAGCTGCAACACTCGCTCACCAGTGGGAGCTTCAAGGAAAGGAGTAACCAAATTGCAGAACCGAGTTTCATTTTCAGAAATATTCCCTTTCCTTTTAATGTTGGTGGACATAGTTTCAATGGGATGCCTTAATTGGGTTAAATCAGTTCAGTTCATAAGCTTGAAATAGGTGCAAAACAGAACAGTAAATTCAAAGTTGTTTGATGTCCATGTCAAACCTGTTCTGAACTTGTACATCAAAAAATCAAATTCTTTTCATGCTTTCACGGTTGGGATAAGTAACCACAATCTTTTCATGCTTCTTATGTTATCTGACTATGTGAGGCAATTTCCACCATATTCACCAGTCTACTTGCCTATTGGTGTATATCTTGCTTTACCTCCAAATAGTTCGTGGGAGTTCATACTAAGAAGCCCATACCGCCAGGACACGATAGTTGAAGAACTACTAGAAGAAGGAGAACCCACCATTGTTTTCATGCCTGCAAAAGAGTGAGCTCTTCCTTTGCCACCTAGTTGTTATATCCGGGTTGCCACTAGGTTTTATGTTTTGTGCATTTACACGTAGAAATTGGGTTAGAAAATTTGGCTCGGCAATCAGAAAATTTGAGATTGAGAACTGTTTATGTTGTAAACTAACATGGAGGTAGTTAAATGAGAATTCTATAGATTTACATAGATTTTTTATTTGAGTGATTCCTGGAGATTTTCTAGAAATCTATAGATTTTCTAATGATTTTATGAGAATATTTTAGAGAGTCTAGGTGACTTACATATACAAATGTAGTAGTGGATTTCTAGAGCGTTTTTGTGATTTGTATAGACAAAAAATAAATATAATATTTAATCAAAAATGCAAAATATCAACAAACTTATTTTATTATGTAAGTTATAAAAGTACCATGAATATCTAGTAAAATATGCGTTTATCGTCAAAATAAATTTTATTGTTGTCTTATACCAATGTTTTCATTAATCTATTTATTCCACCCATCCCACCACTAAATAGAACATTTCGTAGGACTAGACAGTTCACTTACATGTGTGTGTATATATATATATATATATATATATATATATATATATATATATATATTATGCCTTTTTCCTGTTTCCAAAATCATGTTTTTTTCTAATCAATAAAAAAAATCATGTCTTTTTCTAATAATTTATCATGTATATAATTTTTATTGATAATGTATGATAGATGATTAGTATATTAATTTAATATACTTACAAAAGCATAGATCAAATTACAAGATTTTCTTGAGGATAATACATTATAACTTAATTGTGTTGATTTTATTTATAGTTGCTATTGTCTTTTTTATTTTCTCTTGTGTATTGAACATTTAAACTAATGATTAGCTTCAAAGTCTCCCAAAATATCACCTATGTCATACCTATTTTCACATAAAAGTCTCTCAAAGTCCCTGAAAATTACAAATACATGACTTTAAAGTCCATATCCAATAACATGAGCATTTAAAAGACTTTTTAGAAGTCTCTAACCAATAACAAAGAGTTTTTGAGAATTTCGGAAACTTGAATAAAGGCATTATTCACTAACAAAGGTGTTTAAGAGACTCTTTTAAAGTCTCTAACGAATAACAAGAGATTTAAGATCTCTCTGAAACTCTATGTAATTCTCAATTCACTAAACCCTTTGTAAGGAATTGAGGAGAGAATTTGATTGACCATCTTCTTCATTATAAAAATCGGGTGTGTTATAGTGAGAAGTCAAATAACTCTAGGACTCCTTAGGTTATAGTAGATGTTGCTTAATGGAGGATCCACTCCGGACCCGACCAACATCGATATTGTTCCCACTTGACCACCTCTGACCGTAGGTGTGGGATTTTGACCCGACCATATAATACTGATATTGTCCTCATTTGACCACCACTGATATTGTCCTCTTTTGACCACCTCTGACCGCAGGTGTGAGGTTTTATCCTAAAAAGCCTCGGTACTAATCGCAGGGGTGGGGTTTTATCCTAAAAAGCCTCGGTACTATATAAGCACTGATATTGTCCCCATTTGACCACCTCTGACCGCAGGTGTGGGGTTTTATCCTAAAAAGCCTCGGTACTATATACGGATAGAGTCTAGCTTATTAATCTCCATATAGAATCCTGCTTATTTCATATGTGACTATTCCTAGCTATCTTATGTGTGTTTTATCGAAGCACACACCAACATTCGAAGCTACACACACCAACATTAATGAACATAAATACATTTATAACACACCTAAATATGTTGGTTGGGGACACCAGATGATGCAGATCGGAAGAGTCTAAAGATGATAATAATCGCAGTGGAATAGAAATAAAAGAAAAGTAACTGGTAGAATGGGTAGAAATCGATAGAAATTAGTTGATCTTCAAAGAGATATCTTAAAATCTACGGGGTTATCTAGACTTCGTTAATTCAATATGAATAACGACTATAGATATTAGATTAGTATTCAAACTTCGGGGTAAACCGAACTATGAATAAAAATCATAATCAATAAACTCGACAAGTTTAATAAAAATAAAATAATTTTAATTAATCAAAAACTCACCTAATTTTCGTTTTTGGAGTTCCTTATATAGATAACTCCTACGAAACAAACCTTAAACTTATCAAAAACCTATAAACTTGTTTACCAAGGTATCTATTACTTTTAGGCAACTTTCCTAACTTATTAAAACTCTTAAAATAAACTTCTAGGCTCTTCTAAAATTATCTTAAATAATAAATCCGAAAATTAATTATTTTTTACTATAAATAACATTAATAAAATGTAAATAATAATAATAAAATAATATATTTATTTTCCATAAATCTCCTTCCATCACCAGAGCATTCGTGTTGGGACATATATTAGCAATAGGTATTATCTTTAGAATGAATTCTCCCTCCATCTTTCTTATTCAAGGTAAACACGCATATGACACTCAACAATGGCAAGAATACAAGCTTGTAGTACAATATTTGGTGCACAAATATTCCCTTATAACTCAAATACCCGTAAGCTGCTTGGAACTTGGGTTTTGCTTAAAATCTAGAAGCTGTTGAGGTGAACTAGGTGGCTCAGCTCCTGGATAATATAGGCGACATGGAGCTCATCTCGGACCAGGATAATATAGGCGATATGGAGCTCATCTCGGACCAGGATGACTGCAGGGCATAATTTCCTTCAATTGCAGGTACATGCTGATCTTGTTATTGTATCCAACATGTGGATGATCAAAGCGACATAATTGAGTTCCTAAGCTAATCTTAAATGAAGTTATAGTGTTACACATTTTAAATTTTAATGTCTCTTTCCTTATTTGGTCTACTTACAGAAATGCTTTTCCCCACTGAGACAACCTTAAGCAATGCCTGCTGCCTCCAACCTTTAATCAGATGAGCAAGTTGTACTTACTCTTACAAGGTATATCTGGTCTTAGTTTCCAGAGTATCCTAATATCAAAAGTGCAATGCCATTTTCAATGGTTTTGTCTTTATCTTCGGAAGAGACAATGGCAGAATACCTTACAAACTTTAGTGTGGTAGCGATAAAAATCAATTACTACATGACCTTTTATAGAGATTCAGGAGGGCCTTTCAGAACCACTGAACGAAACCCTTAAGACCACAAATTCTGTTAAACTGAGATCTACAGGAAGTTGTCTGATCTGCAATCCTCTTCTAAGTGCTGGCAATCGATGTCTTGGAATTCTGTTGTCAAGAGGTGACTGGAATGCCCAACATAGGAGCAACGTAGTTCTATTACTGTATTGAAAGAGGAAGAATATATCAGGCTAAATGAAGTTTCACATGTTATATATTGAGCTAGTCTTAGAATAGAAAAATTACAAGGAGAACACAGAAGAAGGGCAGATGTGAAATGCTATTAGGCAAAAGACAATGAAAGAAGAAGATATATTTACTGATAACAAAAGAGCTGGACACTTGTATCTTGACATATGCTTTTACTTGCGTCATTCTGCCTATTCTAGGTTTTTACTATCGTCAAACTAAAACAAAATTTCCATTTCCTGTGTCGCATAAGGTTCATGCAAAGTTTATTGTTTTACAGTTCAGGAAAAAAAAAATGCATCTGCCTTGACTATATGTTTTTCAAATTGTGAAAATCTTGGCTACCTTCAATAGATGAAGTCCACTCATAAAATGTTTTAGAGAGGAAGAATTATATACCTCAATAGGTATGTCTAATCAAAAATGAAAACCATTGCAACTTCTGAATATTAAGGATCAAGAAATTGATCATTTATCATGGACACCTACCATACCAAAAAAAATGCAGCGTGAGAATATACCTTATCAGCTTGGATAAAGCATACTGCATGTAAATCCATCTCGAACCAACTGGATGATGGCGTCCCTAAATTTTTCGTAATCATCTACATTGTTGTAGACTTGGTGAGAAATCCGGGCATATCCTGTTATTAAACTACCATCCTGATTCTGATTTCCAATCTCACCATGATTAACTTCCTCACAATGCAGTGGAACTTCAACATGGAACCTATCACGCAAATGTGTTCTCAACTTTAAAGCATCCAACTCATTTGAAATCCCCAAACTAGCAGGCAGTCCAACCATAGCCACTCGAACACATATCCGGGGGTGACCCAAGATACGTTCCCCACGCCTTTGCTAACATCTCCCCCATCTCAATGACAGCATCATGATTCCTTTTCTTAATTCCTTCAATACCACCTTCAAATCTATTGACAAAGTCTAATACTGAAGGAACCACAAGTTGTGAACTATAATCTCTATTCCCAATCCAACCACTTTCAATAGCCAATCCATTACCATACTCACTAGAAACAACCGGATGATGCAACTCGGCTCGACTCCCTTTCCGACAATACAAAAATGCAACAGAAGGTGGGCAAAACAACCATTTATGCAAATTACTAGTATAAAAATCAGCACCAATTTCTTTCATGTCAACATCAACACAACCAATTGCATGTGCACCATCTACAAAGATTTGCTCAACATTTTCTTCCCTACATATTTTAACTAACTCCTTGATAGGAATAACTACACTAGGCATAGATGTAATATGATCAATTACAGCTAATCTAATTTTTCTACCATCACATTTCGCAATTTTCAAAGCTTTTCTAAATTCACTTATAATTTCATTATTAGACTTGATAGGAAATGGTAACCGTGCTTCGATGACGTACCCACCGGCCGTCTCAACATACGCATGTATCGATTTCTTAACAGCTCCATAGGCATAGTGAAGCATAACAACTGCATCGCCTTTTTGGAAATTGCCTTCACTAAATGCCCAACAAATTTGTCTAAGCACAATTGCAACAGCAGTAGTTGCATTATCAACATTTGATATCTCTTCAACATGATCAGCATTAACATATTCTTTAATTAATTTTCTTGATTCGAAAATCCCTTGTTGAGATGATTGAAGTAGAAATTATCTGGTTGAGAAAGAAATTTCAGCTGCCATTCTTGTTGAATTGCAAGAATTGACAATGGGCAACTTCCAAAACTTCCGTTATTGATTCTTGCTATTCCAGATTTGTGATGTGAGAATTCTTTGGCAATTTCAGAATCTGAAATCATATTTTGGGTTTAGGGTTTGGATTGTTTTCTGCAACAGTGAGGAAAATGAGTGATGGCATTTTAATGATTTTTCTACTAGCATTGGATTTTTCACGTTTCTCGACGATAATGATGGGGGGAATGTTTTCATGGATCTGACGGTGGGGAGAGCGACATGGAGGTATGAACCCCACGAAGGCCTTACTTAATGACTACCTGACAGCTTACTTAATGAACTCAGCCTCTTTCGTTAAACAAGAAATGAACCTAGCCGTAGTGTAGGCCTGGATGCCTATATATATACAACTTTTTCTTTTTTTTTCTTTTTTTGGCTCTTTCTCTTTATATCCCAAATTACTAATACATTCAAACCAACTCTCTTTAGTCTTTACAGATGACCACTCTACAAGGGAATAATTCTAACAAATACTTATAGTTATTTCGTTCTCGCCCCTAGATCTGCCTACCCCGAAACCTCTTTTCCTACCCATCAAATTTGCATACCCCCGAATATATACCCAACTAATAAAATTCACACAAGATAAAACATTGAGAAATTCAAACGTTAGTGTTATCATCAAAGGATTTCAAGAAAGGTATACTAATTTAATGAGGAGGGAAGACCAAACAAAAAAGTAAATAAACTTTGATGTTATTGTTCTTTAAAACCGAAAAAATATTCGGGATTTTGAATGCGAATCAAGATCTAAATTGAAAAAGACAACAATAAGGGGAACTTCCAAACAAGAATAGCTTATCAAAGAGATTTCTTTCTTCCTTTAATTATTTTACCTACTAATAATAGTTGGTTGATTCACAATCAAAAGTTTCATTACACATTTGGTTGTTTTTTTAACGATTTTGATACAGGGTAGCAAACAAGTCCCAATCATTTAATTCACTTTTAATTGATGATTAATACTTACTTTCGCAAGTCTTCCAAGAGTGGATTACTATGGTTTATACATAATCATTCTTTTTAACGATTCTATGGGATAGTAAGCACCTAATTTTGTTGTTATTCAAAGGACTACTGCAATTCATTAAAAATCAATGAGGATATTGATGGTGGAAGGAATTAAACATTTTTACTATTGCAACTTAAAGATGGTTTAAGTTGATGTTATGTAAATGAATAAAAATATATGTTATAGATTTTATAGTAGAATAAATAGAATTTTTTCTTATAGGGAAGGGGTAGATGCATAATTTTTTAAATTTTTTTCGAGATTTTTTTATTGACTGAAATTTAACTGAAGAAATTTAATTAAAGGTAATACATATCGGCTGAGTCAGCCGAGTTACTCGCGAGTAACTTGGGGATCGCTTTTCAACCGACGACCTTATATATTCGGCCGAGCCGAGTATTTATTGTTAACTCGCCGAGTCGTGCATGACTCAGACCGAGTTCCGAGTAACTCGGTGGTGAGGGTTAAAAAAGTCTAAACACAGCTTTTAATATCTTTTATAAGTAAAAAGAAACCTTAAAAAGCAGAGAGGCTGAGAAACTAAAGAAGTGGAGTTATGGAGACGTTGGATCAGAGTCAAAGGTATGTCTTCTTAGTTCTTTTTTTTCAGTTCTTTTCTTCCAATTCTTCTTCTTCCATGTCATCTTACTCACCATTTCTTTATCATTTTGATTCTTTCTAGAAAAGATGATTCAACAATCCACCCCTCAAGCAGAGGTATTAAATCCCCAACTGTTTAACTTGTTTTTAATTTCTTTTTCTCTTCAATTTTTCTTCCACACCACACATTCTGTCAGAGTGTAACTATGAGGTTCATTTATATTTACTGAACCTGTTTGTTAGGTTTCTAATTTATTACTTGTTTAGTTATTTAATGAATGTAATTAATATATTGTATAACATGTGGATCCTTCTAATGCTTCAACTTCAAATACAAAAACTGATAAACGTGATATAACTTGGGAATGAGCTATATCAGTTAATCCTAAGACAAGGCGTGTAAAATGTAAGCTCTATGGTCATGAAATGAGTGGTGGTATTAATAAATTTAAAGGACATATTATGCAAAAGCCAGGTGATGTGAAAGCTTGTCCTAAGACTATACAAGAAATAATGTAGAAAATTTCAAAAACCATGAAAGAAAAGAATAAGCAAAAAACAAATGAGGAGAGAATTGATAAATTTTCTAGGATATGGAGCAAAGTGATGATGAATTGGTGGCACTTGATGCTGTGAATGCAACGGTTAGTAAGCAGATTCTAACTAAAAGGGGAAAAATTTCAACTTGTGAGTGATGTTAGAGGTCCACTTGATTTGCTATTAAAATCAGATCCTGCGAAGGCAAAGCAAAAATCAATAGAAGAACTCCAGCCAACAAAAAAACAACTGAAATTGGAAGCATGGGATGCAATTGGAACTTGGAAAACAGAAGTCGGTTTACCATTCAATGCCTTTCTTTGCCCATCATTTAAATAAATGGTTTACAAGATTGGTAAATATGAAAGAGCAATGCCGATTCTGTCGTATCGTCAACTAAGAACCAACATCTTCAATAATCAGTTTGATGAAAGAAAGAAATTCGTTGAGTCATTCAGGGTATATTGGAGAAGGTTTGGGTGCACTATAATATCTGATGGTTGTAAGGATCAAAAAGAACGACAAATTGTGAATTTTTTAGTTAACTACCCAAAAGTGTGTGTTTTCTTGAAGTCTATTGATACCTCGGGAATAACCAAAGATGCTAAATACATAAGCAAACTCTGCAACGAGGTGATTTCCAACGTAGGAATAGAAAACATTGTTCAAGTAAGTTAACAATTTATATTTGAAACATTTTAGTTCATAATTGACTATTGCCTTGATTAGTTTTTAGTAATTATTTTTTCTCTTCAAATCAGTTTGTATCCGATAACGGCTCAAACTTTAAGGCTGACAGTAAACATTTGATGAAGGAACACCCTACATTACTTTGGACTCCATGCACTGCTCATTGTATTCATCTAGTCATGAAAGATCTTAGGGCAACTCCAATGGAGCGATCAAACCCATCGATCAAATGACTAAAAATTTGATCGATGGTCAGCAACAAAAACAGCGGTGGATAGTCAGGCGGTACCCTAGGACCGCGCTTGAGAAGAAGCGAAATTGTAGAAACTCGCTCACAAAATAGTCAGGCGGTATCCTAGGACCGGGCTTGGAATCAGGCGGTATCCGGGCTTGGAAACTTCGCTTGAGATGGCGGAATCCTACCTCTTCGCCCGTAAAAATGAGCGGGATGCTGGAGTCTCGCTTGAAACCAGGCGATGGTCTAGGATACCGCCCGACTATATTTTTCGTCGTCGACCTTTCAATTAGATATAGTCGGCTACAGTAAAAACCGTCGATTTATATACTAAATATAATCGACGGTTGGGGAAGAATTTGGGCGACCATCGATCAAAAATCGTCTTTGATCGACGATTTGATCGTCCATTGTGGTTGCCCTTAGCGAGCATATTCCACAGATAATTAAAGCTATCAGCAGGGCCAAGTCACTTATTTCTTATATTTACAACCATGGAGCAGTATTGACATGTTTAGATATTTAACAGGTAACTCAGAATTGCATAGGTCTACTGATAATAGATTTGCAACTACATATTATACATTGAGCATCCTTTTGGAGTACAGAGGTTCCCTGCAAGTGTTTTTTGTTCAAGATAAGTGGATGCATTCTAGTTATACAAGGAAATCAGATGGATAAAGAATGATGGCAATCGTTTTGAGTAATGAATTTTGGGAGAGTGTTACATTTTCTACTCAAGTATTGTCTCTATTAGTAGAGGTTGTGAGGATGGTGGATATGAAGATAAAACCTTTCATAAGTTATATTTATTGAAGCTGTGATGAGATCAAAAGAGAGGATGCAACAGAACTTAAAGAAAATCAAATGCAGTGATGCAATTTGGAATAAATTTTTTGATATCTTTGAAAAAAGATGGGAAAAAAAGATTCGGCATCCCTTACATTGTGCTGGTTACTACCTAAACCCAAATTATTTCTACAAATCCCTGCTGAGAGAATGGACAATGACCCAATGCACCGAGCAGTGAATGAAGGACTTTACAAGGCTATGGACCGGCTTATAACTGATCCTACTGATCATGATCAATCCATGCTTGAACTGCGAAGTTACACAGATGTTGTAGGGATCTTAGGAAGACCACCAGCTATGAGAACTAGAGATACAATACAACCTCGTAAGTTATTACGAAGTTTACTTTGCTCCTATATTTTTTTTAAATCTTAGATAATTAGACTTTTAGTCTTGAATTTCCTAATTGTTTTCTTTCATTGTATAGATGATTGGTAGATACTTAATGGGGTTGACGTACCTTGCCTACAGAATTTTGCAATTCGAGTTTTAATTCTGGCTTGTAGTTCTTCGTCGTATTAGCGAAATTGGAGTATATTCAGAATGTAAGTAGAAATATCATCTAGCAAGTTTTAAGTATCCAACTGTGCTATTTTGTTTTGATGTCTACCTAATAACTACTACAATACCATACAATAATGTTTAGCTTACTGTCAACAGTTTAACTATTTAGAAATGATTGTATATTGTTAACAGTTTAGTTATTTAGAAATGATTTTCTAACTTTCTAAGATATATATCTGAAATTTCAGATTACGTATATGAATATATAATATATCTTATTGTCAACATTTCAGATCATAGCTTCCACAAGTTTTTTCTGTCAATTTAAGAACAAAGTTTGGTCATGTAGTTTTTGTTTCTTATTTATACTGTTTGCTTATTTGTTGTTGTTTCTTGTGTATTTGAAATGATTATCTAACTTTTTATACTTGGATCAAATTTCAGTTGTGTTCCAAGAAAAGAAACAAGTTTTTGGAGCAAAAATTGAGTCAAGATGTCTTCATTCAGTACGACAGGAAATTAAAGCGTCGATACGAGGAAGAAAACAAATACGACAAAAGGAATGTACATCGTCCTATTTTCTTGGAAGAATTTGATGAAGAAGACGATTGGCTCATACCAGAAGGTGGAGGATTAGTTAGGGAAGGTGAAGATCTTACTTGGGAACAAGCTAATGCAGCCAGTGGAGCTACGGATGTTGGACCAAGCACGAGGGAAAGAAGAAAGTAAAAGTCAGATACGCATCCCTCATTCATTCTTCTCTTTAAGATATTTAATGACGATACTCTTCCTTCATCTGATGTTGATAGTGCGAAAGTGATGATTTTAATTTCAAATGGATTAAGATAAGCGCATGGAAGCTAATAAGAGTAATGGTGCTAATGGAGACAAAGGTGTCAATGAGGAAGAAAATTATAGAGTTAAACCTTAGTCATTAGATTTATGTTTGGAAGCTGGTTTGTTTTTTTTTTTTTTTTTTTGAAATCAGAACTTCAAAATATGGTGTTGAGTCTGTTTGGTTGAGTCTGGATTAGGTCTAATAGTTTGACAGAACTTTAAGTTTGTTTTGTATAGTATTAATAGACTTGCATTAGCCGTTAGGACTTTTTTAGATCATAACATGTTATGCATTACATGGGGTATATATGAGACCTCAAATATTGATTAGAAATATGTACAAGTCTGGGGATTGACCGAGTTACTCGACAAGGATCGTCCGGGATCGGCGATCCAGGGCCGATCCTCGAGTCGTACAACTTTTTTTGTAACCATAAATGGGTATCATTCGTATTTTCATGGGTATATAGAGGAAAAGCCTTTTTTTTTTCTAAGGAAGTAAAACGTTATTTAATATTAGTGTTTACATTTCTGGGATAGGTTCGACCCATTCGGTGGGCAATTACAATATTAATTAAAGATATTGGACATATTGAATCCCACACCTTGCACTCCATTCTTTGTTGTTGTTCATTTGTCATCGTATAGTTTGCTAGTCCATCTACAGTTTGGTTGGCCTCCCGATATACATGCTGCACCGAAAATGTTGGAATAAGGGCAAGGTTCTGGTGGATACTCTGAATCATGTGAGATAGGTACCAAGGTGTATCACATTTATGATTGATGATGTCTACCAATGTCAGTGAACCCGCTTCAAAACATACTTTCCTCCATTGATATTATACTGCCATTCTCGAGGCTACAAGAAAAGTATAATTTTATGAGGGCATCAATTATGCCATATTTTGTTGTAGAGCTTGAAAGTGAGAACATTCTACTGGATAGCTGGAGGTGAAAGGCCTGGATCATTAGTGATGATTTTTTGGTATCCTGATCTAACCGAGTAGTTCCCTGTTTTAGTGAATAATCATATTTGTTTATCTTCTGACGCTATGGTGGGTAGGTGGATGAATATTGCATTTACCATGGTTACGGGGAATAATTGATGGATGAGATGGTGATTCCATGTGCTGGTTTGTTGTTCAATGAGATGTGCTACTCTGACTGTGGTGGGTAGTTGGGGTGGTTGAAAAGGTTTATGGAATGGCACCCATCTCCAATGTTTTGGAGCAAATGTGATATTTTATGTAGAATTTTCCACATAAAGATGACCAAGGGTGATGGAGTAGGTATCTCGGGGAAGATTGACTCACCTTTAAGGTATTTTTTGGAGTAAAGTAAACTGGAAATCGAGTCCGGTGTTCATGTATCTTCCAAATCCTCTTGAGTAACAAGGTTGTGTTGTGATATTTGTTGGCTCGTATTGGCAGCGAGGTTTGATGAGCTTGTCCCGGCCAACTAGATGTAGTTTCCTAGAATTCTTATCATGCTCCCAAATGTTATTTGGTCAATTTTGTTGTGTACATGAGATGACATCATCTGCATTGGCATCACATGATTTCTTGTTAGGGTGAGAGCTGTGTTTATGAGTTGTAATCTGCCAGCCTGAGTAAGACACTTCTTTATCCATCCCTCAGCTTTTCTATCTAATTTATTGAGTAGTTGGTAAAACATGATGGAGCTATTCCTAACTTGTTTGAAAGTGACACCAAGGTAAATTAGTGGGGTAGAGGTGGTGGGAATATTGAAGGTATTCTGCAGCCAAGTGATAGTTGAAGGTTGTAGATGAGGGTGGTGAGTGATGTTTGATTTTGTAAGCTTATGGTTTGGCCTGCATATGTCGAGTAGGAATGAAGAATTTGATTTATGGTATTGCAAGTTTCTTGGGTGGCTAAGCATGTAAGCAGTAAATCATCTGCATAAATTAAGTGAAGTATGAGTGGTGCATTCCTTGCGATTTTCAGTCCAACTAGTTTGCCTTCAACTTCACATATTGCAAAATTAGTAGAAAAAATTTCAACACATAAGATAAAAATATATGGAGAAAGTGGATCACCCTGGTGTAATCCTCATCTTGGAACGATGTGCCCATAAGATGACCCATTGATTTTAATGGAGTGTGAAACTGAGGTGATGCATAATATGATGTACTTGATGAATTGGTCCGGGAACCCTAGTGAAACAAGAGACTGTTGAATGAAACCCCAATCTAGGGAATCATAAGCTTTGTGAATATCAAGCTTGAGAGCAATCTTTGGCTATTTTGATGGGGTGGATGAACGAATATGGTGGAAGAGTTCAGCTGCAATGACAATGCTGTCATGTATGGCTCTATTGGGAATGAATGCACTTTGAAATTGACTGATTATGAATTGAAGAAGTGGTCTCATTCTATTGACTAGGATTTTTTGGCAATTATTTTATAAACCACATTGTACAATTTAATCAGTCTGAATTGGGGTGGTTGCTCAGGATCATCAACTTTGGGGAGTAAAGTAATGTTTGTGTGGTTTAGGGATGGAGGTAGTTGAGTATTTGTGAAAAAAATAGTTAACTAGTTCAGTGATTACCCCTTTTGTTGTGTCTCAATAGAACTTGAAGAATTTTCTTGTGTATCTATCCGGGCCTAGTGCCTTGTCTGATCCAATGGAGAAAAGAGCTTGTCTAATTTCCTCATGGGCTAGTTTGGTGAGAAGTCCATCTGTTATAGCTTTGGTGAGTCTTAGTTGTATCTTTTAAAGGAGACTTGTATCAATTGTAGTTGGATCTGCACAATATTGTTGTGAAAAATGGTTCACCATTATTTGTATGATTTGTCTAGAGTCTTCAACCAGTGTCCTTGATAATTTTTGAGTTGGTGAATATAGTTCTTGTTTTTATGGATTGTTACAGAAATGTGGAAGAATGTGGTGTTGAAATCTCCTTCCTTGAGCCATTGTATCCTGGATCGATGTTTCCAATAGGATTTCTAACATTGGATAAGGACCATGTGCGAATTTGGTGTCTGTTGCTTAATGTGTAACCAATGTTGTAGGTCCCTACCTCTTGCATATGCACATTTTCCTTGTGCAAAATTGGATTTGTTTTTCAGCTGTTTTTCTCAAAGCTGGGAGATATCCAAATGATTATTTATGCCATCTTGAAGAGCCATTGCAGTATGCTGAGTTTTGGAGTTGTAGTTTAGGAATGGGTTGTAATGATGAATGCAATCCCGTGCTTGAGTGACCACCGCAGTCATATGTGGATGAATGCACCAGAGATGTTCCATCTTGAATTTTTTTGATATTTGGTGCGGTATTGCTCTGTACTTCATTAGAAGGGGAGCATGATCTGAACCAATCCTAGGAAGGTGAAACATTAATATCGCTGGGTGTAGGTAAATCCATTGTTGATTAGCTAAGCATATGTCTAATATTTCCAATATGAAATTATCACCTATTTGATTGTTGGACCACGTAAATGGATCACCCTAAATATCCTAAATTAATCAAACCGACAGTATTGATACAATCTTTAATGCTTTGGTAGCAGTGATTGGCCTACCACCTTTCTTTTCTTTTGATCAAGTACTTCATTAAAATCTTCCATTAGGAGCCAAGGTAATTGTGTTTGAGGGATGATTGAGTTAAAATATTTCCAAAGATATTTTCTTGTTGTGCTATTTGGAGGTGCATAAATACCAATGAACATCCAAGGTTGTTGTGGATCTACAACTTCAATGTAGGCATGAATAAAAATTTGATTAGCACTTAAGATATTAACTTCAAGGTCAGCCGACCACATTAAACTTAGGCCACCTTTTCTACCAATACAAGGAACATTACAACTTTGATGAAAACCTAATTTACCTTGCAGAGAAGACATATTAGTAGAACTAGCTAAAGATTTTGAAAGAAACAAAAATTGAGGATGATGTATGCGAGTAAACTCACACAATTTTGAATCTGCCAAGTGTTGGTGCACTCCTTGACAGTGCAGGCTAAACAACTCATTTGGTTGGTGAGGGTTGGTCCTTTCAAACACCTAGCAAAATCTTAGATGTAGCTTCAGTATCAGTCTCATTATCCGTTGATAGATGCCAAGCTGGTTTTATAGCAGCAGTTGAGTTCCCTGAATCTGATTGCAAATTTCTCGATTTTTCATTTGGTTGGATAGGTTAAATACTTGGGCCTGGAATTGGTAAAGCATATTTGATTTCCCTTGGCCTCTCCGTCGGAACTTCCCAAGATGATACATGAATTCTTGGTGTAGTAGCCTGCAAGGTTGTCAGAGAGGCAAACTTTCTGGATTTAGGATATGGAGGAGGTAAAGCAAAGTCTGAGGTAGCAAGGACATTGGAATGTTAAGGTGTTGATTTTCTCGGTCTATCACTTCTTTTCTTATAAGTTTTCATCTGAGAGGTTTGAAGTGCATGTTGGTTTGTGGGATGGTTGTGGGTAACCCAAACTTGTGGTTTTCCCTCTATATTGCTGACAGTAAGCTTAACTCTAGCCTCAGGTTTCTGCAAGAAAGAGAGCAGTAGTTGGGTGTATTAAGGGGTGAAGAAATTTAGTGGTGGGGATGAAAGAAGAGTAATGAAATTGGTTGTGGTTAGGAATGGTGTTTGAGCTGAATCAACGGGGGGTTTGCCTTTATCTATGGTTGCTATCACGGGTGGTTCATGAACCACAGTTGCAAATACGAACACGCTATAATGGATTGGTCCACCAAAATGATTTGGACCTATTTGAGATGCAGACACATAAGGAATGTTTTTGATATGAAATTTCTTATTTGTTTCAAAGGTCGGTCCAAAACTGTTATTGCAGTTTTTTATTCCCTTTTCCTTATTCTACGTTTGTGCACATGACCCAAAAACTGACTTCTAATATTGCGGCTGAACTGTAAACTTGTTGCAGTGGTTTTGCTAGGAATTTCAGTTCTTGTTGGAACAATTGAGTTCCATTGTAAACCCTGGTGTGTCATTTCAGGAGTGAGTCGAGTCGGAATCACAACCTTAGCACTTGAATTTGCTAGATGTTCACTAGGCATGGATGATCCAACCTGATCAGTGGAGCAAGATTGGTGGTTTGATGAAGAGTTTTTTGATTCATGAGTGATGAGACTGGATGGTAATGAAGTTAATGGTGGGAGCTTTAAGGTTTGTAGCTTTTATTCTATTGTTGAGCCTGGAATAAGGGAACTGTTGAAACACACTAGCTTGAGCAGCATGCTCATGGCTCACAAAATTTGGACATTCTTGAGAAATATGCATGTACTGGAAAACCACACATGAAACATAATTTGGGGAAATACGCATATGCGAATTGGATCCACATCTTGCCTGTCATCTCAAGTAAGACCCCTGATATGAAAGGTTTGCTGAGATCCATTGCAACTTTAGCACGAATTGGTCTACTGTGGATATATGTGGCAAGGACTTTATCAGTACTCTTAAGTAGGGCTTGTATTGATTCTTCATCTATAAGATAGAATGGTAGGTTTAAAAGTGCAACTAGAAAGTAATATCAATAAAACATTTTTCTGGGTGTAGAGTTAGGTATTCCAGTCTTCTACCGTCACGACCTGGTTGGAAATGATCCAAGGTTGGTGCTGAAGAATTGCATCTTTGTCTTCATGCTTGAAAAGAGTTAGCTTGAAGATTACAGTGTTGGGAACAATTTCTAAGTGCTCGAACAACAGAGGATTTCATCATTTCTTCAAGGCTTGTTTCAATCCATGGTAAGTAAAAGATCTTGTTAGGGTTTTAATGGCAACACAGTGTGCATGGTGGAATTGTAATAGGCTTTGCATTCTTTTGGTTAACTGAAAGATGGGAGTGTCTTTGTGTTTAGGGTTTGAAGGCAAAAACTCTGAAACTGATGGATTTAGGGTTTGTGGTAATGGTTGTGTGTCAGTGGTTGGATTATCAGCCAAAAGTTCTGATGATGGAACTTTCTTTGGAAAGGCAGATGATGGAGAAGATTGTGATTAAGAAGGTGTAGATTTAAAGAGAAAAGATGTCGTGGAAGAGAAAAAAATGGATAAAGAAGTTGGGAAGACCGGGTTTTTATGCTTCTGCATGGGGAATAAAATATTCTTTTACAGTGTTTTTCAATATGTGTAACGTATGAAAATTGGAGAGAACTTTTCCGGAGCTAGTGGAGTTAGGCATTAGGTTAAAGGAAGGTGGTAATGGAGATAGTTGCGCTGGATTGGTTGTATTCGGCGGAGGCGTTTCTGACATTAAGAAAATGAAGAGATAAATTAAAAAAGAGTTAATACGGTTTAGATCGAGGAGCTGATGTTGGAATCGATCGAAATAAGGAAAAGGCAGGCGTGGGAAATAGATGGAGAGTAAATTTTCCAGTGATGCAAACCTGTTAATATTCTTACTAAGTGACTAAAATGCCTGACTCTCACAATACATTTATAATCATCTCTAATTTCCTTATAGTAAAATAAAGAAAATAAACCGCCCCAAACAAACCAATGGAAATTCATCTCAAAAAGAATTTTTTTTTTCACACCCCGTTATTATTAATAAATCTTATCTATATGAAATAAGAGAACAGCAAAGTGCGAATGAAATTGACAATATTATTCAAAATAATCTGATCAATTACGCGTGATAATAGGCTTAGGCCGTCTGCCTTTGCTGAGCCATTTTTGAACAAGTTGATAGTCATTAATGGTTGAGTTCCAACTGTATACTCCTGAATCTCTCAACTCCAAGTAACATTTATTCTTACACCTTTCATGATCCTCCTCATTTGGTGAGTACCATAGAATGATATTGCCCATTTAGCGCATATAACCAAGTTCCTTGGCACTCAGTTGGTGGAACTAAACCCCCAAAACCATACTTCACTTCAATCACAGTTTCATTATATGATTCAACAAAAGTGGTCTCGCTGTTAAAATGATCGTCCAACGATCTTGTTAATATTGAACATTTTGTTCGAAATTGCAATTTTGTCTGCCGTTCCTGTTTCGTATAAGAATACAACCATCACCATGATACACATAATGACTGACCGGACAGGCAGTTGTTTTCATCAATCCGTTTGTCTATACTTGATTGATGCGCAGTCCGCCAAATATTAGGGAAGAAGTTGTTTGGGCAGAAATTCTCAACCCAAAACAAACAAAATCATCAACAAAATTATCAAAAGAAGACAGAAGAAATTGTACA
>JAJJMC010013841.1:8510393-8528721 GCA_023531435.1 Papaver californicum
GGTGGTGAAATTGAAGGTTTTATTGATCAATTGATGGTTACAAATCCTGGAACTCCATTGGAGCTCTGGTTTTTACAGGGTTTCCAGTCGGAGAAGAAAACCGATCCCCCCTATGTCCTTGTTTCTTTTCCTTTTAAACGTAATCTCATTTGACGTGGCATTTGAAGAATGCTTCCACGTGCCAAACAATTGGTGAAGTGGCAACTCCATGCGGGTCCACCTGTACACCTTATCTTCTTATCCAGCTATCCCTTAAACGGTCCGGGCTGGTCTGGTTGGCTTACGGGAATGGGTCGCGGATCTGGCTTGCGGACCTGGCTTGCGGGAAATGAAAATGATCTTCTTGCGGGACTGGTACGATCCATGCTTCGGACCTTGGTACGATCCATGCTTCGGTCCACGCTACGGAACTGAGCTTCGTTGCGGGAATGATTGTATCGGGATGTCTGCGCTTCGGACTTTGAGTGTGGTTCGGACTTTGAGTAGCGGGACATCTGTGCTCCGCACTTTGACTGCGCTCCGGACTTTCATTGGGGTCCATGGTTCGGACTAGATGCACTTCGGACTGGTGTATCGGGAGACTGCGGATAGCGGAAATGTTGAGTTACGCTGACGTTGCTACCACGTGTTAGAGCAGCTTTTTGGTACTAACAGAAGTACTGGTAGTATATAGAAGTAAAAGATGAAAAAAAATAATATTTTTGAATTTTTAATTGCCAAATTTTTATCTTGGGAGTGTTTATTCTAATCAGATTTATATTGTTTCTGTAAAATATAACTTGGCAACTTCATTAATAGCTTCTTAATTAACCAAGTTAATCGATATGCAAATTACGTACGTAATTTCTCTAATACTATCAAGGAAGGTGAAATGTTTCGCTAACTTTAACTTTAACTTATTTCTTAACAGCAAGACAATTCATGGAGCAATAAATTGGGGGCTTACGCGTATGTTTCAGCTTAATTTGGAACGTCATTAAGCTTGTTAAATAGGTGTTGGTTAGTGGACAGCCTTTAACACGAAAGACCACCATTGGGGCGTATGACACTACCAATAGGAATAATGTGCCTAATGTTTTTGAGGGCGATCTAAAAAAAATTTAGGACGACTAATAAAATAAAATAGGGTCACTACGAAGTATCAACACACCCCTTATCCATACAATTTTCATAATGGCTAATCTATCCTTGCTTAATTAGTTATTTAATTTTGATTATGTTAGTGTTAGAAAAATCATTTGAGTTATAGTTTTAAAAAGAAATTAGAGAGTGTGTTAGAGAAAAAAAAGTTTGGAAAAACTAGGTTTACCTAAAATCAATAACAAAAATGGATGAGTATGAAGAAGAAGGTGGGAAACATCATTAAGAATATCATGTTGAAGGTTCAATAACGATTAGAGATGACGATTGAATGCATTCAGCGCCATTAACATCCCAGAATCGGTAGATAATAGAGTACGTTATCTGTCGATTATACTTTTTTGTTGCAAAATAAAAGCACAATTGGTAGTTTCGTGATGTTCATTATCTACCGATTGTGATAGTTGTCCAAAATTTATTTATTTTAAAACTAATAAAACTTCGAATTTCTTTACTTTCACAATCGGTAGTTTCGTGATGTTCATTATCTACCGATTGTGATAGTTGCCCCAAATTTAATTTTTTCAAAACTAATAAAATTTTGAATTTCTCTACTTTCACATTCGGTAGTTTCGTTCCTTCCATTTCTCCCGATTGTAATGTCCCAAAAACTCAAGTTTTATGTACCCAAACTTGCCATAATCAGTAGTCTCGTTCCTCATCTTTCTCCCGATTGTAATGTCACAAAAACTCAAGTTTTATGTACCCAAACTTGCCATAATCGGTAGTCTCGTTCCTCATCTTTTCCCGATTGTAATGTCCCAAAAACTCAAGTTTTTTGTGCCAAAAAGTGCCCATAATCGGTAGGATCGATACCCATCATATCTATTGATTGTAATACCTCTAAAACGTACTTTTTTTCTGTCCGAAAATGCCTATAATCGGTAGTTTCCCATTATCTACCTATTGTTTGATGTGTGTTTCGCTATTTAGTTCGGCTGTTTTGCCCATAATTTCTTCGTACGAACTCGTAATGACCTCATTCTTTTTGCGTTCATTTCGTATTTGAATTCTCTACAATATGATCATAAGAACTAATGGATTTAAATGATTTGAATTTATTCTTTGGCTCTTCTTCATCAATAACACTTCACTTCCTTGCTCTTTTAGCACTTTGTAGCTCATTCTCGGATGATTCACCTGATATAATACGTAAGATAGAAAAAAAACGTAATAAGAAGTAATATGAAAGAATTATAGCCATAAAAAGTATGTATTTGGCACGCTAAACATGTAAATTAAGCACAATAGGTAGTTTCACGATGTTCATTATCTAACCGATTGTGATAGTCGCCCTAAATTTATTTTTTTCAAAACTAGTAAACTTCGAATTTCTCTACTTTCAAAATCGATAGTTTCGTGATGTTCATTATCTACCGACTGTGATAGTTGCCCCAAATTTATTTATTTTCAAAACTAGTAAAATTTTAAATTTCTCTACTTTCACAATCAGTAGTTTCCTGATGTTTATCTACCGATTGTGATAGTTTCCCCAAATTTAATTTTTTCAAAACTAATAAAACTTCAAATTTCTATACTTTCACAATCGGTTGTTTCGTGATTTTCATTATCTACCAATTGTGATAGTATCCCCAAATTGAAATTTAGCAAAATTAATAAAATTTCAAATTTTTCTAATTTCACAATTGGTAGTTTCGTGATGTTCATTATCTACCGATTGTGAAAGTAGCCCCAAATACAATCTTTGCAAAACTTATCAAATTTTAAATTTTTATGCTTTCACAATCGGTAGACACGGGTTCATGTTCTCTACCAATTATGTTTAACTTTTAGTACAGAAAAATTGAATTTGTTGACACAAAAATAATCGTTAGATAACGATCAATTTTACCTACCGATTATGGTTGATGTTCTTCATTTCTTAAGAACATCAACCATAATCGGTGGATAAAATCAACTTTTTACCTGCCGACTATGTTTCTGCAACTGTAAATCCTATAAAAAAATTCGATCAATTTTTTTATTTCAAGCAATAAAATCTAAGTTTGGACACAACTACTATCATTTTTCCATTTCGTTTGTTTAACTCGAATTTGTTTTGATGTTCTAAGTTTCAAATTTAAGGTTAATGAATTTTGGTTTTAAGTTCAAACAATTAACCGTAAAGTTTGTTTAGTCAACGATGTTTGATTTCAATCAAAATGAAAACGATGGAAAAAAAAATTCAATCAGTAGATATAGAGAAGGAGAAGAGGAGTATTCAAAATGATTATGAAAATAAAGGATATAAGTTTAAGTTTAGTATAAAGGTAAAGGATAGTATAGACATTTTTTATTTTTAAGATCCCATAACCACCTTTATTGGATGGGACTAAATTAGTAATCCCAAAATCTTTTTGAGTAGCCCCCAAAAATACTAGGTTAATGTGGATTCATTACATAAGGTATTACCAACTGTTTAAAACAAGGCATTTATTTATTTGTTTTGTGTAAAATAAATAATTAAACTATTTAAATTAAGAACACTTTCAATGGTGTTTGTGTATGTAAAAATCTAATGCCCCATAGGATGTTGGAACTTTAGACGAAAACATGGTTCTTAAAAGGGGTACCAGTTTATTAGGGAAGGTGCCAAAACACAAGATCAAGCTTTTTCTAGCTTGTCTTATATTGGGTTTTGACAACCTCCCCGGTAAACCAGTACCCCATCAACAATGTTGTAAATAAATTCCAATTTTACTTTTATGTATTAAATTTTTGATGAAATGGTAGATCTTTTTCAATTAAATTTGGGTTAAACTCACGTCACCAATGTCATGTAATTATATTAATGTTTTTTTTTTTCTTTTTGTCCAAAATTTAGTGATACTTTCCCTTTTTCTATGGTATACTTCCAAACGGTTATTTATAATGATTAGTGTTGTTAAATTTTATTCTAGTGAATATATATAATTTAGTAGTCATGTATATATATTTATTGCGTAGATTTTGTTTTAAAAAAAAATTGATGGCATAAAAATACAAATTTCAGGTATCTAGTCAGAGACATATATCACTTCTAAGTTTTCTTAGATTGTTGTACATAAGGGCATGAATGAAAGAAAAAACCTTAAAGATCACTAATTCTCATCATTTGTTTAGGTTATTTGTTTAGGAATTGTGCAAATAGGAAAAGACTCACTTATTTAGGGAATGGTGGAGTAATTATTTAACTTTTCTTTTTTTTTTCTTATAATCTTCTGAAATAATATTGCAACAAATGACAGTTATATTAATGAATAAATACAATTACCACCGAAGATGATGGTTGTTAAATCAAAAATCTATATTGCAAATCTTTACATTGTATGACAAAAAGATATTATTTTCGTCCAGTGAAAAGAGTTACCATCACTCTTTTTCTAAAGTATAGGAAATACTTTTTGTTCATTTCTCTATATAAATCAATATTCCTCATATATAGGAATTTTTTTAATATTGACATGGTGGCACCACGTGCAATCATTCTAATTCGTGGTTGCGCCACATCATCGTTGGTTTACATGTCATATCTTAAAGGACACATCACAAATGAAAGGGCAGTCACATATGTTGGAATTTTGAATAGGGTATGCGTCCATTCATATGAACCTATCAATTAAATTTGAATAACTTTATCTAAAGGATGTTACTCTTCGTAAAAAGATTTCTCCAACAGTCCCCTTTAAATCTATATAAACTCTTATTTTCCATTGCGTTTGATATATAGAGAAATCAATCAATACTCCTTATAATTGTATAAAGGAGAATTCTTAATACAGACGTGACAACACCACATCATCGCCCTTTTACATGTCATATCTTTTAAATGGTACATCTCATATGAAAGGGCATGTAGCATCTGTTGGAGATAGGGTATGCATCCATTCATATGAACCCTACAAACTAAATTTGAATCTCTTTATTTAAAAGATGTTACTCTTCATGAAAAGATTTCTCCAAAAGTCTCATTTGAATCTATATAAACCCTTTTTTCCATTTGGTTTGATATATAAAGAAAAGAAGAGGAAAAAAAGCCAAATTAGGTAGTTTTAGTGCATTAGTGAAACATAGAACTTGTTGTCAAAGAGTTTGTGCTACATCAATTTGCTTCCGTTTTTGGTAAAAATAAGAATGCTACAAAGATCATCAAATGTATTGTTGAATATTGGAGACATATACCATTTATGTAAATATCACAGAATACTGGACATTAAATATCTTAAATAAAGATATTAATTACTCGCCCCAACACTGGCCTAAAGAATTGTTGGACCCACTTCCCATGTAACAAACTACATGGTACAAAGTACAAAAACATATAATCAAACATATGTTGTGCAATGGTTTTAATGTTATATCATTATAAAACAAGAATATGAAATAAATGTTTGAATCAAACATATGATGATTTCTTAATGTAAGTTTTAAAATCTCTAATCATTATCTCATGATCACAACTTATATTTCGGATAGATATGCATAATGGTTTTGAAAACACTATATCTCTCAATCCAAAATTTTAAGTAGAAAATTTCAAAAAGGGTTTAAAAGATATGATTTTGATCTACAAGTTTCATGCTATGCATGACTTTAAACTATATACATATAGATTGAAAAAAAAACACGAATTCAATCGGGATTAGATTTTTGCTCGTCAGAATTTTTTTCAGCTATTTCAACTAGAAAAATATTGTAATTTTGAGACTTGGATTACAACTCTGATTGATAAAGACTATATATATGTAACAATCAGTAGTTGATAAAAATTTCACCTTTCATATCAGAAAAAAAAAAAATGCCAGCTACGTTATACAGTTTTCTAAAATGCTTAAAAAAAACTTTTTGGACTCCAAAAATTGTGAAATTTATCTGGATGATCTTCATGGTGTATAATATCTCCAACAAAAACTTCTTAACCAAAATTTATTTTAAGAAGGGAGAAACACAGAAAACTCTACATCATGTTACACACCAATTGTATTAACTATATGTAGATGGTAGATTTTTAACAAAGGATAAAATAATAAAATCGTCTCTATCCAGCAGTAGAATCAAAAAAATAATATAATTTTGTCTATGTTATTGACCCGACATCGAAAGCATAAAATTCATACTTTATATTCCGCATGAGAATTAAAATATCGAACGCTCACTACAGGCATCTCACATTGGTCATGTACTCTCTCTAAAAATATACATATGATATTAGAGATTCACCCGGCTGAACTCTCAATATTCTTCATACAACACTAGTATTGTGCAACTCAGTGATTACTCTTCTACAACGATAGAGCAGCTCCTACATGAATTAATCACTAGTATAGAGCATCATTGTCCTCAAAGTATCACTGGTGCTGATTACAATTCTTTCCTAGATGATCTCTAACTATACAAAATAAGCATCCAGAACACCTCTTTGTTCCTGAGTGGATGTTAATGCTCCTATATAAATTGCCTACTAGGATAGAGCAACTTAATTCCTCTATACATTCCCCGTTAAAGTGACTTTATACCAATATTCAAACTCTAATTGAATAACATTGATTGATTATAATGCATAACAAGCTGCGCACGGATGCACTAAATCGAAACATCACATCTTCATGTAGGCACTAAGTCGCCGTCACGCCAAATGCAAAGCTAAAGATCCAATAATGATTGGTCGAGCTTGAATAATACACAATTTCAATATGGTCGCATTAAAATCCCAATATTGGTTGAAATACACGAAACCCTAATATTGGTTTCTGACACATCGTCATATCACTTTGCAAAAAACGTGACAATGGGTGTGGAATGGGGCAAAATGTTCTAAACAACATATGTTCCCCTATTTGACCACTACAACATACTAAAATGGCATCTTATTCCGAGTAACAGTCTAAGAGATACAGTCTAAAACCTAGATGAACTACAAGCTTAAACCTGTCAGAATTTCATCTGGAGGGTTACTGTTTGCTCCGCTAAATAACCAAAACGAGCTCAAAACCTAATTCCTTTTGCGAAGAGACTTAGCCAGCGATTTTAGAATTCTGAATTGGGACTGATCATCGAAAACGGATATCGTACGAAGAATCTACATAGCTTTTACTAAAGGATGTCATGTCTGAAATTTTCATAAAAAACTAACACCCATGTAAATAACAATAATGATCTTAAATGCATAGCTCGAAGAGCATATCTTTAAAGAGCAAAGAAGAGAAAAAAGAAAATAATAAGAAAAATAAGGAGATTGTGGGACCGACGCCAACCGGCCGATCTCCCTTGGCCAGTCCCACTCTCATACTTTCTCCAAAACTTTATTATTATATTTTATGGTTTCCTCTTTCCATTGAAACTCTATCTTTTTTTACCAAAGTATAAACTCTCTTGCTTCAAACACAAAGCTCTGCAGAGCTATATAAAGACGACATGGTACGCGAAGCATAGTCCTTCTAACTACCAAATTCGTGCTTAATCCATAATTGAACCTACCTTGACCGGTCCCACCACCTTGGTTGGTCCTCCTTCTATAGGATTCTCCCTCTTCTCTAGTTGGTCTCTTCACTAGCCACTTATCTACCATTGGTTCATCTGGCATTGGTTTATCTGCCATATTAAGGTTTAATTCAATTGAACCTGCTACTAATATTTAAAATAACCTAAATTTTATCTTACTCTGACAAAACTAAATATTTTACAATTTGCTAGCACTCACTCGACTTGGTGCTCGCACGACCTAGCGCTCACGCGACTTGAGGCTCGAACGACAAGCATCATTCGAGTATCGTTGCTCCTCATCTAACATGATGATACGACACAACTACCAGTGTCAACATTAATCAGACTCTATACGGTTGTGATTCATCAAGCATCACTGCTTGTTTCAACATACAACTTATGCTTCATCTATCAATTAATCAACATGCTAGACTCATCAATATGCTAATACTAGTAGTCTAGCTAAGTCAACGACTGGCCGATTAATACACATCTACAAAGTAGACTCAACCATGCTCGAGACATCAATTATATCACATGGGGGGATATTCACTAGGGTTTTGGTCTGACGGTATACAACACGTACAATGTAACGATACACCCACGACGAGAAAGTATAAAAAGTCGTGCTGACTGTTGAAGAAGTGAAGGGAATAGTGGTTGCACAACTTCCAAGTCCCACTTACATGACGGAGTCGGTTTTCACCATGATTTCCACTTATCGACTCTTCCACTTCTTTAAAACTGTCACCAATTACGAGATCAATGTGTTAACTTCTTCTGTTATAAATAGGCTCTTCAACCTATCGAAAAAGGGGGACAAGAGTTTCATCTCATAAGAACTCAAAGGATCACAAAGCTATCATTCATATTTATAGCAGTTCAAACACATACAACCATTGACACTCAACCTCATTGATCTCAATACTCTCTCTGTTTCCCTCCCTACAGATCAACCCTTCTCCTTCCTTTGTGACTGAAACAAAATTGGAACAGTCATTTCTTGATTTAGGCTGATTTCATATAGATTGATCTCTCGAACCTTAAAAGTACTTATACAGTACAAATGTTTGATATTTAAGCGATTTAGTATTTAATCGAGTGACTTGCATCGAATGACATAGTTTGATCTCTCATTGCTCTGACTAGCATTACCCTTCTTCACTATTTTCGTTCTTACCTTCAAATCGTTTTTACCCACAAACACCATGATAGCGTGATTACATCTCATGTGAAAAAAATATCATAATTTAACTTCAAACATGATTTATCTTCAGAGAATATTAATAACATGATTAGGTCTTTTATAAAACATCATACAAGTGATAAAATGTAAGGTTAGTTGATGTCTGGTACTCAGGTTTTGACCAACTTTAGTCTTTGGTCTAACATTTTTCCAATGTTAGGGCTTGGTACCTGGATTGGATGTTGACCTACGTTGACTAGATTTTAAATAATTTTATAAAATAAATTATATGAGTTTACAAATATATCCATGATTTGGGATTAGCATCTAACGGCTACGATGTAACATGAAACCTACGGTAATGATTCAATCTTCTCTTCATCTTCTCCTAACATGTTATATTATCTTCTCTTCTCTTCATCTTCTCCCAAACAAAAAAGAAAAACCAGATATAAAAATAGAACATCATTAACCTACGATAATTAATAGATCAAATATCATTAACCCTAACTCTCTAATCTTCTTCTGCAACTTCACTCGTTCGTTCTGTCTAAAAATGGAGATGACAGAATTAACTGTTTTTCATTCTTAATCAAGACACGAAGAAAAACCTTATCATTCACAGTTTTATACGTTATAAGAAGCCCTAATGGAAGACTACAATCCAAAAATTAGGGTTTTGATTTGATTTAGTAAATAATGGTTTTGTTTAATTCATACATTAGAATTTCGATTTAATAAAATTATGGTCTTGATTTGGTTCAGTAAGTTAGGGTTTTGTTTGATTCAGAAATTGGGTATTCAAAATTGGGGTTTTGGTTGGATTCAATAATTAGTGTGTTGTTGGGTTTTTTTGTTGTTGTAAAAGGGATGAAGAAGATGAATATACGATGATGATTTGAGGGTTTGTTGTTGAAACTGAATGAAGTATGAGTTTGGTTCCTTTCTAATTTATTTGAAGGTTTAGAATTTGGTGGTGGCTCGATTAGGGTTCGATTGTGACTCTGGGTTTGTAAGACTGAAGAACACAAAGAAGATGTTGTGAAGGAGAAGAAGTAGAGAAATTGCAGTTGTTATAATGGAAGATTTGATGCTTTTTATTGGTTGGTGCCGTGAATTGGATGTTTTTATATTCAATTGAATCGAATTGGGTTTACAATGAATGGATGAATAATTTGCAGGGAAGAACTGTTGTTGGTGCATAAAATGGAAGAGAAGAAGGATGAAGATCGTTAGGTTAGGTTAGATTCAATACTAGGGTAATTCCTTCCTAGTAAAGGTATAATATATAGTAAACGCATAAATATTTAAATTATAATTTTATTTAAAATTATACTTAACTGAGTCAATATAAGTCAACGTCCAATCTAGGTACCAAGCCCTAACGTTGGACAAATGTTAGACCAAAGACTAAAATTGGACAAAACACAAGTACCAAATATCAATTAACCCTAAAATTTATTATTTTCTTAACAAAATAAACAATGATACTTATCATATTTCAGCAATAGTTTTTCTTTTGATATCATGGTAGAAGAAAACGTCTTAAATTTTTTGGAACAATTGTTGGAATTCACGTACAAAACAATGACCAAAATCAATCAAAGAATGTTATGGATGAGTCGTGGACCAAATCGCCATCTTTAAGACGTTTCACAACTCTGCTCAAGATTGTGCAAGCAATTTTTCGATGTCGCGTCGTCCCCAGGATAATAAAATTGAGTAAAATCTCTTTCAAAACCACTCTTATACTGTAGGAGTATGTGATACCTCTGCACTCTATACTTGCTCAGAATACACATGTAGAAAACAAGTGATGATCATAAACTAGTTTTGTTTTTAATAAAAATTCTTTTTCTTATAATCTCAAATCATGAAGTAAAAACTCTCATTCTTGTTTCCAACCAAATATGATTTTATATTCAAGGATCCAATAGAGTTCAGTGAAAATATTCCTATGGTCTAATCAACACTGCTCACACCTTGTAAAACAAAATGGTCAGAATACTTATAACAAAAATAAATTTCTTTTATGATAAACATTATGTCTATTAAAGCAATTTTAGTGAGAGTAATAAATAGAAATCAATTTGTTTAAAACCTATATTTCTAGCAGGAAGTTCTGGCGTCAGAGAACAAAATTTTAGTTTTGGCATCTAAGAACACAGAAAAATGACGTTGCTTAAAAAACACTACAACACGAATCTAAAGAAGCAACTAATAAAAAATTTGATACAATTTCCTCGCATACTCATATATGTAAACCAATACAAAGGGTATTACAATCATGTATGAAACCAATATACAGATATTACTCTCATGTAGAAACCAATATATATATATATAAAAAAAATTGCGTCATGGACACATTAAGGCTTCTTAATCCAATTGTGAACAAGTTGATAATCACTAATTGTCGAATTCCAACGGTATTCACCTGAATCTGTCACCTCAAAGTAACACTTAGTCTTACACTTTTCATTATCCTTAACTGCTGAGTAAATCTCGAAAGATTGAGTATCCGTCATAGACTTTCCACTGCACTGGCTTGGTGGAACTAAATCCCCAATACCACCTCCATTCAATTCAATTATGGTTTCATCATAGGTTTGCATAGTATAAGAATTATATCTGAATCCATCTCGACGATCGATATTTACGTACATATATAATACACTAAGTTTATTCGAAATTGCAATGACGTCTGCAGTTCCTGTTTTATATGATGCCAACAACTATGCAATCATGAACACGATACCATAAGGCCGTAACAATTAATTTTTGTTTTTAATTTTTATTTTCTAAAATATATATTTTTTTCTTTTTTTCTTTTTTAACTTTTTTTTTCTTAACTTTTTTTTTAACTATCCACCGATTTTGGACAAAAAAATTTGCAGAAAACTTTTGAATTTGGTTTCTTTAGAATCGGCACAATGGAGAACCTTATCCACCGATTTAATAAATTTGTAGAAAAACTTTTATATTTGAGTTTTTTAGAATCAACACACGTGGAAACTTTATCCACCGATCATGAACGTATTTTTATGAAACAAAACTATCGTTTTTGGATTTTCATTAACAGTCCTTCAATATGAATGTCAATATCGATCAATTCTAAAGTGTGATTTTTAAAAGTTGGTTGATATGAGCACTCGTATACACATCTCACGTTCTTCGTCAATGAAGAACATCAAACCAGAATCGGCGTACATGTATCATCGTATCTACTATTCTAGTTTGATGTTCTTAAAAAAATAAAATTCAAATGTTTTTCAAAAAAATCGGTTTGATATTTATTTTTTTAGTTTTTGATCAGTTTTGAGAGATATATGAATAAATCAAAAGAAAAAAAATTGAAAAAAAATTGAAAAAAAATTTGAAAAAAGAAATTAAAAATTAAAAATTAAATAAATAATTAATTAATTAATTAAAAAAATAAATATATTTTATATTTGGGATAAGGGTAGAAATATAATTTCAACCGGAGGATAACTTAGTACTTTCCTCGTTTTGGGTTTTTATTTGATTTTATAGTGACCTCGTTTTAACTTCTAGTGGTATGGCCAAAATAATTTGGGTAGACCTAAAACTAGCCAGGAAAATTTGGGAGAGAATTCTCGTTTACCGTTTTATTCGATAAATGTATAATAACCTTGGTACTCTTGCTCCAAATAACAACCTTGGAGTTAACTGGATTGATTTTCACTACCATGAACTACCAGGACTTCTCTGTAATTACTGTAGTAGGTTTGGTCATATAACATAAGACTGTTTGGATATGTTTATTCTCATCCATCCTCGATTTTTCTCTCCACAATCACCTCCTCCTGCCAGCATGACAACCAACATCTTAATGAGAACAACTTATATCCAGAATATCATAATAATATGAATGAAGATGATCCTGACAGTGATTGGAGTTTAGATCCACTTCATTTTCCAGTATCTTCAGGTCAAGATAACTATGTAATATCATATAAGATGATGATTATCCTTCAACAACTCATGTGCACAATATGGCATATTCTGATTTGTCTCTGGACCCTGACAGTTCTAGTTCCAATAATGAGGGTGAAGGAACTATTCAAGCAGTGCACAACCAAAACAAAGATTTTTTACATGAAAAACCTATCCCTTGTCTGAAGCATATCAAGAACTCGGGAAAATTTATTGTCTCAGATATTAAGGTTAATTTCCTCTTAGATTCAAAAAGCTTCAGCCCATCTTTTTCCTCAGGTAGCGAAGGTTTCAAGTGGCCAAACCCAGAACATCAAAAGCAATAACTTGACTCAGGGGAGGGCCCTTCTTCTAGGCATGAACATCATATGGAAGTTAATTATGAAGACTGTGCACAATAGGTTCAACAATTTAAACAAGCCGAGAGACATAAAAATTGTTTATCTCCTAGGAAATTAGATGAAATGATTTCATCACCATCAAGTGGCGGCTATGCTGCTTAAGACTAATCTATATTCTACCAGGACTAATTTTGATAACACTCAAGAGTTTCTACTGTGATTCATCCATGGGTGGTGGAAAACTTTTTTTTGCTAGTACAAGTGTGTGTTGTTGTTTTTGTTTGCTGTTGTTTTGCTTTTAAGAAGTCTCTTCCTGTTTTGTTGTTTCTATCATCTCAATAGCATAGGTGTGTTAGTAGCAGTTCCAAATCTGCCTGCAGAGTTAGGTTGTATTAGGGTGTGTATCATTTCCTTTTTTTAATTAACTAGTATAATTTGTTTGTCGTGTTGTTTCTGCCTTGCTGACCTGCTAACCTTTGCTTAACTTACCCCTCTTGGTGATTTTTTGTTGGGTGCAATAATCAAAAAATGAAGAAAACCAAATAAACAAAGGTTGTTGATACTTAGCTCTTAACAGAAGTGATTCGTCAAACCGGATGAGCTTCTCGTATCTCCGCAACATCAAGATGGTATGTAACAAAACTTTGAAAAAACAGAGTGAGTCACGTGTTCAACACGCTGTCCTTAAGACATTAGCGCCCGACTACACTCAAGAGTGATGCTATAGCCTCCACGGATGCCTCCAGGATAAAACACCCTACTACACCTACTACTAGCACTCGTAGTAGATGTTCAACCTGAGCTTGGCAACTCAGAAAAATCCTTCAAGGGAAATCTCAAAAAAAAAAATTATTTATTCTTTTAGTCTCTCCAAAAATATGGAGAAACTCTTTTTCATTGGATGTCAAAATAGGTTGAGAAAAGTTTGTCTATATAATCTCTTAATACAACTTAAGAAGTGGAAACTCCCCGATGTGGGACTAAAGTGTTTCATTCACAAAAGAAAACAAAGAAAAAACCAAAACATGTAAAGTGACAAATAAATCAGGAGCTCGAACCCAAATAGGCATAATATTTTATATTTTAATAAAAGATTTAAAACGCATTTGTTTAGCCATTGTTTTCCAACAATCCCCCTCATGAGTGAAAACCTCAGTAAAACATGAAAACACAAATAGATCTTGGTAAACCAACACCCTAAATACCATGACCCGACTTGACTGAACATACAAATGGACCGTGCGTTTGTTGAAATCATACTAGCCATTCATGTCCTTTCCTTCACACAAAAGTGTGCTGACCCCAGGGTCATACTATTAATTGCATAAATCATAATAGTATAGAGATCTTTCATATTTAGTTTCCTATAGTGGGACTAAAGGTTCTGTTCACTAAAGTGAAAATGAGCCAGTGATCCCTTAGCGACCCTTAGGTCTTAAGTATCAGTAATACCAAGACCATAGAAAACAACATAAAAATTCTTTTCTCAAAATGAATTAAATCTTGATGAAAAAATAAAAATCACATAGAAAACAAGAAATACCATATAAGCAAAGGTGTCCATGAGGTCTTGAACCTTTGCTTAATGAGAGATTACAGGAACTACTTGCTAGAGACTGTGAACGCGATGTCTTGAACTGCTAGCGTTTGGTTTAATTCGCGATAACCACCACGCATGATATCTCCAAGGTTGCTGCCAAGCTCGTGCGGTTGTGCTCATTTTGGACCTGAGAAAATATCTCGTTTCTCAGAATGCTCTAGAGAATCAGCTCCATTCTCATAGGAAGCGACCCACTTCCACATTCAGAAAGGTGAGTTCTATCAAGAGTATTTACTGCTACACCCCACTTCAATCTTAAATTGAAACTATAGGAACTCATTAAGACTTCTTAAAATTCATCTTTCACATGCAGTCACACTATCACGTCTACACCATAGGGAAGGGACAGAGAATAAAATTCTATGATAGTGTTTCCTTTAACCCACCATAAATTAGTTGTTTCATTCAAAACCTTGATCTTGGGATCTCCAGTCAACAAGGTTGAGTATCCTTCATGGAAAGTTTGTTTAATGAGCTTAAGCCACATCCCCCTCGATGCAATAACAAACTATCTCTTATGATTACCCTTTTGTCAAAGGATCCACTAATTTTTCTCTTGACTTTGCTAAGTCTACAGAAATCACTTCATTAGAGAATAGTTTTCTTACGAATTAGTCATCTACGAGTTTGTCTAGACTTTGCCAATTGCTTATTTACTTTAGAATTACATAGTCAACTTAGTTTTAGCAATGGTGGCCACAGGATTCGGTCACAGAGGAATGCCTTCCAAAAAAGGATTTATCCATTCAACTTCCTCTCATGCTTTAAATTAAGCGAGCGAACTCTGATTTCATCTCAATCGAGTTCCTCATGTTTGTTGGAATATTTCTAACTACTTATACAACTTAAGATGGAGCACACATAGGCTAAGACTCTCCAAAGCCTGAAATCACAACATCTCTTAAGGTCTGTCCAATATGTATCATGCACATATACACAATTTCAAATGTACCTCAAGTACTGCAAATTTATGATCAGACCATCCCACTAATTCTTATGGGGTCACAAGTGTATTTGTACACCTAATTCACTGCACCATTTACAACACACATTAAACGTATCAAGTTTGACAAAGACCATTTCCGTCAGAATTTCTTCTGGTTCCAATGATCCTTTAGATCATGCTTGTCTACAACAACTTAGTCTTTCAATCAAATCGTCAAATTCACATATTTTCTAGGTTGTTGAAAAGCATATAAAGGCATATACAAGATACATATACTAAAAACTAGTATAGTCATTACATTTTCCTCAAAAGGTTAGTGTTATATATATCACATATTTGAAATTAAATATGTACCTCAAGCTTCCCAGTTCTCTTGTCCTTTGATCATAACATCCCTGTGATTCTCCAGGATTAAAATGGGAAACATGTACACTTATTTTACAACACACATTAAACACATTTGACAGAAGCTATATCATCAAAATTTGGTTTTGGTTCTTTCTGATCCTTTAAACCACTTCAACAACATATTAGTTTCCTGTCAAACTTTAAACAACAAAAATTTGTTAGTGGTTTTAAAACACATAACAAATGAATGTTAAACATATGCACCTTCAATTGATTTAGTGTAAATATACTTATCAAATTCATTAGTGTCACATCACTAGTATTCATCATCGTCACATAACAATATTGCTAGGTCATTGACTTACCGCTTGGTTCAAATCAAGTATATGTAGGTGTAATCAGTTTGTAACTTTGACCCCCAGCGCTAACAAACCTTTAAGGTTTGTCCACCTTTGACTAACCATTTAAGTATACTGCCTCAACATCCATCTAATGTAGCATACTGACAATAATGGCAAACAATGCCTGACGTAGTAATTTTAGTGTCATGTGAACATGTGTCAAGAAATCACTACTTTATTCTCTAATAACAATTTCACAAACTCAAGTCTCTGTCTGACTTATTCTATCTCGTGTGAGAATCCGACCTCAGAAAACTGTTGTCGAGAACTCAACATCTTCAACAATAAAAATTCATTTTATTCAAATGTTGTTTAATTTAGAACTTATAAGTTATCATACAACAGTTCTGGTGATCATATGCAATGATTTGCTAAAAAAAATTGACTCTTCATTCTCACCTTAGACACCCACAATTAAGGTCTACAAGGTATGACACATATAAGTTTAGGGTCTTCTATGAATATGCTTGAGAAATCAAACAAACAATTGTTTTCATCTTATACCCTCACATTTGAGGCATAAGGGCCCCTACAGTTATCAGGATTTCTCAACATAAGAAAACTACCATTATGTGTCCTTTAGGTTGCATCTAACTAAGACACACCATATAATGGTAATCTATACCAACATTATGATATAACATGTTCATGTATTCATTCTCAATTTATTGACGATTTTCCCTTTTATCTACTATTGTCTTGTTCTATTAAGCTAACACTCAAAGCATCACAAGACCATATTTCTAAGTATAATATTTCATAGTAACTTAGGTAGATAGCATTTGACACTAGTTTTAAATCACAATGCACATATTGAGAATGATATCATAATTTGATTAATGTCCATACCTGACAAGCCTTGCACATCATTACCTATTTCTTCAACTGTTTTGATAGTTGAGTTGTTCATGAAAATGCTTTTGCATCTTTCCCATTCTTGGTAGAAGACAAAACATGTCTTTTCTGGAGCACACGTTCCAGCACTTCCGGCATTTACCAACCAATTTTTCTTTATCATCTCCACTGAAAAGTAAAATTACTTAACACAATAAGAATGTCAATTTTTCCATTCAAATTTGAATAAACAATTTTATATTCTGAGGAGATAAGCATACAACTAAAAACAGAAGTTATCACAAATTAGCACTTAATCTATCATTCAATTTAAGATGATAAAACTTTTTCCCAACTAGGATTCAAAAAATTGGTTGATACTCTCGTTCGACGTAAGTAATATCGAATTATCAATAGATAATAAGTGTTCATCTTATCAAAATGTATTAACAAAATATAGTTATCAAGTTACTTAAGTCTCTCTCCATATTAGACTATCACAATCATCAATAAGTAACAAAATTTGGTAATAAAATACCCAAACACTTTTGTGTACATACATATCAATTAAAACACATGTGTTCGTTTAACCTTCTCGTTGCACTAGTTACTAAAAGATACTTTATACTTCAATATCTATATGACTATGGTACAGTAGTATATTATGATTCTCATATTTTCAACAAAAGGTAATATATTCGAAATGATTTAGAAATCACCATTGAAATTGCTAATGCACAATTATTAACCAATCATGTGATTCACGCCAATTGATACTACACAAAGCATATATAATCAAAGTGATTTTTAACATAATGCACATTTCATATACAACTGAATCAACATATTATTATTCATTAGCAATGTGATATAATCTAACACATAAGAGATTATCACTTTATGTCACAAAAATCAATTCGTTACTTGCTCTAATTTGTTTATGAGAAATATTTCAACTAAATTGAAATCTCAATTCTGTTATGGATAAAAACACTCACTAGTACCGGTTTTCATATTATATCCGAGGTGATAAAGTACCACTATAAATGGTTGCAAGATCTCATACTAATATAGAGCTTAGCTACAATTATTGATATTCTGGACAAACATGCA
>JAJJMC010013841.1:8528731-8648916 GCA_023531435.1 Papaver californicum
TCAAGAGTGATGCTATAACGTCCACAGGGCAGATGCCTCCAGGATAAAACACCCTACCACACCTACTACTGACACTCATAGTAGATGCTCAACCTGAGCTTGGCAACTCAGAAAAACTTTTCAAGGAAAATATCAAAGAAAGATAATAAAAAAAATATTTATTCTTTTGGTCTCTCCAAAAATACGGAGAACCCTTTTTCCTTGGATGTCAAAATAGGTTGAGAAAAGTTTGTTTATATAATCTCTTAATACAACTTAAGAAGTGGAAACTCCCTGACGTGGGACTAAAGTGTTTCATTCACAAAAAAAAAACAAAAAAAAAACCAAAACATATAAAGTGACAAATAAATTAGAAGCTTCAACCCAAATATACATAATATTTTTCTATTTTAATAAAAGATTTAAAACTCATTTGTTTAGCCATTATTTTCCAATATTTTCTCCCTTTATCATTTCTCTAAACCCTATATTTCACCGGTCTCTCTTTCTTCGATTTTTCTAGTTCTTTTATTGCTGGGTTATTCCTATTTCCCTGTTAACCTTAGTGGTCCTTTTGTTAGGTTTTCTCTAACTCCCAACCTTTATTTTATTTTCTTTTGTTGAGCTCAGCATTTCTCTTACGAGGTCGTTCTTTCTAGTTGTTTCTTTCTTCTATGTGTCTAATTAACGACAAGATATATTGGTTGTGTACCTCTTTGGTTTGTTTTAACTTTGTAAATCTTATTATTCTTCATGTTGTTTTATCGTCTTCTTGCTGTGTTTGCATTCCAGTTTAATCCTTAATTTGTCTTTCCTTCCCTCCTTGCCAGTTCATGCTTTTTACTATCTCTTTAAAATATTTGTCGTTCTTGCTTTTAAGCTTTTTATTTGGTTGAGCCTAATCCGTTCATATCTAACCTTGTTGTTCTTGTATTTCCTCTCATTGGTCCCAGTCCTCTAATTTGTCTTTCTTGTGCTGTAGCTTTTGATTGAAGAGCAGATCACTCATCTAAGTTCAAGCAGATCCTTCTATCCCCATCTTTCTTGTTTAGTATTGCACCCACTAAATCGATCCCTTTCATTCTGATTGTTTCTTCTCCGGATTCAATTCTTCTACAAGTCCTCCTTCTGTAACTCAAGAAATTTAGCTTTTTTGAAGCAGATCCTTTATTCCTTCTAGTTTTTTCAACCACCTTTCTGCTAGCAGTTATCAACTAAGTTCTTCAAATTCATATTTCTGGTGGTTTTCTCTTTTAGGTGTCAATTCTTTTCCAATTGTATTTGTGGGATTCTCCTTCCGTTCATTTTGATTAGTAGGCCTGGTCTCATTTGCCCACTCGGCCCATCTATTTATTTCTTCTTCTGTTAGTTGGGCTTCTTCTTCCGTTATATTGATCTAGTGAGTCTAGTTTTTTTTCCTCCAGTTCTAACCCATTCATCACCCTCTCCTATATTTTCCTATCAACTTTCGACCACATTCCTTTGCAATCACGAGTATCCTAGCTTGGAATTGCTAAGGGAGTCAATCATCCCACAATTGTCCAACATCTAAAAGGGTTAATTTCTCTTTATCCGCTTGAGATTGTTTTTTTATCCGAAACCCTGCTAATGATCACAATATGCAGAGACTGACATAATTTTTAAACTATTCAATATCTCTACTGTCCTCAAGACTGGAGTCGCGGAGGACTATGCCTTTTATAGAATAACAACTTCAACATCAAAATCCTATTGAAGTCCAAAAATTATATTCGTGCTCTCATCACTCCACCATCACCGGGACATCCATGATTATGCACAATCTATCCCAACATCACTCCGACCAAACCATGGTTTTTACTATGCAATTTCAACGACATCCTAGATCAATCAGAAAAAAAGGTGGGCAACAAGTCACTTATGCACAGTCTTAGCATTTTCTTACAATGATTGTTAAAATGTGGTTTATAGATCTCGGGTTCCGGGGCGATCCATTTATATGGGATAACAATCAACTGAGTCAAGATAACATCATGGAGAGATTAGATAGGGCTCTAGCTAATCAGTACTGGCGCACTGCTAATCCTCAAGCGGAAATTCTTTATCTCCTTAGGATCGCTTCTGATCATGCCCCAATCTTATTGCAAACAAAAGCACTTGATAGGCGAGGAAATAAGAATTACAAATTTGAGCATCTATGGCTCTTTCACCCAAATCTCGAATAGGTGGTCAACGCAGCCTGGATCCAGCATAATGATTCGGATCCTACCATAGATTCGCATCTCAAGCTCATTACCATTAGTCAAACTCTCACATAATGTAATAAGTGAACTTTTGGACACCTATCTACAATGATCAAAAACTCTACAACCTAAATAAAAGTTGTGCAACATCAATGTGCGACCCAACAAGGATCTGAGCTAGAAACCTGGTTATTGAGGGAAATACAATTGCGGAGTAACCACTTACACCTGCTCCAATATCATGCAACTTATTGGCAACAAAGATCCAATATACAATGGCTCCGATCCGGTCATACTAAAGCCACAATCCACCGAGGACACAATAATATTCAACAACTACAATATCAATAAACAACTAGGTCAGCAACAAGGATGATATCATATGCCTTATTTTAGGTCGCTACTCGGATCAATAAACAACAACTACCACAACAATAGATGAAAAACTCTTTACAAAAATCACGCCTCGATTAACCCCCAACCAATGTGCTCTTCTCACAGCAGAAGTCTCTCCAGAGAAAATCAAAAATGCGTTTTTTTCCAATTAACTCTGAGAAAGCTCTCGGACCGGATGTATATGCCAGTAAGTTTCTTAAATCATTCTGGAATACTACCCATGTCCAGTTGATGGCTATGGTGCGTAGTTTTTCCAATTCTTTAATTATTCACCCTCTCATGAATCACACCAACCTTACCTTGATACCCAAAGTTGATCATCCTTCCAAACCTTCGCAATTAAGACCTATAGGCCTTTGCAATGTAACCTATAAAACCATAGCCAAAATCCTAGTTAACCGTCTCATGCCTCTTCTTCCATTCCCAATAAGCCCTTACCAAAGCGTTTTTGTGCCCCGGAGATCCATTCATGATAACATCGCAATCGCAGGAGAATTATTCCACTATATCAAAACTTCACTTCCCTCCAAAGAACCCAAAATTGCGCTCAAGTTAGACATTCAGAAAACTTATGATAGTTTAGATTGGGGTTTCATTAAAATGGCTTTCACCAAACTAGGTTGTCTGACACCCTTTGTGGATTATATCATGCTTTGCATCTCTAAGGTTACCTACTCAATTAATATCAGTGGTACTTCACAAGGGTTTATAATCCCAACCATAGGAATCAGATAGAAAGACCCATTACCATCCTACATATTCATCATTTGTGATGAAATCCTATCAGCCAACTTGAGAAACCTTCAAAACCAACATCATATTGGGGATTATACATTTCCAAAAAAGCGCCACCCATCTTACATCTAATGTACGCAGATGATCTCATCAGCACGTTCAAAGCAAACCAGGATAGTAGCAATCACCTTAAGAAACTACTTCACTCTTACAATACTTCAACGAGACATCTAATTAAAACTTCCAAATCTACCATCATTTATCATAGACTGGACCCATCTCTAGTACACAATCTTATCCAATCATTCGACATGTCAACCACTTCGAATCCCTTGATATATTTAGGAATCCACTTCAAACAAGGAAGATCGTTTTGCCATATATTTGAGCCTTTGCTCCAGTGACTAGCAAGAAAGGAAAAATTAAGGGTGCACATGATCCGGTCCGAACTGGTCGAACCGGCGGTTTTTTCAAACCGACCGTTGATGGCGGTTCGGTCAATGGTTCAACTAATCATAACCGTTAATCCTACGGTTTAGATCTAAAGACCAACCGAATCAGACCGGTTATTATTAACCTTAGATATAATACCATAGAAATGATCCTAGCCACCCATAGTCTAACCCTAAAAATCTAAAAAAATTGTTCCTCTCTGCGACTTTCTCATCTCTTCTTCTTCCTTCTTTCTTTCTTCTCGAGCTGTAGCGGCTACTGAAGAAAAATCACCACCACCATGAGTTTTTCTTCGTTCTTTCTTTCTACAAAACCCTCTTGAGATTTTTGAATGCAACCATCACCAGTACCACCTTGTTTCTCTTCGTTCTTTCTTTTTTCAAGAGTTTATTATCTTTCATTTCTTCTTTACCAGGTATTGTAAGTCTGTTTTTACCCTAATTAAATTTTTTTTGGTAAAATTACATGATTGAGTAGAAATTGATTATGGGTTTCCTTATTTCTAAGTGACTATGATGCTCAGAAGGTTTAATTTGATAAACCAATTTGCCATAATTTCTTAATTTTAGTTTTCTGAAATAAGAATTTTTGATTTTTTTTTATGTTTGATTTTTAGAAATGAATTAAAGATTCAATGGTGGAATAAGGGTATAAAAGATCAACTACTATATGTAAAGGTAATTCCCTTTCTTCTATTCCTTGCGTGTTTATTTTTTCAAGTCATGTTGTGGTGTTTCTGCTTTTTTCAAGTTATGTATTAATTAAACTTTGGGGGTTTGATTCTGCTTTTATAATCTTGATTGAACTGTGTATTTATCTATTTGATAGATTTTTTTTCTGTCTTGCATGTTCTATTCAAGGTGTATGCTAAACTCTGTATGTGTTTGTTTGATCTTTTACTCTTCCATGTTCAATTTTGTTTTTGTAATCGAAAGTTTATGCTAGCTGAGTGGTATTATTGCAAAAATAGATGATCACCTTAGTGATTACATGCTTTATAAGTTAAGATAATGTCATATCTACATCTGCCTTGAAGAGAAGTATAATTGTTTTTGCATTTGATGCTAGAAACTTAGTAAGTCACTTTTTGTTTTGTGCAAATGATCAAAAGCTTTAATGTTGTCATTAATGTTTGGTTATGCTAAATGCAGTACTGTTTTAGCATCTAACTGTAAATGTTTTTTTTGTAAGATAAACAATACTAATGTTTTTTTGTATTAGGTCTTTGATGTAATTTTAGAAGTGGTAAATAAAGAGTTCGAATCTTGAACTTGTAAAGGTAATGATTTTAGAAAATAATGATTTAAATTAATTCTAGAAAATTCCAGGAGTAAGAAAAAGACTAAATAACCTAAGGATGATTTTTAAATGATTTTAAAGGACCAGGAATCAGGAAGCAGGTAAATCTAACAACCTATGTGATTAATCAGATAATTCTTTTTTAAATTAATTGAAGCACAAATAATTGCCAAAATTGGTTTTGTTATGCTAACAAACAGAGGTAAATCACAAGCATGGACTATCAAAATTAATTAACTAAGCATAATCCATCAGGCAAAAGCACAACTGTTGAAAGAAAACCGTTTTTACTATTCAAAACTATGCAATTCTAATAATAAAAGAATTATAAATAATTATTAGAAAATAATTAAATCACATAAAATTGAGAAAATTACCTTATCCATCATCCCAGTAATTAGACTTAGCCCATGGTGAAGAAAACTTGCTCAAAAGTTGATTTCATTGCTCAAAATATCAATTACAAAGGTGAATAACGCTGTAACAGCTGATTTGATACGCTTATATGGGTTACAGGAGAGGGTTCAGCTGTTACAGAAGAGTTTTAAGCAACAAAGGGTTTGAAGCAATAGACAACAGGAAAATTCAATCAGCAACAGTTATAAAAGTTACTGAGTCTTCTTCTCCGGCAGAGATGGATGAAGAACAGCCGACCGGTGCAGTAGCAGTGGCCGGATGGTGACGGAATAGTTGCCGGAAATTTCTAAATTCTTCTCTAGGCTTTCGTCCTCGATTTTCTTGGCTTCTCTTGGTTTATATAGGTAGTAGAAACCCTAGAGAGAGTTCTAAACCTAATAGAACTCTCTAAAACAACCCACAATTCTCAATCCGAATCGAAACATAATTCCGGCCAAATTCATGATTTCCGAGCTGATTTTACGGGATCTTTTGATGTTTATGACTTGCGTGAGATAACTATGAGTGTTTAGAACAATCTGGAAGCAACAAAAACTTGTTTCTCACGCGAATTGAAGTGCACAGTTGAATCAGGAGAATCCCGATGAGTTGGATCGGCCGATCCTGGGTTGACTCGCCTGGTTCACTGGGTTGACTCACCTGGTTGACCCGATCCAGCTCAGCCCGATCCAAGGGTGCCCAAATCCAAAGTGTGGGTGCCTTGATCCATTTCCCGGGTGCCTTGAACACTTTTTGAGCCAATTTTTCCACAAATCTTTATTCTTCTAATGTACCTACAAAAGCATAAAAACACGTAATAGACACAAAATCGAATACTAACTCACTAGAAATTAAGGTGCAATTTAGACACTAAAATGTGTCTATCAAATACCCCCAAACTTAATATTTTGCTAGTCCTCGAGCAAACTACTCTTAAAAGTAAAAATCCTAACTCACTTTCGCAGGAATCGCGACTACATTTAGCATATGTAGTAAGCCGTTAAACCCCTAGGTGTCCCTAGTGGACGAGTTTTGTCTCGTGAGGGTTTACAAGAGGTATACCCACAAAACCTGGATCTAGATCTTAGCAACACGTGAACGATTAAGGATAGACACTAAACAAGCTAGTTAGTTGGCTACTTAGATATTCGGCTATAGGGACCATTACCCTTTATGGATCCAATCACTGTACACGAGTGTTAACTCAAGCATACTAAAATTCATATCTAAGACAACAGAGTTCTACTCAGACAGTTATCTATCCACACATCATATGAAAAGACTTAGAAGATGAAAGTAGACTGTAGAAGGTCGCAAATGTTGACTGAGTCGCACGGTGTTTCCCATATCTGTCTGAAGGTCAGTGCCAAGATGAATCCTATTATTATTATTTATATACATTATATATATATATATATATATATATTTTTTTTTATAACTACATGATTAGATCTAAGCGCATGTTCCTTTTCAGCAGATTACATGATAGCTCCCATGGATCCTGCATTCCACGCTTGCTTAGGCGACGGAGACAGGGAGAACACACACATATTGCTACCAAAGTGTCAATTTTTTTTTTTTTTTTTTTTTTTTGAGTAAGAATTAAAAAAAAATGAGCGTGAACTCAACAATCTATTTCATCCTGGCGGCGATAACAGTTTGATACTGGGCCCCACCAATACTCTCAGAGAAACACAAAATTGCAAATAAAACAGAACGTGATATGGTGGTGACAACTATCATGTTATTTCTAACACCTGAACTCTGTCTCCTTTATGAATAGACCATCTAGCTGGGCACACCAATCCTTATAGCAAAATGGCTAAGTTTCTATCTACCTAGAGTGGTTAGTGTCACCCTGAATTGTTCACATGCTTCTAAATTCCAAATCTTATTAAACCTTAAAAAGTCTCCCAGTACCCCCAAACTTAAATTAAACAGTGTCCTCAATGTTTCTAAGTAAAGAACAATACTAGAAGAGTAAAAGTAAGGGAGTCAGAAAGATAGTACCTGAATGAAGCATAACAATCCTTCTAAGGAGAGAAAAATAAAGCTGAAAAATTTAATACATACATACACAAACGGCTCTGATGGTCAATCAGAGTACGCTGGGTCCTCCAGAGGGACCTCCTCAATATTACCTGTAGGGTTAGACTCTAAAAACGGTTTCAGTCGTTGACCGTTGACTTTGGTGATGTTTCCACCATCCTGAGTCTCAATCTCAATAGCTCCATGAGGAAAGACAGTGCGAACCACATATGGACCTGTCCACCGAGAGCGTAACTTCCCGGGGAACAGATGTAACAGTGTGTCATACAGAAGAACTTTTTGACCTGGAGAAAATGACTTTCGTAAAATATTTCTATCATGCACGAGTTTCATTTTGTTCTTATCCTCCCTAGCACTGTCATAAGCATCAATCCTAATTTCTTCCAACTCATTGAGCTGGAGTTTCCTCTGAGCACCTGCCTTGTCAAGTGAATAATTTAGCTGTTTCACAGCCCAATATGCTCTATGTTCTAACTCAACAGGAAAGTGGCATGCTTTGCCAAAAACCAAACGGTAGGGGGACATTCCTATTGGGGTTTTAAACGCAGTACGATAAGCCCATAAGGCATCAGTAAGCCTTGTTGACCAGTCTTTCCTATTTGGGTTGACTGTCTTTTCTAGAATGCGTTTTATTTCCCTATTGGAAACCTCTACCTGACCACTAGTCTGGGGATGATAAGGGGTGGTCACCTTGTGAGTTATACCATATTTCTTCATCAGAAGACTAAACGGTCTATTACAAAAATGTGACCCACCATCACTAATTATAGCCCTAGGTGTACCAAAACGTGCAAAAATATTATCATTCAAAAATTGGACCACTACCCTATGGTCATTAGTTTTACACGACACCGCCTCTACCCATTTAGACACGTAGTCTACCGCAACAAGTATATAAAGATTACCTAGAGAACTAGGAAAGGGACCCATAAAGTCAATACACCATACATCAAAAATCTCAATAATCAAAATCGGGTTCAGGGGCATCATGTTTCTACGGGTCACGGTTCCTAGCTTCTGGCATCTGTCACAAGCAACACAGTGGCTGCGGGAGTCTTTAAACAGTGATGGCCAGTAGAATCCACACTGCAATATCTTAGCAGCAGTCTTCTTGGAACTAAAGTGACCTCCACAAGCCTGATTGTGACAAAAGGAGATAATATTGGACTGATCAGTCTCAGGGATACATCTCCGGATAATCTGGTCTGGACAATACTTAAACAAGTAAGGATCATCCCAAAAGAAGTGTTTCACCTCAGCTAAAAACCTAGAACGATCTTGTCTACCCCAGTGTTGGGGCATTCGACCAGTAACAAGATAGTTCACTATGTGTGCATACCAAGGTGACTCAGAAACAACAAAGAGTTGTTCATCAGGAAAACTATCCCTCACAGGAGGGGAATCGTCTGGAGTGTCTAGGACTAGCCTAGACAAGTGATCATCCACTACATTTTCTGCACCCTTCTTATCCCTAATCTCTAACTTAAATTCCTGTAGCAACATGATCCATCTTATCAGTCTAGGTTTCGAGTCCTTCTTAGACAGAAGGTACTTCAGGGCAGCATGGTCTGTGAAGACTATAACCTTAGATCCTAAGAGATAAGACCTAAATTTGTCTAGGGCGAACACTATGGCTAACAACTCCTTCTCCGTGGTGGTGTAGTTCAACTGGGCATCATTCAGGGTTTTGCTAGCATAATAGATCACGTGTAATAGTTTGCCTATCCTCTGTCCTAAGACTACGCCTATGGCATAGTCTGATGCATCACACATGATCTCAAATGGCTGAGTCCAATCAGGTGCCTGAACTATATGTGTAGTAGTAAGTAGGGTCTTGAGCTTCTCAAAAGCTCCTAAACAGTCATCATCAAAGGTAAATTTGGTATCTTTTGCAAGTAAGTTGCAAAGAGGTCTAGCAATCAGACTAAAATCCTTGATGAATCTACGATAAAATCATGCATGCCCTAGGAAAGACCTGACGTCTTTGACGGTTCTAGGAACCTGAAGAGTCTTGATAATGTCTACTTTGGCTTTGTCTACTTCTATGCCCTTGGCAGAGACTATGTGTCCCAGAACTATTCCTGACTTAACCATAAAGTGACATTTCTCCCAATTGAGTACTAGATTCTTTTCTTTACACCTAGATAACACTAGCGACAAATGATGCAAGCACTCATCAAACGAAGAACCAAACACAGAAAATTCATCCATAAAGACCTCTAGAAACCGTTCCACCATGTCAGAGAATATGCTCATCATACACCGCTGAAATGTGGCCGGTGCATTCCATAACCCAAAGGGCATGCGCCTATATGCAAAAGTGCCAAAGGGGCAGGTAAAAGTGGTTTTCTCCTGGTCTTTTGGGTCAATAACAATCTGATTATAACCAGAGTAGCCATCCAGAAAGCAATAATGGCTATGTCCAGCTAATCTTTCTAGCATTTGGTCAATAAAAGGAAGGGAAAAGTGATCCTTCCTTGTGGCCTTGTTCAATTTCCTATAGTCTATACAAACACGCCAACCCGTGGTCACTCGGGTTGGGATTAATTCATTATCCCCATTCCTGACTACAGTGATACCTGATTTCTTGGGTACAACCTGAACTGGGCTGACCCACTTACTGTCTGAAATTGGGTAAATAATACCCGCATCTAGCAATTTAAGCACTTCCGTTCGAACTACCTCCTTCATGTTTGGGTTGAGCCTACGCTGCATCTCCCTAGATGGTTTGGACTCGTCTTCTAAATGGATTTGGTGCATACAAACTGTTGGGCTAATTCCCCGAATATCTGCTATGGTCCATCCTAAGGCTTTCTTATTGTCTTGAAGCATGGTTACTAGCCTATTCTCCTGGTCCATATCCAAATCTGAAGCTACAATCACAGGTAAGGTCTCTGATGGGCCTAAGTACACATATTTCAGAGTATCTGGTAGCTGCTTAAGGTCCAACTTTGGAGGTTCTTCAAGGGAAGGAACTAGGTTTGACTTAGGGACCGGTAAGTGTTCGAACTTAGGTGTCCACCTATTGCTGGTGTTTAACACGGGTACTGAGTCTAACACAGCATTCACCTCATTAATTTCCCTATCATCAAAATCTAATCCAAAGTGGGCTAGACATTTCTCTAACGGGTCTTCTATTAAAGTGTTTGGTAATGACTCCTGAACTAGAGTCTCTATCATGTTGACGTTTTCTAAGCTGGGGTCATCTAACTCTAGTGGTTGATTACTAATGTTGAAGATATTCAGCTCAATAGTCATGTTACCAAAAGACAAATTCATGACACCGTTACGACAGTTAATGATCGCATTAGATGTTGCTAAGAACGGGCGACCTAGTATAACCGGTATCTGATTTTCTGGATCAGGCACGGGTTTGGTATCAAGCACAACAAAGTCCACCGGATAAATAAATTTATCCACCTCAATCAAAACATCCTCTATGACACCACGAGGAATTTTCACGGACCTATCAGCTAACTGTAAAGTCATCTGGGTAGGTTTCAAATCGCCTAGTCCTAGCAGGAGGTACACATGGTACGGCAGTAAGTTCACACTGGCTCCTAAATCGAGTAAAGCTCTTTCTACACGGTAGTTTCCTATCGTGCAAGCAATGGTTGGGGAACCTGGATCTTTGTACTTAAGTGTTGTACTATCCTGCAGAATAGAACTTACGTGGCTAGCTATGAAGGCCTTCTTTTGCACACTATGCTTATCGCTTTCGTGTGCACAAGTCCTTAAGGAACTTGGCATAGGGGGGAATATGCCTAATTGCATCTAATAATGGAAGGTTGATAGTGACCTGCTTAAACACTTCCATTATTTCGTTAAAATTAGATTCCTTCCTAGTAGGTGCTAACAACTTTGGGTATGGGGCTCTAGGCATGAAATCGGTTCTCTGAGGGGTTACCTCAGGCTCGTCAGAGACTTTATCAGTCTCTTCAACTTCTGGGTCAGGGTGAACTACAGTTTGTTCACTGTCAGGCCTAGTTACCTTGTTATCCACTACCTTACCATTCCTGAGGGTACTAATAGCATTCACATGACTGGATGATTTCTCACCAGTCGACATTTCATTAACTACTCTTGGATTTGGTTGAGGTTGACTAGGGAACCTACCAGGTTCTCTCTCTCTCAGAGCCGCAGCAATGTCACTAACTGAATTTTGTAAGCTAGAAATAGCTTTTTCAAAGGTATGGAATCTCTGCTCATTCTTTTCGTCATTGCTAGGCTGAGTTGGACCAGCCGAATTCTTATAACTGAAGCCTGGAGGACCTTTAGCATTACTAAACTGACCTTGAGCCTGGCCTTTCGACCAGGAAAGGTTCGGGTGGTTTCTCCAGCCAGGGTTATAAGATTCCGAATATGGGTCGAACTTTCTCTGGTTATCAAATCTAGTGTTATTATAAAGAGCAAAAGCCTGCTCTTCGAATTGGTTGGGCTCTGAACTACTGACTTGATTCATTTCGACCAGTTCTAGCCTTCTAGATAAGGCTTCTATTTGGGCCTTTGAATCGAAAGATCCTTCTACCCTATTAACATTTCCTCTTCCTAGAAGAATTGTTCTTTTTGGCTCTCTACTGCTCTCCCACTGCTGGGTCTTCTCGGCGATGTCCCTCAGAAGTTTCATCGCCTCAGCAGGAGTCTTACTGTCGAACCCTCCGGTTGACAAAGACTCGACCAAGGTTATAGATGCATAATCTAAACCGTCATAGAGGATTTGAACTAGCCTTAATTCCTCTATACCGTGGTCTGGGCATTGGGATAATAAGTCATTGAACCTTTCTACATACACATACAGAGACTCTCCCTTTAGATGGGAAAACGTGCATATTTTCTGCCTAACAGACGAAATTTTGTTCCTAGGGAAGAACTTCTGAATAAAAGCTGAAGTAAGTTGGGCATAGGTTTCAATTGACTGAGGAGCCAAGCTATACAGCCACGACTTGGCTTTATCTCTTAGTGAAAAGGGAAATAATCTAAGTTTAATAGACTCGTCATTCAAGTCTCTAATTCTGATCGTGCTACATATTTCCTCGAATTCCCTAACATGAAAATAGGGATTTTTTCTTTTCCTAAGAATAATGGGAGCATCTGGATAATTCCGGGTTTCAGTTCGTAGCTCGCTTCAGTAGCGGCTAACTTGATGCAAGATGGACGTGAGGTCCGGGTTGGATTCAACAAATCCTTCAGAGATGTCATTGCTGACACAGTCGCGGGAGTGACTAGTTCACTCTCAGTTGGATTCTCAAGGTCAAGGTGAACTACAAGTCTTCCACTGATTAGCCTACCTTGAGGGTCTCTATTCCAAGTTCGCCTGAAGGGCGTTCTTGGCATGGAAAAATTAAATCCTAACAAGAAATTAATCAAACACAATCATGCCCTGACTCAACCAAATCAAACCTAAATCTAGCAAACAACAAGCATGATGGTTCCACTTAGATTGTTTCTAGACCAGCTTCTATTCTTTCAGAAGGCAACTGGTTACAATTTTAGCGAATCTCTCCGAACAATCCGAGTTAAATCAAGTTGAAGAGAAACAGGAGAAGCTCAATGGAGCTTTGATACCCCTGTCTCTTTGGCAACGCTTCCCTGGGTTACAGGGCGGCTCTAATCAACTTTAATCTAATCTTCCTGCTTTTTGAGTTAGGCTAATAAGGTAACCAATACAGTCCTTCCAACCGATTTTCCTATAAGCTCGTTACCTTATCGGTCTCTTTCTAGTCAAGATTTTAAGCTTAGGTTCGCGTAGGTTTCGTTTTCCTAAGGCGGGCAAGAAGGAGACGGTGATGAAATCCAAAACCTTATCTTGTATGGCCAGGCCTTGCCCTTTACTATGCAGAAGTTAAGTTCCGTATTCAGTCCTCAACATATATGCATACAAAGGCGTCCAGAAAACCCACTGACAGGAGATTCGTGGGTTGGTCGAAATTTACCTCCCGTTCTAGACGGGCGACGAACCGTTGAAGTCGACTCGGGCCACTAATATCCTTTTTAACAGTGTGCGAACCCGAGGGGCCGAGACAATATCGTAATTGTCGTCCGTCCCTGCACACAGTTTGATATTTAAAATTACCCTTCCGTAGGGTTTAAAAATAATAAAAAGTCCAAAGTCCAAAAAAAATGTCCAAAAGTGTCCGAAAATAAAAGAAAAATTACAAAAATAATTAAAACCCTAATACAATTTTCTAAATTAATTAAAACTAAGTAAAATAAACTAAAAATCTAATTAAGAAAAATAAAATAAAATCTTCGATCTTCTTTTTCGTTCTTTAAGCTTTTCCCTTTTTTAATTCCAAGTCTTTAGCTTTAATTCCAAAACTTGGGCGTAATCTCTTTTCGATCCAAAATCGAACCTGTAGTAAAAAGGAAAAATACCAAAAGAAACGTAAAATAGAACAAAGTAAAATAATAAAACTAAAAATAAAAACCTAAAAATAAATCTAAAACCCTAAACCTAAAAACAAGTCCGCGTCGGCGGCGTCAAAAATTGATATAATTTTAGAAGTGGTAAATAAAGAGTTCGATTCTCGAACTTGTAAAGGTAATGATTTTAGAAAATAATAATTTAAATTAATTCTAGAAAATTCCAGGAGTAAGAAAAAGACTAAATAACCTAAGGATGATTTTTAAATAATTTTAAAGGACCAGGTATCAGGAATCAGGTAAATCTAACAACCTATGTGATTAATCAGATAATTCTTTTTTAAATTAATTGAAGCACAAATAATTGCCAAAATTGGTTTTGTTATGCTAACAAACAGAGGTAAATCACAAGCATGGACTATCAAAATTAATTAACTAAGCATAATCCATCAGTCAAAAGCACAACTGTTGAAAGAAAACCGTTTTTACTATTCAAAACTATGCAATTCTAATAATAAAAGAATTATAAATAATTATTAGAAAATAATTAAATCACATAAAATTGAGAAAATTACCTTATCCATCATCCCAGTAATTAGACTTAGCCCATGGTGAAGAAAACTTGCTCAAAAGTTGATTTCATTGCTCAAAATATCAATTACAAAGGTGAATAACGCTGTAACAGCTGATTTGATACGCTTATATGGGTTACAGGAGAGGGTTCAGCTGTTACAGAAGAGTTTTAAGCAACAAAGGGTTTGAAGCAATAGACAACAGGAAAATTCAATCAGCAACAATTATAAAAGTTACTGAGTCTTCTTCTCCGGCAGAGATAGATGAAGAACAGCCGGCCGGTGCAGTAGCAGTGGCCGGACGGTGACGGAATAGTTGCCGGAAATTTCTAAATTCTTCTCTAGGATTTCGTCCTCGATTTTCTTGGCTTCTCTTGGTTTATATAGGTGGTAGAAACCCTAGAGAGAGTTCTAAACCTAATAGAACTCTCTAAAACAACCCACAATTCTCAATCCGAATCGAAACATAATTCCGGCCAAATTCATGATTTCCGAGCTGATTTTACGGGATCTTTTGATGTTTATGACTTGCGTGAGATAACTATGAGTGTTTAGAACAATCTGGAAGCAACAAAAACTTGTTTCTCACGCGAATTGAAGTGCACAGTTGAATCAGGAGAATCCCGATGAGTTGGATCGGCCGATCCTGGGTTGACTCGCCTGGTTCGCTGGGTTGACTCACCTGGTTGACCCGCTGGGTTGACCCGATCCAGCTCAGCCCGATCCAAGGGTGCCCAAATCCAAAGTGTGGGTGCCTTGATCCATTTTCCCGGGTGCCTTGAACACTTTTTGAGCCAATTTTTCACAAATCTTTATTCTTCTAATGTACCTACAAAAGCATAAAAACACGTAATAGACACAAAATCGAATACTAACTCACTAGAAATTAAGGTGCAATTTAGACACTAAAATGTGTCTATCAGTTTTCCGGCTGATCATGGATGAATCAAGTGAAACTCCTCAAACTAAAATTGGTTCGTCTAATGCACATATTGCGACTTCTGAAGTTGAAGTTACTCCCACATCTCAACCTGAAGCTACACCTTCATCTCAACCTGAAGATACACCTATAAATAAAAAGAAGTCATGCAGAACAACTTCCAAGGTATGGGATGATTTTGAAAGAATAAATGGAGATAAAGTTGTATGTAAACATTGTAAAAAATCATTTGCTGTTAATTCTGGCAAAAATGGAACATCAAACTTGAACAATCATTTAAAGAGATACCCTGAAAATCCTAGCAAAAAGACGAAGGGACAACAAAACCTGATGTTTCCACCTTCAAGACCAGGTGAGGATGGTAAGATGGTTGCTTTGGGTTTTAGATATGAGAAATATAAAAGGATGTTAGTGGATTTTATTATCAATGATGAGATGCCATTTAGAATGGTAGAGGATAAGGCTTAAGAGCATTTTGTATGTTTTTGGAGCCCAAATTTAAGGTCCCTGGTCCCTGTTCGTATGCCTAGACGAAGAGTACTTCACGGCATGTGAACAGAGAATATCAATCACAACTGACACATGGACATCTCCAAATAATTTTAGTTATATTTGTGTGATAGTTCACTATGTTGATCATAATTGGAAGTTACAAAATATAATCATCATATTATGCCAGATTAAAGGTCATACAGGTGTGGTGATTGGTAAAGTGCTCGAAAAATGTATATGATTGGAAGTTAAGAATTCTTGCACATAAAATTTCTTAAATTTTATATTACATCTTTTTATCATCTTTTTAATTATAACTATTTGTTTGGTGCATGAGATGTTTATTTCCAAATTTTTTTTTTTTATCATCTTTTGCTTACCAAACTGTTTGAAATATATTGTGATAACATTATTGTTATTTTTAAACTGTTGTTTAACATATTGTGATAACATTCAATGTAACATTAGGATAGGCAGAAGTGAACCCAAGTATGTATTTGGACCTTTGTTTGTATTGACTTTCATCTTTTCACCTTGTACTCATTATCGATCTTAGTCCACATAATTAATTTTTTTATGAGAAGTGTCATTTGATTCTCATCATGATCTTTTTATGAGAAGTATTTTCCTGTTTCTAATCATTTCTATTTATCTTTTCTTATCAGGTTAGGTGTGTTGCTCATGTTCTTGCTCTTGTTATAAAAGATGCAGTAAGAGTCTATAATAAGTCCTTAAGCAGAATCAGGCCAGTTGTGGTATGTTAAGAGTTCTCCTGCTAGGTTAGCCAGATTTAAACATTGTGCAACATTAGAAAAGATTAAATGCAAAAGAGATTTGATTTTAGATGTGGAAACTAGATGGACCAACACATATTTGATGTTAGATGCAGTTGAAAAGTTTGAAAAAGCTTTTAAAAGGTTAGAAAGGGTTGATGGTGACTACAAAAAGAAGTACATTTTAAAGAAAACATTTCTCTTGCTTTACCCAATACTCACTATTTTGATGTGATTTTTGATAAAGTTGATGATCTTTATGATGCTTCTTCATCTAGTTCTGAATCTGATAATGAAGCTCATGTGGATACTAATCCAAAAGGCACACAGGTCCAACATAACAATAAAAATAAAAGGCCTCGTCAACATACTCCATATGCAGAAAACTGGGCCTATGCCAGAGGCCTTGTGAAGTGTCTAAAGGTATTATTCGATCCAACGGTTAAGTTTTCTGCTTTACTCAAGTTACAACACATGCATTTTTATGGGAATAAGCTTTGATACATGGACAGTTAGTTCAATTTAAGAACACTAGAGCAGATTATTTTGTTGCAAGGATGGCTCATCTTATGTTTTTGAAATATAACAACTATTAGGGTGAATATGATAAGATAAATCATGTCTTATTTATTGTCCGATTTCTTGATCCACGAGAGAATGAAGGTGGATAGGAATTTGTTCTTGAGTGTTTATATGCGCAAGATGGTGACAAGGTTCAAAGTGTTATGAGAAAGGTGGGAAATGATCTAGTGAGACTTTATGGAGAGTATAGATCTTTGTACTCAAATGAAAATGAGGTGGTACATTCAAGTAATGTTGCTGTAGATGACAATGATGGTGTTGAGGACAATTATGAGGTTGTGCTTAACTCAAGGAAGAAAAGGCGTACAAGAACAACGATGGTGTTGAGGGAAAAACAAAGGTGGATAGGTATTTGATGGATGAGTGTGAACCAATGGTTGATAATTTTGACAAATTGGGTTGGTGGCAGGCCAATAGTGCCAAGTATAAGATGTTCTCCTACATGGAAAATGATATATTAGCCATTTTCGTGTCTTCAGTTACATCTGAATCGGCGTTCAGTACCGGAAAACGTGTGCTTACTCCATGTATAAGCTGTTTATCCTGTAGGATAGTTGAGACACTGCTTTGTACGTAATCTGGTTACAAAAACCTATTGCTCTTGATTTCGTATGTGACTATGTAACAAATGATAACTCTAGCACTGAGGAAGGTAATGTATTCTTTTACTTATTTTGTTTTCTATACTTATCAATTCAAAATTGTTACTTGTTAAGAACTTAAACCTAAAATTTATTTTTTGTTGCATAGTTATTAGGTGATATGCCTGTGCCAGAGGTCTTTAATCCTTGAAGATGAATTGTAACAGGGTGGATTATAGAAGTTGATGTGCAGTTTTTTTTAATTGTGATGTTTAAAAACATTATTCTAAGTTTATTGGTCTGCTAAATTTAATCAGAATCAGAGATTCAGAATTCTCTAAAACTTTTTAATTATGAAGTTTAGACTTTTTTTTATCTTAAACTTGTTTAAAAACATGTAGTAGTTAACAAGTACAGGGTGGATCTGATGGTTTTAATTATGGATTGATTGTTGTTTTTTGTGTAGTTAAAGATATAAGATAATTAAGATTTGTATGGTAAAAAAATTTACAGGTGAAAGAGTACAGGAATAACTGAAAATTTCAGTTTCAAATTTTTATTTTAACAGGTGAAACAATTTTATATGGGTCGGTTTGGGTGGGTTTAACCGGCCCATAAACTGTATATTTATTTACGCAAATGCCATCGGTAAATAACTGAAATAAACCGAACCGAGTCGGACCGGTTCAAAAATCAAACCGGCCATGGATAGATCGGCTACAGTTTAAACTAAGGAAACCGATGTCTGGAAGGTTAGTCCTAATCAAAACCTTTTTAACCCTTACTTCTAATCATATTATGCAAACTCAACTTTTAGCCACCCATATAAACAACCAAATAGATCGTATTAACATGAATTTTTTCTAGGGGCACGATTCTTCAGTAAAAGAACTTCACCCTCTGGGATAGGATAAGTTAACCAAACCACTCTCTCAAGGAGGGTCAGGCATAAGAAAAAGTTGTGAACATAACAAATCCCTGCTTCTTAAAAGGGTTTGGAATTTACATGATTAACCCCAATCAATCTGGGCCAGACTTTGTGATGAAAAGTACCTTAAACAACAACCAATTCTCTAAAAACCTCTCCCATTCCTGCTGCTTCCAGTGCTTAATAGAAAAATTGATTTCCCTAATACCTCATTTCAAATCACTTTTGTTTCATCGCATTGGGCATGGTCGTACAACTTTTATCCAGGATAACTCGATTCTGTATTTCCCATGCCTAGACAAAACTTAATGCCACCCCATCACAACAATGAAGGATCTCATTGACCCCCTATCTCATAGATGGTCACATGATAAGTTCACACACCTTCTACTACTAGCAGCCCATAATATCATAAACATTCATCATCTTAGGAAAACCAACCAAATACGATTTTATGACACATTCGAAAACTTGAAAATATACAACTGCTTCCGGCTACTATTGCCTAACCCAAGACTAGAGTACCCCAACCTTCGATACCTTTCCACCCACCAAAGTTTTATGGACCTTACCGTGTCCACCAAACATACAACTTTTCTTGTCGAAAGCAATCAATAAAGGTTTACCTACCTATCCTTTACCATATCAGAATCATAGCCTCTAACCTTTGCCCACATTGTAATTATGGACCGGAAACAAATGATCACCTACTTCTCCACTGCGTTAGAGCAATTGTATCTTGGAACATGTTGTTTACCCGCCTCTCGCCTAACCAACCCCCACCATTACCCTCCCAAACACCATAACTGCAAACAACCATTCTTCAAATTTTATAACTGCCAGGCCCGCCACCCACCATAACCTTAATTTGTTTCCTCCTCTGTTCCTTATGGGCAGCTAGAAACGAGCTAGTATATAACCACAAGAGTAAAACACATGAAGAAAGTTTATATGCAACTATTACACTACAACATGAATATATATGGGAAAGATAAACCAGTCCCCCTGTAACCCCAGATGATAGTCCCATCTCTTCCCATATCAATTCCCCTAGACGAACGTAAGTTATTTCAGTGTGATGGTCCTACCCTACCTTAGACTGGATTAAAATAAATACAGATGGAATTGCCAGAGGCCATCCAGGAATTGCAGGAGCGGGATTCAACGACATAAACTCAGAGACAAAAACAGTGATGACTCTTGCACAACCGCTGGAAATTACCATTGCATTGCTAGCATAAACTTGGGCCATGCTTTTAGCAGCTAGAACTGCAATAATTTAAAGACAATGGCCGAAAGTCCTCTTCAAAACTGATTCTGAAAATCTCTACCGATTCGTTTCTACTTTTACAGATCCACCTTAGTACATAGCAGAGATGATCGCGGAAATCAAAGGCAAATTCTGGCAGATACCACATTGCGAAATCCACCAAAACTATAAATAAGGTAACCAGGCAGCAGACGAGAGTCAGACCGAAGATTTGACAATGAAAATATGGAATGATACAACCTAGGCTTTCTTTCTCAGATTGTTTTAAATGATTCTATTGTACTACATACTCGCGTGTAATCTCCTTTTAGTTCCTTTTACAAGATTCAAAAAAGAAAACATAATCAGAAGGACCGAACAAAGTGAGAGCTTCGGGATGCTCTAGAGTGATATGATACATTTACAAATAAAAATTATTACTCCCTCCGTTTCAAAATTATAGGTAAGGTTATTATATTTAGGTATGTCAAAAAGATAGGCTTATTTCTAGGAAGTTAAATGTTTTATAATTACTGTTTTGCCCATATGAAAATCATTTCTCTCTTTTGTTTTTATTATTTAAACATATATTTCTCCCAAAAATAAATAAAAATAACATAAAAAAATATAATTTCAATAATTAATTTTCTTATTTTTTATACTAAATTAGATAAATATATCATTCTAAAACAAAGGAAGGTTTAAAGGGTTTTTGATTTTAATACGAGTGTATCACTGGGATGATACGTTAGCGAATGTGGCACGTAGCCACAGTAACTGTAAAATCAACCCATAGGAAAAGTAAGAATTCGAACCGAATTACTTTGGGTTGTTTTTTATTACAAAAAAAATGGTTTGTTTTATCGAATTCCTTTTAGGAAACAAAATCTTTATCGTCGCTAATTTTCGATTTAGAAATTGGGATTGGGGGAGATCTACACTGTAGAGAAAGGGAGAGATTTTGTAATAAGGAAAGAAAATTGAAGTCTTTCTTCAATTTCTCTCTCCAGAATTTTTCTGCTCATTTCCCCTTTTTACTTCTCAAAAGGGGAAATAGAGCTACAAGATATCAGCACAAATTTCGAAGCTTCTCCCCCCCGCCCTGTCTCATAGGTATGTGATCTCAACCAATCTTTCTTTAATTTCTTCACTTATTATACTGTTAATTTCAATTCCCAATTTCATCAAATCAGGATCAAAATCAGGATTTTTAACACCCTTTATTGTATTTTTTTCTTGATTAGAGATCAACCAAGTCTGTGATTTCTGTATTGGGTTTAGATCGAATTTGAATTTAAACTGAGATAAAAAAACACTTTTTTTTGTAAACCCTAATTATGTAGATACCATGAATTTAGTTGAACTTGAGATTTTTTTATATGGCCCACTATGTGATTTTTTATGGTGAAAGAGAAAATGTGATTCCTTTTTTATTGATTCCTCAAGTCTAATTTGGTTACTGTGATTAGAACTCAATGAAAGATTAGCCTTTTGTTGGGTGGAGGAACTGAATTCAGGGTTTAGTTTTATAGGGTTTTAGATTGTCAAAGTTTCTTACTGTTAAGGTGGATGGGTCCTATGTACTGATTAGATCATGCAATTATTTTCATGTGAGAGTTAGGGGCACTATCGATACTCAATTTTGATGTTTGATGTACAGGTTCTTGAGGGACTTAAAGAAGCTTTGATTTGGTTTTTATACTGATGGCTACTCCACCGCCAGCACCTCCTCCTACGCATACACATTCCCCTCCTCCCAATCCGAGTACACCCACACCTCGGCCTGAGAGAAGACCATCCCCTCTTGCCTTCTCCTCTCCCGTTCCACCAAGATTTTCTCCACAGAGATCGCCACATGACCCCTCCAGCTCAACCCAGACACCCCCTGCTATGCTGTCACCAGCAGTGAATAATGGACATTCACCTGCTTCTAAGTTTAGTGCACCTCCTGGTCCTCCTGTTTTCTCGTCACCACTTCGGCCAGCAGCTGTGCCTTTTCGGACTTCTCCCGCATCTCCTCAGCCAGTTGCTTTTTCTTTACCTTCAACGCTGCCTACATCGTCTTCTCCCCGTTATTCAAATGGTTCAGCTGGGTTGCAGCCGCAAACCTCTGTTGGTACAGAGGAGGAGTTTATGCATGTCGGAGAATCACCATATATTCTATTTTCTGCTCACAAGGTATTGAACTAAAACTTTGCTGTGGTTTCTTCTTATTTACGTAAGTATTTGGTGATCTTTCGGATATGCCTGGTGTGTGTGTGTGTGGTATGCATTTGAGCTTCTTCTGTATTCTTGGTTGTTTTCCTTCCTTTTTGTTGCATGTTGAAGGATATTGTAGTTTGTCACTGCATTTATTTGCATGAAATTATTTCTCTGCTTCGCAGGTTTTGAAACATAAAAAGCAAGCCAATGTGCCAAGTCTGGGATTTGGAGCATTAGTATCCCCGGGACGGGATATCTCTTCAGGTCCTCAAGTAGTACAACGTGATCCACATCGGTGCCAGAACTGTGGAGCATATGCGAATATGTATTGCAAGATTTTAATTGGCTCAGGTCAGTGGCAGTGTGTTATTTGTGGGAAACTGAATGGAAGTGAAGGTGAATACATAGCTCCAAGCAAGGAGGACCTTCGTAATTGGCCAGAATTGTCCTCTCCGCTGGTCGATTTTGTTCAAACTGGAAACAAAAGACCTGGATATGTTCCAGTTTTGGATTCAAGAATGTCTGCACCCATTTTTCTTCTGATTGATGAATGCTTAGACGAAGCGCACCTACAACATTTGCAGAGCTCTTTGCATGCTTTTGTTGATTCCCTACCCCAAACTTCAAGGATAGGAATTCTATCATATGGGAGGACAGTGTCAATTTACGACTTCTCTGAGGGATCTGTGGCATCTGCAGACGTACTTCCTGGCGAGAAATCACCGTCTCAGGAATCGTTGAAATCGTTGATATATGGAACTGGCATATATTTGTCATCCATTCATGCTTCACTACCAGTTGCTCATACTATCTTCTCATCTATGAGGCCTTACAAATTGAAGTTGGCTGAAACATCAAGAGACCGCTGTCTGGGTACAGCAGTTGAAGTTGCTCTAGCTTTAATTCAAGGTCCAGCAGCAGAAGTTTCTCGAGGAATAGTTAAAAGGTCCGGAGGCAATTGCAGGATCATTGTATGTGCTGGTGGGCCCAATACTTATGGCCCTGGATCAGTCCCTCATTCATTCAGTCATCCGAATTATCCCTATATGGAGAAAACAGCAATTAAGTGGATGGAAGATCTGGGTCACCGGGCACATCAGCATGACACTGTGGTTGATATTCTATGTGCCGGACAATGTCCTGTAAGAGTTCCTGTTTTGCAGCCGCTCGCAAAAGCCTCTGGGGGTGTTCTTATTCTCAATGATGATTTTGGTGAAGCTTTTGGAGTTAATCTGCAAAGAGCGTCTTTGAGGGCTGCAGGATCCCATGGGCTATTGGAGATACGCGGTTCAGATGATATAGATATAACTCAAATCATAGGGCCTGGTGAAGAAGCACATTTAGATACTCACGAGACCTTCAAAAATGACACTTCTATTTGTATCCAAATGCCAAGTGTTGAGGAAACACAGAGCTTCGCACTTTCCATGGAAACTAAGCGGGATTTAAAGAGTGAGTGTGTTTACTTTCAGTTTGTAGTTCGATATTCGAACATCTACCAAGCTGAAATCTCAAGAGTAATTACCGTCAGACTGCCAACAGTTGATAGTGTTTCAGCGTACCTTGAGAGTGTCCAAGAAGAGGTAGTTTCCGTTCTTATTGCCAAAAGGACTCTGTTACAAGCTAAAACTTCCTCAGATGCAGTGGATATGCGTGAAATGGTAGATGAAAGAGTTAGAGATATTGCTCTGAAATTTGGAACCCTAGCACCAACTTCTAAACTTAATCGGTTCCCCAAGGAGCTTTCCTTGTTGCCAGAAAGCTTGTTCCACCTTAGAAGGGGACCACTTCTGGGTGGTATTGTTGGTCATGAAGATGAAAGATCCGTCTTGAGGAGTTTGTTCCTTAATGCATCTTTTGATTTGTCCCTTCGTATGGTGGCACCTCGTTGTCTAATGCATCGGGAAGGGGGTACTTTTGAGGAACTACCTGCATACGACCTTGCTATGCAGTCTAATGCAGCTGTTGTGCTTGACCATGGGACAGATGTCTTCATATGGTTGGTAAGTATCGATGTTGTATCTCACCATTTGTTTATATATGGTAAATTTGCGGATTAATTATTTCAGGATGTGGTAAAGTATCCTTTGGTAAATATATAAGATTTTCTCTCCTGTTATGTTCATTCGTAGTAAGTGTACTCTCTCTTTTTCTTCACTTTTGGGCTTCTCATCCTGCGGCGCCAGTTATATATTATGTTCTTTTCTTGTTCAATTAAACTTTGTCTCTTGTTATTCAGGGTGCTGAACTTGCAGCTCAGGAAGGTAAAAGTGCAGCAGCTCTGGCAGCTTGCAGAACCTTGGCAGAGGAGCTCTCTGAATTTCGGTTTCCTGCTCCTCGAATCCTTGCATTCAAAGTTTGTTGCCTTTCGCCTACTTGTTTACATTTTTGATCTATTTCTTGTTTATATACAATTAAATACTCCCTCCGTTTCTGGAAAAGAGTTACTATCACTTTTTCATTTTAGCCTAAAAATAGGCCAAATTGAAAAAGTGATAGTAACTCTTTTCCAGAAACGGAGGTAGTATAATTTTGTCATCAAGTTTTAGTATGCTATGAAGGAAAACAGTATCTTACATGTGTTTGGATGTTGTTACAGGAGGGTAGCTCTCAGGCTCGTTACTTTGTTTCTCGACTAATACCAGTACACAAAGATCCTCCTTATGAGCAGGTCATGTAGAACTTTTTTTTTAAGCGATATGATTGCTCCTTTTATTGAAATTCATGAAAACTAGGTAGATTTTATTACAGTTTGATTTTTTTTGGTCATTGAAATACATGTATGTATTGAGCTCTATGTTTCAAAAATAAATAAATGTATTGAGCTCAATTGATTGGGATTTTCATATTGCAGGAAGCAAGATTCCCGCAGCTTCGATCTTTGAATGTAGAACAGAGAGCCAAGCTGAAGAGTAGCTTCATTCACTTTGATGACCCTAGCTTATGCGAGTGGATGCGCAGCTTGAAATTGGTCCCCCCTGAACCAAGCTAAAACAAGAAGTGAAAAAGAGTTTCATTTACGGCTACTTAATTTAAACAAGAGATAGAGAAAATGGTATAGAATCCAAAGAATTGCATCCAAGATGCCATTGGAAATTATTACACCCAGGGTTCTACATTGCGTGAGTCAACTCCAATGTCTTCCTTTGAGATGGCAATCAAACTGTTCTATCTCTCAACTGCAAGGCATAGGGAAGATTAGGACTTATTATTTTTTTATTTTTTAAATATATACTGTAGCTTATCATTGTTAAGTTTTGTATTTTTTCCCCCTTACATTTTGTTTTCCATAATTTGTTTCTTTTTTCTTCTCATTTTGTAATGTATAACAGCAGATTAATAAGATTTCACTCCCTCCAATCATTGAACACGTTTGTTCTTCATAATGTAGATGATGGTATGTTTTCTTTAATAACAGACTCTGAATTCATTTTTCATAGGCAAAACCCTTGGATTGTGGACAGCAGTGTGGAGTGCATGGAAATAATCAACCTTGATAGGGGGTACTACTTAATCCTCCTTCCGTTAGCAAAACAAGGATGCCTTTTAGCAAACCTTTATAAGTATTAGTCTTATCTTTTTCTAATGTCCAGTCTCTTTTTCCCTCCACAAGACAGAGATCCTAGAATGGGCGAGAGGAACACTCCAAGTAGACAAATTTGATCTCCAACCCTTGCAAAATTCTTCCAGCTACTAAACTACTGAATTTTGATCTTAAAATGGCGGCAAAACCACGTATCACAGCAATTACAGCCCAAAATTCATCAGTCTCACCATTTACTTCAAAATTTCTTCTATTCCAAAGCAATTACAACCCTAAAATCGAAGTCGGTACTTCTTTTTTCGGCGAAAAACCTCGTCAGTTACACGAAATTGGGACGAAAACTACTAAAATAACAAGGAATGGGCGAGGAGTTCGAACAATGGCTTCTTTGAGTGGTCTATTTAGTGGAATTTTCAAAGGGACTGATACTGGAGAGAATACAAGGAAACAATATGCTTCAACTGTTAGTCTGATTAATGGTTTAGAATCAGAAATTTCTCAACTCACGAATTTGGAATTGAGAGAGAGAACATCGAGTTTGAAGGAGAGAGCTCAACAAGGCCAGTCTTTGGATTCTCTTTTACCTGTAAGTAGACTCCATAGTTGTAGCCTATGATGATGATTACTCTTGTTTTCGATGTATTATGGTGTGATGTATCTATATTTGAAAATTGTTGGCGCCAGGACTCAAACTGCTGAACTCAACTATGGAATCTTAAGATACAACATGACAGGCAAACTGGGATATTGTCAGCATGTAGAACAATTACTTTGTATCACACTATTATTAATACATGAAATCTTAATTGACAGGAAGCATTTGCTGTTGTTAGAGAGGCGTCGAAAAGGGTTTTGGGTCTCCGTCCATTCGATGTGCAGCTTATAGGTACGTTATAGTGAGATTCTGTAAATGATATTATTGTTTTGGGTGTGGAATCTTGAGGGGCTGAGGGGTTGTTACCACCGCAGGGACCCGTGGTTTAGTGTTTAGTCACGTTAAGTTCAATACCCTTGTTCTTTGTTTTTTTTTCTTGTAGGTGGAATGGTACTTCATAAAGGAGAAATAGCTGAAATGAGGACAGGAGAAGGAAAGACACTTGTTGCTATTTTACCAGCTTATTTAAATGCACTAAGTGGAAAGGGAGTTCATGTAGTTACTGTGAATGATTATCTAGCACGACGTGATTGTGAGTGGGTTGGTCAAGTTCCTCGGTTTCTTGGAATGCAGGTTGGCTTAATACAACGTATGTCGCTTTCTTTTTGTTATGATGTGTTTCTGCTTCTCTTTTTTATGTTGACTTTTAGTTTGAGTTGCATTAGTAGTTGAAATTGCGGTTAATTGTTTATGTTGGCAGAAAATATGACTAGTGAACAGAGGAGAGAAAACTACTCATGTGACATTACATACGTCACCAACAGTGAACTTGGTTTTGATTTCTTGAGAGAGAATCTTGCCACGGAAAGTAAATTTTGCTTTACCTATTAGTATCTGGATCAATGTTTTTTTGTTGTTGTTGAAGTACTTAGATTATGTCAGTTTGTTGTACATTAAGTTCTCTTTGCATTCTGTGAACTTAGTCTAATGAAATTTGTTCTTATTTGGTATCTACAGACTGTCGATTAGCTAGTAATGAGGAATTTCAATTTCTGTGTGATTGATGAGGTTGATTCCATTCTTATTGATGAAGCGAGAACTCCACTTATCATCTCCGGACCTGCAGAGAAACCGGGCGAGCAGTACTACAAAGCTGCAAAATTGGCTGGAGCCTTTGAACGAGATCTCCACTACACTGTAAGAGATGATTCGTTTCTGAATTTTACATTTACATATATACTGTAATTTTATCAATCAGCCTCATGAGAATAGATGTTGCTTTTTCTCGAAGAAATTTACGTGCTGGTTGCATCTTTCTTTCCTCACTTGATGAAGTTTGGATGAGGCTTTATACCTGACTGACCGATATCTTAGCACAAATTAGTCATTCTACTGGATCACCACTATGCATCGCTAAGTCAAAGTAGTAAAAGAATATAATGATGCATCAACCTTTTTTCCCCTCCTTTGTGTTCTTTTTCAGGTTGATGAGAAGCAGAAAAGCGTTCTCGTCACAGAACAAGGCTATGAGGATGCTGAAGAAATCTTGGGTGTGAAAGATCTATACGATCCTCGAGAACAATGGGCATCATACGTTTTGAATGCAATCAAAGCAAAAGAACTCTTCCTTAGAGATGTAAACTTCAATATCCGGGGCAAAGAGGTCCTTATTGTGGATGAGTTCACTGGTCGAGTCATGCAGGTTGGTTTCTGTTTCACCTTTTGGTCATTTACAGTCCAGACATGTTTCGCACTCGCTTTTTTCGCCAAATTAGTTTTTGGGACTCCATGCATCTCATTTGTTGTATACTATGTTATCGCAGGGAAGGAGATGGAGTGATGGACTACACCAGGCTGTTGAAGCAAAAGAGAACGTGCCCATTCAAAACGAAACTATAACACTGGCATCAATCAGTTACCAGAATTTTTTTCTCCAGGTGGGGAGCATCTTATTCGTTATTCATTTGAGTAAGTGTGTAAGATGTCATTGTTTTATCTTTACCTTCTATTGGTTTTGTTGCTGATGCAGTTTCCCAAGCTTTGTGGAATGACTGGTACTGCAGCAACTGAAAGCACAGAATTTGAGAGTATATACAAACTTAAAGTCACAATTGTTCCTACAAACAAGGCCATGATAAGGAAGGTGTGTTTTTGGTTTCTGCCTTTTTATGTTAAAAACCTCTGCTTACTCATGAAATGCTTAAAAGGGTTATGCCCAAATATATCAGACCGCTTATTCAATTGGATAAGAAAATTCTTCACTTGATTGATTGGCTAATATCAGTGTTTCATTGTTAGACATAGTATAGAGCTTACTTTTCATCTCTATTTCAGGACGACTCAGATGTAGTGTTTAGGTAACTACTGGAAAATGGCGGGCAGTTGTCGTAGAGATTTCTCGAATGTATAAAACAGGCCGTCCTGTGCTTGTTGGGACAACTAGTGTTGAACAGAGTGATTCACTGTCAAAGCAGTTGCAGGAAGCTGGAATTCCCCACGAGGTGTTGTCTAAGTAATCTAGTAATTTTTATTACGGTATAAGATGATGAGTTTTCTTTTTCTGAACAATATTGTAACTAAGACTAATTTTCTTATGCACAATATTTCTGCTCGTGTGTACACAGTACACACACCCACACACAAGCTAGTGTTTTACAAATCTCTCTGCACTTGGAAAAATAAAAACTAACTGATATATCATTTTAAGGTTCTCAATGCCAAACCAGAGAATGTGGAGAGGGAAGCAGAAATTGTAGGGCAAAGTGGCCGTCTTGGTGCGGTAACGATTGCCACAAACATGGCAGGTCGTGGAACAGATATAATTCTTGGAGGGAATTCAGAGTATATGGCAAGGCTAAAGCTTCGTGAGATACTCATGCCAAGGTATTACCTGAATGAACAATTGCTAGATTTTTCCTTGAGATGATATGATGGATCAGATGAATATTACCTTAGACACTGTTGAGTGGTAGCTTCCGAGTCCCTTATACCTGCTCTAGGTTGTTAGATGTTAAATGTGATTCTCTCTTTGCCTGACCAAGTTTAAATGTTTCAGTAAAAGAGTATGCGATATGCCATATACAGTATAATTGTTCTTTATCTAAACTGCTGTGATTCTTGTAGAGTTGTTAAGCCAGCGGAAGGAGCTTTCGTGTCTGTCAAGAAGCCTCCCCCAAAAAAGAACTGGAAGGTCTATCTCAGACAAGCTTTTATGTGCATCCTCTTTGACAGTGATCTTTAATATCATGCATGCTGACTGTCACAAATTATGATTGTGGAACTTCAGGTGAATGAGAATTTATTCCCTTGCAATCTATCTAAGCAGAAAATTACTGCAGCAGAGGAAGCTGTAGAGTTAGCTGTTCAAACATGGGGATCAAGGTCGTTGACTGAGTTAGAAGCGGAGGAGCGGCTCTCCTATTCCTGTGAAAAGGTGACATTTAATTTATTGTCGTTTCTTTCACGCTGAAGTTATAACAGCACAATTGGTGAAGTTCACTATCTTTAAATTTCGTTCCTTTTCAGTCGAATGTTGTTCAATTTACACAGTTGTCTGCACTGACATATTTAATTTTAATTATTGCAGGGGCCTATTCGTGATGAAGTGATAGCTAAGCTGCGGGGTGCCTTTAAAGATATTGTTGAAGAATATAAACTCTATACTGAGGAGGAAAGAAAGAAGGTCTGCTTCTCTTTTTATTCTTGATTATAAAGAAGAATTCTGGTATCTGGTCTTGCCCACACTCTTCTATGCTGCAGGTTGTATTGGCTGGTGGACTTCATGTGGTAGGGACAGAGCGGCATGAATCTCGTCGAATTGACAATCAGGTTAAATTTCTTAATTAGGATATCAATATGGATTATCTGAGTGTCTATTGTCTTCTTTTCTTTCTTTCACATTGTAACTTTTTGTTATAGTGTAATTACGCAATTCACATTTTATACAGCTGCGTGGACGAAGTGGACGGCAGGGTGATCCAGGAAGTTCCCATTTTTTCCTCAGTCTGGAGGATAATATTTTCCGAATTTTTGGTGGCGATCGGATTCAGGTCTGTTTCTTGGAAAATGATTTGTGTTCGTAGTTGAATGAGATAAAGCTCCCAATGAGTCCTTAATGTTGCAAATTGTGTAGGGTTTGATGAAAGCTTTCAGAGTTGAAGACTTGCCAATTGAGTCCCAAATGTTGACAAAAGCCCTAGATGAGGCTCAACGAAAAGTGGAGAACTACTTCTTTGATATTAGGAAGCAGTTGTTTGAGTACGATGAGGTCCTCAACAGTCAAAGAGATCGTGTATATACAGAAAGAAGGCGTGCTCTAGAATCTGAAAACCTACAATCTCTTCTTATTGAATATGCTGAGTTGACGATGGATGACATCTTAGAAGTAATTTTTTCACTACCTTTTAACTATTTTCTGAAATCTGGATAACTTTGTATTTTGCATATGCGAATTCATATCTCATATACTTGATATGATTTCACATGAATAGGCTAATATTGGAGCTGATACGCCCAAGGAGAGTTGGGATCTTGAAAAACTCATTGCCAAACTTCAACAGTAAGAGGACTTCATTCTTAATTTTGTAACTCACTGATGATTTTACAATGGTAGAATTAACATCATCAGACGACCATAAAAAAATCATAAACTATTATGTGACTGATTCATCTTGACACATTTTCTCACAGATACTGCTATCTATTGAAAGATTTAACTCCAGAGTCATTAGCAAGCAATGGTTCAAATTATGAGGAGTTACGGGCTTACCTTCGTTTGCTTGGTCGTGAAGCTTACTTAAAGAAAAGGGTCGGTGTTTCTTGGCTTCATAAATTTAATGATGTTTCATATTATTTCTGGTTAGCTGTACCTTCAGAAATTGCATTAACAAAAATTCATTTCAAAGTAGGAAGATCTTATTTTTAATATATTTACCAAAGCTGTATGTGTTGAAGTTAACTACTTGAAACTAGTATAACCTGCTCGTTTTGGTTCTTGAACTCGTTCAGGATATAGTTGAGGAGGAATCAGCAGGGTTGATGATGGAGGCAGAGAGGTTCCTTATTTTGAGCAACATTGATCGGCTTTGGAAAGAACACTTGCAAGCAATCAAGTTTGTCCAACAAGCTGTGAGCTTAAGAGGATATGCACAACGGGACCCACTGATCGAGTACAAGCTTGAAGGGTATACTCTCTTCTTGGAGATGATGGCTCAAATCAGAAGAAACGTAATATACGGGATATACCAGGTTCATCCCATTTCTGAGCTAATACTGAAGTATTGATTAGGTTGAGGTGTATGAAACCTGGTCAATTGGGTTCTCTTGAGTCCCACGACTCCAACCAATCAAATTCGCTCTTTAACATGTCTAACAAGATATTTTTTCTGCAGTTCAAACCCGTAATGGTGAAGGACCCAAAACAAGAAGAGAGTAAAAAAGCAAGCAAACTAACAACGAAAGGAAGGAGTGGCAAAAAGAATCCAAATCCAGTAGGTGTTGCAGAGGGCTCCTCCTAGTTGACCAAATTTAAGGTTTCCCCATGCCTTCAAGGTGCTGCAGAGATATCCTCCTACCCTTGCAATACCGGTTACTCGATGAATACTTCTACAGAAATTCAAAGACGGAAAAGTAAAAAAAAACTGATATGCTCCAGTTTTTTTGAAGAAGAAATATTTCCATGTCCATAGATAGTCAGGATGTCAAGAAATGTAAAATGAGAATCCATTTATTTGCCATGCCTCTAAAATGGAACAGAGTTGCCTGTTGTATCATATTATACCACTGCATCTGAAAAGAGATGGATCATGGATATACAATGTAAAGAAAGCTCTCATATTGGTTACAAGCAGCACAACTAACTGTTGTATCATATCGTTCGGCAGTCGCTTACTATTTACTATTTTCTGGTCGGTTGACTTTATTTTCCCTGGATATCAAGTGTTAACAAGTAAATCAAACTGTATTGAATGTTTGATACTATCACAGGTGTTCAAACAATCGCCCTATTTGAACATGAAATGCAGACCCTCTTGCCAAGAATGGGATCTCTCTTTTATAAATATACCAAAACCAGACCCGTCAAATAATGACGCGCGCTAAGTTCTTATCGTATCTCATTATTCTCATCATGTTTGATGGCAAGACATGAGATATATTTTTCTGAGTTATATGAAGAGGAAATAAGACTGCACATAGCACTAGGTGGTTCACTGTAGGGCTCCTAAATCTTGAGAGCTAAAACCTCTTTAACTACAAAAACCAAAAACATGTGAAACCTTTTTACTTGCACTCTCTTTGAAGACAAATAACTCCACATATCTTTATGGTTTTAGAGTGACTGTTAATGGTAATGAATACTGCTTAATCATCCCTGTAAAGTACTAACTTTTACATTATAATGGTAGCTTTTGTATCACCCAATACATGTCTTCCTTCATGTGCCATAGAAACTCCAATGCCATGCTCGGAACTATTTTGTGTTGGGAAATGATATTTCAAGGGGGGGGTTCAATTATTTACACCATATAAGAAGACATCAAAGTGTTTGGCATTATCGGCAATGGTGTATTACCTAAGCTAAGACAAGAAAGAAAATGGTAAGATCCTGCAATTCGGGATGTGCATTCTCCAAGAGATTTTTCTGACTAATCAGAATTTAACAAATGTGTGAGAAGATTTCAATGTACACGTACTTATAGAAAATCGTTTTTCTTGTATTTTTAAATTGATTTATGCAGTTTTACAGTATATAAAACATTACTTGTTACGTTAAAATACTTGGACGCTTTTCACGATTAAGACTAACACGTGAAGCCCTAGGTGGACTCAACAACTGTACGTACGAGAGTCGACGAAAAATCGCAGAACATAGTCGGCAGACGATAACTTTTTCTAATTGATCATACATTTCTAATTTTTTTAATAAGAAATAGTTTCTTCTTTTCTTTTTTTGTAAACCTTTATTCATTTTTCCAAGCTAACAAATGCAAATTAGTAGATTGGAAGCAATAAAAGGATAAGAACTAGGATTGAATGAAAATTCATTGTAAGTTTTTCTGAGTAGAAGTGACTCAAAGCAGAAGGATTATTACAATTGTTTTTAGATAATAATAATAATAATAATAATAATAATAATAATAATAATGTCAATTAAGGTTTGAGAAGTATTTACTCTAAAGCTAACATCAGTAGAGATATGTACAAAACATTATTACATGCCATTATGTGAAAAGTAGACAACATATTTAGTTGGTTACAGATAGGGTTTTGTTTACCAAAAACTAACAAGTAAGCCCCCCCATTAATAAAACAAAAGAAAGAATGGAGTTGGAATCACAATGAATGGTGTATGTAGAGAATCCACCAAACGCAACAAATTTCATGTGTTCCTAATCAATAGGAGAATGTTGGTTAGAGTGGTGGGTCTCGATGTCTTTCGATTTTAAGTTCTCTTTTTGTAGTGGAGTTGGGTAGTGGAGTTGGGAGTGTTTTAGCTCTTTTCTTTTAGTTTATACCTCATCATGAATGAGTTGGTTTGTTATAAATTATATTTGATCCCAATTTATACCAGAGCTTTCATCGGTCATTCCTAATAAGAAAACTAAAGGCGAGAGATATTGTCCAGACTGCATCAGAGGTTTAATGTAGAGAATTTTATCACTACATACAGAGTACATATAATCGTAGAGAATTTTGGTTAGCTATTTTGCATAATTTTATTTTTAACAATATTTCTTACTAGTTTCCAAGGCTGCTAAGTGAGTTATCAAATTTCACAGGATAGTCAAAATCATCTTTCACTCATATAAAATCTGGTACGCCCTCGTGATATTTAGTAATCTCCAGTAGCATCCATAGGAAGCAGCTATACGACTTTTATTTATGGGGACTGCAGTGGATTATGTTGTACAAAATAAAGATATGGGGAACCTTATCTATTTTTAAAGGTTAAAAATACCCCTTCTCCATAAATAAACCTAAATCTAACAACTATTCATTAAAAAAATTTATTATTCTTCTCATTCTCTTCTCCTTCATGATTCAAGATGACATAAAAATAATAACAAAAAAAAAAAACAATTTCAGTTTCAGGAACTACTTACACAAGAAATCGATGAACTCCTAGCCGTAAATACTCAATACGGCTAGAACTTTATTATTTCTCATTCGTATGCTAATAAATTTTTATTATTTACAATTGGAAAATGATAAATTTCTACCCGTAAATGAATTTAAAATTTCACTATAAAATTTTACTCATTTTTAAAATGAGAATAAGTTTATACTTGATTTAGGAATGAGTATAAGTTTAAACTTCTTCTTCAATTGAGTATCACAGCAATTCAGGGTCATTTACGTCTGGGTTTACTACAGAACCCAGCCGTAACTCTATCCCGCGGCTGGCTCGAGCACAAAAGCCAACCGTAGACTAATCATCTAATTTGTTCTACGTCTGAGTTTACAAAAAAACCTGACCGTAAGTTCTTTATATGGCTGGGTCGACATCTATAAACCCAACTGTATACACTATTTTATGACTGTGTTATATACATTACCCAGCCGTAATTACTTTTTACGGTTGAGAGATCATATTTTCCCAATCATAAGTAAAGTTTGATTTCGATTTTGATTTTGTTTTGATTCTCAAATCGCTAAGTCAAATCGCATCAAAAATATAATCAATCACTAATCTTTATTATATTAATTAATCAACTTTATTAATACTAATTAATCTAGGACAATCTAGATATTATGTAAAATACTAGGATAAAGAGTTTTTGGATTTACTTCCTAATAATCCAATTTTTTCATCTTATAAGCCACATGAAAAAAAAATTACAGCCCATAATAAGTTTCATGAATTAAGTTCTTACCATATGCTAACATCGGATTTTACCATAGGCAAGAACAAAAGATTTTTTTTTTTTTATACAACTCACATGCGTTAAGGGTTCTACACTTTGACTGTTGGGCAGGTAATTACAAATGTACGATGGGACATTACTTGGGGAGGTACCCGCAATCGTGATGGATCATGGTAAATATACAGACATCAAAATCCATCACATGTATCGGGGGACCCATTCTGTTCAGTGATTTATATACTGCTCCCTAGCAATGTTATAAGAACCGTAAAAATTACTAGATCAAAGTTATGTGGTTTCACCGGTGGTTAAATCATGGGTTAGTGGGTCAAATATATAATCAATAGAAAAAAATAGAGTTGGAATATTTAACTATAAATATTTTTTACAATAAATATATAAATATCTTATCAAATAACATGTAATACAAGTTGGTAAAGTGATTAACAACAGTAACTTCAGTTTGGACCTGCCGGGTTATCCGATTTATAAGAAAAAAACGATTTTAAAAAAAATTGTTGGATAAATGTCAATGATGAACCAACCTAAAAAAGTGGTTGGGTCACTGGTTCACCGGTCCGAGCTGGGTCTCTGAATATTGGTCCCTAGTCCTTCTGCCCCGCATATTGTCCTTCCTATTTTACCCTTTTTTATTCTCAATAATAGAGAAATCAATTTAATTGTGATCAAGGTAGTTAATTTCGGTTCTCGGTCTTGTCTCGGTAAGGACCGAGACACCGATGCAACTTTATCTTAGTAAAATCTCAGAGTTTTTATTTTTAAATTTTATTCCCGTAATATATATGCCAAGCATTTTGTACACATTAAATGTATTAAGCTTGTATAGTTATAGAAACAATACCAATTGTATTAAGAAAAGTGAATTTTTTAAGATTGAATTTGATTTTTATTTCTAAATTTACATATGTTAAGCATGTCTAAACGAGATCTCGGCCGATTTTTGGTGGAATTTCGACCGTCTCAGCGAGTTTTTCGGCCAAGGACCGAAACGAAAAATCTCAACGAGATCTTGGTCGTCTCGGTCGAGATTGACTATATTGATTGTGATGATATCCATGCTCTTTAAATAAGGATATATTTGGTACAAACCTTCTTAGAATTTGATTTCCTCTTATGAAACATTAAAAGTCTAAAATTCCATCTTTATATACAGGATAACGGAAGTAGAAAAAAAAGTATATACTTATTAAAAGGATTTGATTTGTTTTCATGAGACGAAATGCAGTGCATCAGACAAATCTCAATAGCATAAACATCGAAATCAAAAGAGTCACATATATATAGGATTATGGAAGCGAATGACATTTGACTATTTGCAGTTTTGCAGCGTAACCGGAATATGGCCGTAGAAGGGCAAGTCTTTGGGATGGATGTTTGAACTTTAAAAATTCATCTTTTGCAAGTGATCTCTTTATGTAAGGAAAGCATCAGTTTCTTTAGGTGATCTTCCCGTGGAAATGTAATCATTTAATACGAGGGTAACCACTCTATACCGCTGCTATAAACACAAGTATAACATGAGCAAAATCAACAATTATGATCTGAACTTTTTCATATAACCTAAAATATACCTTGTGACACTATATTTGTATCCTGTTCCAAAGTCTATTAGAACCCACGAGACCGAAATCTATCTCACAATGCACTGTGATCCAAAATCAACTATTTTATCCAAAATATGTGCCATACTCGACTTTGTAAATATGACCTAAAATCTGTCATTTAGCTTAGGCTTGTTTCGTGACTAAAAATCTACACCATGACCTATGATTTGCAATTGTAACCAAAATCTACAATGTAACCTAAATGTTTCTAGTGACTTATGATTTCCCTGCATTATCCAAAATCTAACATGTGATCCATAATTTATTACCTCCCAAAAGCTACCATGTTTACCAAAACTTTACGATTAATTCAAAATCTTTATCTTGAGCTTATATATGCGCACCTCAACTTAAAATTTTTCCAGTAACTAGAAATTTATCATGTGACCTTAAAATCTGCTCTGACACCCCTATAAATAAGAAATCAGATCCTCAACTTAATGGGATTTTTTCTTTCTTTTTAACTGGGAACCAACTCCCAGTTCCAGCTGAGAGAGAACTGTCCCACTTGCTTCAACAGTGGTGGAGTCTTTAACAACTTTCACTTCTTTCATCTCCTTAACTGATGTTATTACAACCTTGTTGCCTATTGTATTAGTTTTCCCTTTAGCTGAAACCACTTCAGTTGCATAAGCAATTAAGTTGCCAACAATAATTTCTTTACCACCATTCTTATTTCCTATAGTAAAGTTGACTACATTATCACCACCCTGACTTTTTTCTGCCATAAGTTTTACTCTAATAGCACTAGTCGTGACTTCTAAACAACTTCAATCCCTGCATTTGGTATGCAGGTGGGTAGACATTATATACTTCTGCTATACACATCTTGTTGATGATTTCTTTGTGCAAGGAGAATCATCAGATTTTTTGGATGCTTCCAACCGTGGGAATTCTATACCGCTGCTACACACGAGGAAATTAAGTATAACGAGAGCGCCCGGATCGCTTTACTTGATTATCATGTGAACAAAATCAACAATTACGATCTAGAATGTGCAGCATAACCTAAAATATGCCCTGCGACACTATATTTGCATTCTGACCCAAAGTATATCATATCCTGCGAGACCTAATATATATTTTGTAATGCGTTGTACTCCAAAATCTAGTGAGACATAAAGTATATCCCGTAATGCATTGTAATCCAAAATCTACCACATGATCTATATGTATCATGTGACTTGACTTTGTAAATGCGACCTAAACTCTGTCATCTGACTTAGGCTTGTTTCTTGACTAAAAATCTACGCATGACTTACGGATTTACAAGTTGACCAAATATGCAGTGTAACCAATTTTTTTAAGTGACTCATGATCTTCCTGTGTGAGGGTATTAAATCCCTAACACCATGTGTTTAAATACTATTGAAAGAATATTAGATTATGATGGAACGAGAAACACTGAAACAAAACTCATTAGATAAGTACTGAAACAGACACCTTCGTTGAATGACAGACACGCAAGTTGCGGGAAAGCATGGCACACTGTACGAAATAGACACCTTCGTTGCATGACAGACATGCAAGTTGCGGGAAAGCATGACACAATGTATAGAACTGACAAACATCGATGCATGATAGCCACATCTCAGTTGTGAAGGTTGCGGAACAGAATAAGCTAAAACATGACAAATCTCTTTCAATGGCCAAGTATCGGACATGCCAAATTATGAAAATAATAACGTCACTTTCAATAGCCACATGTCGGACATGCCATAATTCTAATAATAATAATAAGACTGCAGCTTTCATCGAAATACAAAAGCAATAACTTGAATACGAATCCGCAGAAGAGGTGCGGGTCATCAAGCGGGAAACCAAGGGAAATAAGAAGTACGCATGTCAAGTCTTGCGGGAAATACAAATAAGAATGCGGGATAAGTTTCGTTCCAAAGTCTGGATAAGAAATAATAGGTGGAAAAAAAGAAGAGGGGGACCCATGATATTTACTATAAATATCAAGCTCCAAGACAGGAAGATGAGAGGAAATTTTGGAGAAGGAAAAAGATTAGAGGAAAAAGTTTAGGTATGGGAGTTGTGTCAATTAAATGTATTCGTAGTTCAATCATTCTTTGATGAATTTTACTTGGTGCATATAGCATTTTATCCTTTTGTAACATACAATCATCAATAAAAACATCCAAATCTTTTATTATCCATGGATGTAGACACTCCGTTGTCGGACCACGTTAAAATTTGCTTGTATTAATTTCTTATGTTTAACCTATATCTTTCCATTGCTTTTGGTTTTGGTTTATCATATGATTCATGTGGTTGTGTTGCCAAGATAGATTTTTGGTAATCACAAATTGTGATTCATGTGGTTGTGTTGCCAAGATAGATTTTTAGTAATCACAATTTGGCGCTAGAAACAGGGAGAGGTAAAAGAATTTATTCTACCTGTCCAAATCTTCATCTTGGAAATCTTAAATTTTGTTATCTTATAAAACCTCATTTTTCTACATCTTTAATTAGGGTTTCTTTTCTCTTCAATTGATATTTTAAAATTCAGCATATAGTATCTCTTTGAACTTTTTAATTGTTGACAATTATGATTTAATTGTTTACTTCATACACAACTCGGATTATCTCGGACTATGATTTAACTGTCACTTCTCTTCTAATTCAATACTCTGATTATCTCGGAGGTGAGCTTAATCAAAATTTTAAGAGACTTTGTTCATAAACTTCCTCCAAAGTACTATGTTTTTAACAATTTTACAAAAGAAATTAGGATTGAAATCGGGGAATTAATGTGTTTGTAATTCAACCATATTTAGTTGCATATGATATTATGTCAATTGATCGTACAAGTTAAGAATGTTTTGCAGCTGCCTAGGTATGACTCTTGTCAAAACAAAAAAAATAAGTTTTGAACCGAACTTTTAAACTTGCTTTCAACTTGTTTGCAAACAATGATTTGATGAACCTTTGAAACCTGATTTAAATTGGGAATTTGTCTAACTTTTATGTGATATACCAAATTTTAGTTAAAGCTAGATTTTTTCTATCAATCAAATTATTTCACATACATACATATATATATATTGCGGATGTTAAAATTTTATGAAGCACTTATCTCATTATCTGAACTTTTATTAGAACATCAACGAAGAAATTTCTACAACAACACCAGATTGAGCAAAGAAGTCATTATAATATCCCAAGAGAAATTAAATAAATGGAGACAACCACAAACAAAACCTTACAAGGACAAAAAGTCGATGTAAGATATTTGGGTAATCAAACAATGGGGACTGGAAGAAAAACTCTTCATCAACCAGAAAGAGAAATTGTAGAAGAGTCCCAAGGACCGCAACCCTTGGATCGGACAATACAAAATAGAAATAAAGATACTGAAGTTGCGAATACTATTCCGTTACAAATAAACGAAACAAGGAATCAATTACAAGAGGCAAACGGAGTAGAGAAATTACAAAGACTGCAAGATGAAATGATAGAACCAAACATCCCAATTAACCAATCAATTGATAGCAACAGAACAATGCAACAACCACATGTAGAAGCACCACAAAACAGGATTGATCCCATCAATCAATTATTCGAAGAATTGAATGAAATGCGTAAGGCTCAAAATAGTTATGCAGAAACAATTGCTCTTCTAACGCAAGAAAATTAGATGCTTAGGCATAAAGCCCGACAGGATGCGGAAGCATCTGTTACAAGGTTACAGGGGCATGAAGTAAGTTCAAAAAGATCTGCAGAAAGCAAAACGAGGATCAATAGAGATCTAAGGGTGATGATAGTTGAACCGGCGGATGATACATATGTTCATCCAAAACAAAACAGGTTTAATCAGCGGTATGAGCCCGATAAACCAGATTTTGATGACTCAGAACCGCAGAACAACAGGTGGAACAAATATTTCGAGGATTTGTAAGAAATGAGAGAGGAAATAAAGACCTTGAAAAACAAACAAGAGGGAGGACGTCTTGAGGAAGTATTAAAAGAGGCCAATATAACACCATTGGCACGCACCTTGCGCTTGCATCCATCCCGCACAAATGCACTCTCCCCATCTTTGAATGTTACGATGGAACAAAGGATCCCGCAGCTCATTTAAAATATTATAACCGCAATATGACCCGCTGGGAGCAAAACGATGTTATCATGTGCCGATATTTTTCCTCTATTTTGAAAGGATCTGCATTAACATGGTACGACAATCTACCAGAAGGAACAATACATTGATATACACAATTGACCCGAATTTTTTTGGAGACGTACATGTATAATAAACCCGCAAATGCTGGAATGGATAAATCATTTTCCCTTGCGTCCAGATGAAACTATCAGAGATTACACATATCGATGGTAGGGAATTTGTCAAGCAATAGGTAATGTTAGTCCAGAAATCTCTATTAATTGTTACAAATGGGGAATATCAAACCACATGAGCCCGCTTTTCGTAGATATTCATGAAGAGGATCCAAAAACTGAAGGGGATCTAAGGGTAATTATCGAGAAATATGAAAGGTTACAAGATATACAAAAACAGAATCCAAGAGCAGTTTCTCAACATCAGAGAGTTGCAAACAAAACAAATTTTGTGGCACAGGCAACAAGTTCTGGAAAGCGAGTTGCGGGTGAAAATCCTTATAATGAATCTAAGCGAGGCAGAGCAGATGAAGAAATAAAGATCAACCAGCAATTTGAGGATCGAGTTTTTACTAAGCTCAACACCCCGTATTCAAACCATATTATCTATAACAAATAAAGCAATCATACAATAATTTGGCTTCATACTGGGTAAAGCATGAAAAATGTAATCTCTCTAGAAAATCCATATAAATGTTTCTGAGTGTATGACTATTGGATCTTTCGCGAGCAAGAGATGCCTAACATGATATTAATTATTATATCAGGTATAATCCATCTCAGGAGGTACTCATTAGGGACCGTATCAATAATTTTCTCATGGCCAGAGAGAAGTTAGTCATGTGACTGTACCCTCAAAGGTAACTCAAGGTACAATATACGCCTTGTGGTTTCTCAATTCACACACTCATAACGCAAACTGATTATGTATATATATATTCGTTAGTTGTATTGCAGGTATAATAATATGAGATAAAAAGAAAGCTTGCCAATACAATTTAGAAGAATGAAAAAGAACAGAAACTTTAAGAAGAAAAAGACAAAAAGAAAACGAAGAATAAGATGAGAGATGTGACAAGATTTGCATTAAATATGAAAGGATTGAAACTGACGAAACCGTCGAAAAAAATAAAGTGGAGGAGAGAGGAACTTTATTAGAGATGTGACTTTCTTGAAACCGCCAAAACTGTCAGAAAAGTAAACCTAAGCATGAGAAGAAAATTTATTAGAGGCGTACGAATCGAAAAAGTAATAGTTATTTTTCCTTTTTCAAATTTCTACCATATGTAAAATTCAAAAGAAAAAAGGGGCAAATTGTGAGGGTATTAAATCCCTAACACCACGTGTTCAAATACTATGGAAAGAATACCAGATTATGATGGAACGAGAAACACTGAAACAAAACTCATTAGATAAGTACTGAAACAGACACCTTTGTTGTATGATAGACACACAAGTTGCAGGAAAGCATTGCACACTGTACGAAATAGACACCTTCGTTGCATGACAGACACGCAAGTAGCGGGAAAGCATGACACAATGTATAGAACTAACAAACATCGATGCATGATAGACACGTCTCAGTTGTGCAGGTTGCGGAACAGAAGAAGCTAAAACATGACAAGTTACTTTCAATGGCCACGTGTTGGACATGCCAAATTCTGAAAATAATAATGTCACTTTCAGTGGCCACATGTCAGACATGCCATAATTCAAATAATAATAATAAGACTGCAGCATTCATCGAAATCCAAAAGCAATAACTTGAATACAAATCCGCAGAAGAGGTGCGAGTCACCAAGGGGGTAACTAAGGGAAATACGAAGTACGCATGTCAAGTCTTGCGGGAAATACAAATAAGAATGTGGGATAAGTTTCGTTCTAAAGTCCGGATAAAAAATAATAGGTCGAAAGAAAGAAGAAGGGGACCCGTGATATTTACTATAAATATCAAGCTCCAAGACAGAAAGAGGGGATGAAAATTTTTGGAGAAGGAAAAGGATCAGAGAAAAAAGTGTAGGTATGGGAGTTGTGTCAATTAAATATATTCGTAGTTCAATCATTCTTTGATGAATTTTACTTGGTGCGTATAGCATTTTATCCTTTTGTAACATACAATCATCAATGAAAACATCCAAATCTTTTATTATCCGTGGATGTAGACACTCCGCTGTCGAACCACGTTAAAATTTGCTTGTATTAATTTCTTATGTTAAACCTATATTTTTTTATTGCTTTTGGTTTATTGGTTTATCATATGATTCATGTGGTTGTGTTGCCAAGATAGATTTTTAATATTTACAATTTATGATTCATGTGGTTGTATTGCCAAGATAAATTTTTGGTAATCACATCCTGTATGATCCATAATCTAATATGTGATCCAGAATTTCTTACGGACCCCAAAGCCTACATTTCTTACCAAAACTTGACATATGATTAGAAATCTTTCTCTTGACCTTATATGTGCACCTCAATTTAATAGTTGTCATGTGACCTCAAAATATGCTCCAACACTTCTGTAGACCAGAAATCAACACCATGGTATTAAATTTACCATTATAATCCAAAAATATACCACATGATTTAAAATTTGCATACTAGCACAAAAACGGCTCGTGAACAAAATTTTACCATATGACCAGAAAATCTGTCATTGCAAAACAAAATCCATCACTATATTGTAAAATTTATTTAGTGAGCGCCGCATCATCTACATTCGTCACCTGATATTCGCCACAAGAATTAAACTCTTACTCGTGATAAAAATACGCCGGGTGACCTATCAATTGATGCATACCTCAAATTGACCCCAGTGACCAAAAGTTTACGTTATGGCTCAAAATTAGCCAAATGTGACTGAAATTTATTATGCGATATATATTTTTTAATTAACCCACAATTTGTCACTGTGATAAAAAACCTACCATCTGACTCATATTCGCATAATAATCCAAAATCATCCAAAATCTATCTTACTGTCAAAGAATCAGCCACGAGACTTAAAACCACATTGTGACCCCAAACTGTCTTGTGGTTCAAAATATGTAATATGTAACTGTAAACCAAAATCTGCGTTTTACCCCAAAATCTACAAATGCGACCCTAAATCTGCTAATAAGTAAAATATGCATTGTGAATTTTGATTCACTCTACGTCTGACTGCGGATGTTGCTGTTCGTGCATACCTTTTATTCTGGCCAGTTATTCTAAATTTGTGAAAATCATCTCGCTTGACAACCTTGATATGTGCAAAATTGGACCTGCGGCTAATTATGCGGAGGACGGAATTCAAATGTTCGCCCTTTTCGTTTTCTTGGTATGTTATTCTGTGGGTGACCGTCTCTGGAGACTATCTTTCTATTATTTTATTTTATTTTTCTTTTAAATTTTTTCTGAGATATCTTACTAGTTTTGGACCGCAAAAGTGGAAATAGTAGAAATGCTATGAGAAACGTAAGATTTAAAAAATAAAATTTAAAAGTGGAGAAATTAAGATTGGTAGAATCTTCGAATCAAGAGAGAGAGTGTCCGAAAAAAATGGAGAGAAAATACTCGAGAGAACTTGATGATCATCACGTTGAGAACTCTTTAGCTCAATGGCATAAGATGATCATGAGAGACCAACAGGTTGAGGATGTTAATGGAGGCAAGGTGTTTAGGGATGTGGTTCATCAGCATCAGCGGAATTTTTCAGGGTATAGGTGCAGTGATCAAGAAGTTAGGTTTTGGCAGGGTTTTGAAGCTGGTAACAAGAATCTGAATAAGTAATGGGAAGATGCAGTTCGCGGTTCGTCATCTTCCTCGGATATTAATTCTGACCAGGATTGGAACTCGGTTTCTCGTAAAAAACCAAACCCAGTTTCAGTTAGAGTCGACTGTGAATACAAGTCTTTCATCCTTTGCAATGAGTTTGATAAGTGGGATTTTACTTAAGGAGGAAACTAGAAATTTAAAAAATGATTCGAATATTTATCTTTCAAAAGCTCGATCTCAATAGCTTTTTTCTTTGATGTAGAAGGATTCAAATAAAAGTTTTTATGGTATTGGTACTGGAACCATAATAAAGGGGATCAGAAGATGACTCTGTTTAGATCTTCAAACAAATATGGCGAGTTTCTTAGACTTGTGATGCATGATGATGGTCGTTGGGGAACAAACTATGTTTTTCCCGGCTGAAAATGGTGTATCTCTTTGGAAGAGATTTTCTGCTGGTTATGATGAGTTCATATCTTTGACAAAAAAAATCAAAAATCACCAACTTCATCGACTAAATTTTCTCATTCCGAGATTAATACCCTAATTTTTCTCATTCCGAGATTAATACCCAAAGTCGAACGATATTTGGTGTAAGGCTATTGTTATTGATTCCTCTTCCTCTGTTAATCTTTGGAATAGGGTAGGCAAGAAAATTGCGTCTCGTTTTAAAATTAATGATACTTCTAGCATCTATCCTTTTGATGATCATCGTGCTTTATTCTTTGCACCATCTCAACAAGTCAAAGATTTAATGTTAGCTAATGGTTTTTGGATATACAATTCATCCTCTTTAAGATTGTATCCATGGTGGTCAGCTGTTAATGCTGTGGACTCTTTACCTATGCACCCATCTGTTGATGATGGTGAATGGATTGAAGTTAAGGGGATCCCATTTAATCTTTGACTCCGAAATTATTCGAAGCACTAGGTCAGATATGTGGTGGTCTTTTGGATGTTCATCCTTCTACTTCCAATTTAGAAGATTTATCTGCCATTCGTCTAAAGGTCAAGATTCTTCTTCCAGGTACCTCATTATTTTCTTTTGAAGGCGCATCTTTTCCTATCAAGATCAATCATATGATTTTCATCAATGGGGAAGTGGACCCAATTCATCAGAGAATTTAAATACATCCTTCCCGAAAAGGACTTCTTTTGTCGCAAGATTTTTCGCATCATAATAATCTTTCTTCAACTGACAATAATTCGCAAGATTTTCTCTCGGCTGAAAATGGAATATCTTCTCCTATTCCGGTTGGGCGCGAAAATCTCGTGTTAAATGATAAAATTACAGCTGTCTTAGATTCAAATTTAAAATCCGTGGATTGAACTTTAAACCGAGTTCAAGTTTCGTCGGACTCAAGTATAAATACGGGAAATTTCCTGACTAAGATCCATGACCCATTTAATCTAGGGTCCGGCCAGAAAATTGTTTTAACTGGAGGTCCAAAATTTTTTTAACTACGTAAGATTATCTTCCTACCTTTCAATTTTCACGTGCAAACCTATTAGACATGATAACTATGAGTCACACGTGTAGTCCACCTGGCATCCAGCCTGTCTAAGTATCTGTTCATATGTGTCTGTATATAAACCAAATCTCTAAATGAAAATCAATAAGAAAAATCATTTGTTCTCCGTTAAATTTTGTTATGGTATCAGAGCCTTTTTTCTTGGGAACACACACCATTAATGAATTCTTCTTTCTCTTTAATTATTTAATACTCAGCAGAACCTATTAATGGCCGTCAACAGTCAAGTTATACTTTCAAGAACTTGATAAATACAATCGAATTTGAAGCAGACACATGTATCAGACGCATGGGAGACAAATGCAAAGTACCACATTAATATCTGACATCTTCTTCTGGAAAAATGGAAAAGAAATTGACGCATGGGAAACATCCTCTGAACATCAATAACTTCATGTAAGTTTCAAGAAACTTTAATTCACGCATGCTGTACTTCTTCTTGATCAGAGAAACATTAAATGAAAACGTCAACTTCCAAAGCAGCTTTAATAAACGATCATCTTTACAATTTTATAAAAGAAAACCAAAGAGAAACGTAAGCTTTCTGTTTCTTCCTTCTGCTGCTCATTCTCTCTGATCAATCTACAACCAAGGTGTTTTGGTTTTCTGGTATTAAGAGAACATCAATTCAATCTTAATATCTTTACACCAAATATTCTTTGATTGTAATTTCATTGATCAAATTCAGAAACAAATCTTTTTCTACAAAGATAAAATTTCTAGTTTGATTCTATCATCAGTTCTTGATCTTATTGCTAAATCAAGAAACAGATCTACATCTTAATGATCGAAACCTTCCCATCATCTTCATTATCTACTGATTCACCTTTAATTGAAACTCATACCTCATCTTTAATCTCAAAAGTACCACTAAATCAACTAATCAATTTTGTTCCTATCAAACTGAAAGAAGAAAATTATCTCACATGGAAGAACCTGATGAATCCAGTAGTAAAAAAATTCAAGATCCAAAAATATCTTGATGGATCATATCCCTGTCCACCTCAATTCACCAATACACGAAATCAACAGAATGGAGTTGAAAACTCTTCCTACAGTGACTGGCTAGATGAAGATGCAACAATCACGATGTGGATAAACTCCACAATATCTGAGAATGTTATTGCATACTTCTCAAGATCCAAATCTGCGGATGAACTATGGAAAAATATAAAAGAACGTTTTGGTAGATCATCCTCTACTCATTCAATACAGCTAAGGACAAAACTTCTCTCAATCAGCCAAGGTAATAAATCAGTTTCTTCTTTAATTGGTGAAATAAAATTTCTATCTGACCAGTTAGCTTCTGTTGGTGAAATAATCTCTGATAGAGAATTAGTAGTGATCACATTAAAGGCTCTAAATGATGAGTATATATCATTTGCAACCTCCATGAGACACATGAATCCGCCAGTCTCATGTATTGAACTCCACAACAATCTCATCAGTGAAGAGTTGATTATCAAAGACCGACAGAAACTTCAACAGGAAGATCAGTCCTCTAAAGCTTTTCTAGCACAATCAGGGAGAGGCTATCACAGAAATTATTCTAGCTCTAGAGGAAATTTTGGCACCTTCAGAGGATCTCAGTGATATAACCAACGATATCCCAATCCATCATTCTTTCCAAGAAACAATTATGGAAGAGGAAAATATTGCAGGAGAAAAGTCTCTGTGTCAGATCTGCAATTTACCAGGCCACGTAGCCACTGTTTGTACACAGCGACTTAACTTCACTTATCAAGGTAGATCTCCTCCTTCAAACTTGACTGCGATGTTAGCTGCTGCAGACATTTTTGATGAGGAAGAGTGGATAGCAGACAGTGGTGCAAACAAACACATAGCTTCTGATGTCACAATGCTACAGGAATCAAATGCTTATGAAGGGTCAACAACTATTGAAACAGCTAATGGTGCAGGTATGACAATAACACATAAAGGTAGATCACATAAATTTGCAAATGAGCATTCATTTGATCTAAATGATATTTTGGTTGTACCAGAGGCATCTCATAATTTGCCATCAATTCATAAATTTACAACTGACAACAAATGTTCATTAGTTTTTGATTCTGATGGGTTCACTGTGAAGGACAAGAACTCAGGGATTACTCTTTTCCAAGGACCGCATAGGAATGTACTGTATCCAATCAACTTCAGTACTACACGTCCAACTCACATTGCTCTAGCTTCACCAACTTCTGATCCTCTACTACTTCACAGAAAATTTGGACATCCTTCATTCCAGACTAAGCAAAGGATTTGTGCAAGGCTTCATCTGTCCAGTACTTTCTCCAAACCCTTTCACTGTGTTGATTGCAAACTTTGTAGATCTAAGAAATTGTCATTTCAAATATCTCAGTCATTTGTTGTTAGACCATTAGAACTACTTCATATGGATCTTTGGGGTCCATGCCGTGTTTCTTTAATCTCTGGAAAACTCTATTATGCAAATGTTATAGATGAATATACAAAGTTTTGTTAGTTGATTCCTTTGTCTACTAAAGCAGAATTTAAGTTTGAATTTGTGTCTCTCATCACTAAATTAGAAAATCTACTATCCCCTTCTACTGTGATTAAGATTCAAACAGATAATGAAGGGGAATTCTTAAAAATCGATTCTTAAGAAGTTTCTGTGCACATAAAGGAATAACACATCAACTAACTTGTCCTCATACACCGGAAAAAAATGAGGTAGCTGAGGTAAAACACAAACATTTACTAGAAATTACAAGAACTTTTTTGTGTCAGTCTCAGTTACCTACACAGTATTGGTTAGATGCACTGAATACAACAAACTTTGTTAACAATAGATTACCAACTAAGTCAATTGACATATGAATGTTTGTTTGGAAAGAAGCCAGCATATGAATTATTCAGGGTATTTGGTTGTTCTTGTTTTCCATGGATGAAACCATACACCACAAACAAATTAGAGCATAGAAGTAGACACTGTGTTTTTATAGGTTATAGCCCAGACCACAGAGGTTATAGGTGTCTTGACCCAGTAACTGGAACAGTTTTTATTTCAAGGCATGTAATTTTTGAAGAAACACAGTTTCCATACAAAACACTAGAACCCTCTATCAGCACTACTTTGTTGCCAGAAATACCAAAAGATGATCAGAGACATTCAACAGATGCATTAGCAGAAATCAGAAATTCTGTAACAGATGCCCAGGAAACAGTTCTCAATATGCATCAGATGCTAACAAGAGCAAAAACAGGAAACAATAAGCCTAAAACATGTCTGTCAACAAGGTATCCTTTGAGTGCAGCTTTACTGAGTCTAGCAGATACAGTACCAACATGTATTACTACAGCTCATAAGAACCCAGTCTGGAAAGAGGCAACCAAATGTGAGTATCAGGCACTAGTAGATGCAAAAACATGGACTTTAGTAGATCCACCAGACAAACATGTTAATATAGTGGGCTGCAAATGGGTGTTTCGTATCAAATACAACACAGATGGAACCATTGCAAGACACAAAGCTCGGTTAGTTGCAAAAGGATATCATCAACAACAGGGCCTAGACTATGAGGAGACTTTTAGCCCAATTGCCAAACCAACAACAATTCGGGTTGTACTATCTATTGCAGTTCAATTTGAGTGGAAAATTCATCAACTAGATGTCTCAAATGCCTTTCTGAATTAAAGGAAGAGGTATATATGGCTCAACCACCAGGTTATGTTGATGATCACAGGCCCAAAGCAGTTTGTCTACTCAACAAAGCGATTTATGGGCTTAAACAGGCACCCAGGGCCTGGTATGAGAAGTTAAGTACTAACCTATTAGAACTTAACTTTGTTCAATCCAAAGCTGATGCATCCTTATATGTTTAGAAAATGGATAATATAGTTACAATAACTCTTGTATATGTAGATGATATTGTCTTTACAAGAAACTCCAGCTCACATCTTCAACATGTGATACAACAATTACAAATGAAATTTCCTATCAAAGACTTGGGCCAGCTAAGCTACTTTCTGGGCCTACAAGTACAACGAACAGAGACCAACTTATTCCTGGGTCAATCAAAGTATGCAACTGATCTACTTCTCAAGCACAAAATGGATGGTTCCAAACCATGTAAAACACCAATAGCCTCTTCTATTTCTCTCAGACAGGACATGGGAACACTGCTGCCAGATCCAACCAGCTATTGTTCATTAGTTGGTGCCCTCCAGTACTTGACATGGACTCGTCCAGACATAGCGTTTGCGGTTAATCTTGTATGTAAATATATGCATCAACCAAGGACAGCGCACATGGAGGCAGCGAAACGAATTCTGCGGTATGTGAAAGGTACAATAGACTATGGGATAGTATTCAGTAAAGGGTCAACAGTGCTAACAAGATTTTCAGACGCAGACTGGGCTGGCTCAGTCGATGATCGAAGGTCAACAGGAGGTTATGTTATCTTCTTCGGTTCAAATATAGTGTCATGGTCTTCACGTAAACAAACAACAGTAGCTCGTTCTAGCACGGAAGCTGAATACCGCACACTAGCACATACAGCAGCGGAGTTAGTATGGCTGTGTACTCTCTTACGTGATCTATATTTTTTCCCAACAGGAGCTCCACGCATTGGTTGCGACAACATCAGTTTCATTACTCTGGCTTCAAATCCGGTTCTACACTCTCGCATGAAATATGTTCACATTGATTACCACTTTGTACGTGAACTAGTCCAGGACAAAGCACTAGAGGTATTCTATGTACAGACACAACATCAACTCGCGGACATCTTCAAAAAGCCACTGCCAGAAACAAAGTTCTGTCAACTACGCAACAAGCTAAGAGTTGATTCTCAACCCATACGCTTGAGGGGGGATATTAGACATGATAACTATGAGTCACACGTGTAGTCCACCTGGCATCCAGCCTGTCTAAGTATCTGTTCACATGTATCTATATATAAACCAAATCTCTAAATAAAATCAATAAGAAAAATCATTTGTTCTTTATTAAATTCTGTTAAAACCAAGTAGAGAACGTACACGTCTTTAATCTATCTGTTACATCCCTTTCAGTTTCAAAAACCACCTGAAACTGAAAATTAGGGATTTCAAAAATCAAAACTGCTCTACAAAAACTGAAATCAAAATCAGAAACTAAAGAAAATCAAAACCAAAAACAAACAAAATCAAAATCATCAAAGACGAAAACTAGATCTGAACTCTCTACCTAAATAATCTAAAATGGGTACCAAAAGGAAAATCGATAGAAGAATCAAAGAAACAGTAATTGAATAACAAGATACTCCTGAATCTCCACCAAGAAAATCAAAAAGGAAGAAGAAATCAGATGATGTTGATTCTCCAGCACCATCGAAGTAGAAAAAGAAAACTTCTCCACCACTAAAATCAAAGAAGAAGAAGAACACTGATGTTGTTGATTCTCCAACACCATCGAAGAAGAAGAAGAAAACCGATGCTGTTGATTCTCCAACACCATCAAAGAGGAAGAAAAAAGTGTATGATCCCACAATACATATTGATCCAACAATACATATTGATATGTACCGAAGGGTAATATGTACTGAAAGAAAAAGTATATGATCCCACGGTACATGTTGATATGTACCGGAGAAAAATATATACTGAAGCAAAAAAGTGTATGATCTCACAGTACGTGTTTTCCTTCAGTACATATTGATAGAAAAGATGTACTAGTAGATATAAAAAGTTTATGACCCATGGTACATATTGGTATGTACTCAAGGAAATAGGTATTGAAAGAAAAATAGGTATTGAAGGAAAATGTCTATGATCCCACAGTACAAATTGACCAACAGTACATATTGATATATTGGAGGAAAATATATATTGAAGGAAATAGACTAGATGATCCAACTGTACATATTGATCCAACTGTATATATTGATATGTACTGAAGAAAATATATACATATTGAAATAAACGACCTTTAATCATATATTTTTTTTTGTAAATAGCACTAACCCGAAACATAAAAGAGGAGTAATCATTACTTTAATCGACTAAATCATATCGTTTGAATAAACAAACCTTCATCTTCCAACATTGAATACCAAATCAACATGAAGAAGATTAAAAAGTTTAAGCAAAACCCAAAAATTGATGAATTTGTATCTCCTCATCCTCCTCATCCTCCTTCTTCTTCTTCTTCTTCTTCTTCTTCTTCTTCTTCTTCTTCTCCTTCTTCACCATCACTAGATCTCGATCTCTTCTCATTTTTAGTTAAAAACTATAAATCCCAAAAGAAAGAGGAGTAAGATACATGCATCTCTCATTTTCGACGATTATTATCAACCAAATCCACACAAAAAATGAAAACCAAGAAGATAGAAGAAGAAAACCCACTCTCTTTCTCTCCCTCTCTCTCTCTTTGGGTGTTTGTATATTATAGATGAAAGGGTTATTTTGAAAGGAGATTCCAACCAACAAGTCTTCTTCCATCAATATTTCTCAATTGGGTCCCTCTTTCAAATCGAGATGGTGCAATTTGAGACATAAAATGGATGCTAAGGTGAGACATCAATTTAAATCGGTTTTAACTCAAATAATTGAGGTTACGCCTAAAATGGGTTTATCATTGGAGAATACAGGATGTATTATTAACGATGTCATTCTTGAATCTGTCAAAAGACATTTGCCTGCTTTTAATAAGGAAGCTTGATCTTTTTAGGGTATGTCTTGTTTTTTGGGGTTTTTTCTTTTGATGGATAAATTTTTTATTTGTTGGAATGTTCGTGGCCTCCTCAATGACTTGAATAGAAGGGATGTAATTAGAAGGAAAGTTAGAAAATGGAAGCCTACAATCTTATTTCTATCAGAAACAAAATTACAAGAATGTTCTGATTCAATATGATACGAGCATAATTTATATATATTTACCGCTTAATTTATATTTGCTAGTGCTTGAATTTATACTAATAATATATTTTTATTTCTTTAATAGTTGGTATGTGTAAAATCCTAGTTACTGGCTAAATACGGTTAAACAGACAAAACATAGGCTTCGAAAGTTTGTTGTAGCTGGTCGTGTGTTGGTTGCTTTCTCATATGTGTATGCAGCTGACCGAGCAGAAGGAGTTATATTTTTAGTTTTGAGGTGGGACTTCTGTTTTGGAGTTGGTGAAAAAGTTTAGAGGAATAACCAAGTAAAACAAAAAAAGAGAGTAAAGCTGCACAAAGAAAGAAGTAGGTGGACGTGGTGACTGAAAAAGAGCATGCACTTAGATTCAAAAGATGTAATCATGTAGTCGTGAAAAATAAATAAATAAATTATGTATATTATTAATAATTAAAATATTAGCATCCGAACCGGACTTTATACTAATATTTTGGGAAACACCGTTCACCTTAGTCAACATATGCACCATTCATTACTTCCATGTCCATCTTCTAATCTATAATTGTGTTTGAATTTGATTGATTCCGAGCAATGTGAATGTTTATCCAGTTTTGGATGTTAAATTCTTATTTGAGTAGAGTTTGCATTCTTATATGAATTTTAGTACGCTGAGTGAAAACTCGTGTACAACAATTGGATTCATACAGGGTAATGATTCATATAGCCAAAGAATTTAGTATGCCAACTAAATAACTTGTTTAGTGTTTATCCTCAATCGTTCACAAGTAGCTAAAATTTGGAATAAAGGTTTTATGGGTATACCTCTTGTAAACCCTCACGAGACTATAACTCGTCCGATAGGGACACCTATGGGCTTAAAGGATTATTACATATGCTAAATATAGTCGCGATTCCTGCGAAAGTGAGTTAGGATTTTATTTAATATTTAGATTAGTTTTGCTCGAGGACTAGCAAAATATAGGTTTGGGGGTACTTGATACGAGCATAATTTATACATATTTACCGCTTAACTTATATTTGCTAGGGCTTGAATTGAAAATAATAATATATTTTTATATTTTAATAGGTGGTATGTGTAAAATCCTAGTTACTGTCTAAATACGGTTAAACAGACAAACATAGACTTCGAAAGTTTGTTGGTGCGGCGAACTGTGTAGCTGGTCTTGTTTTGGTTGCTTTCTCATATATGTATGCAGCCGACCGAGCAGAAGGAGTTATATTTTGGTTTTGAGGTGGGATTTTTGTGTTTGGAGTTGGTGAAAAATTTTAGAGGCATGACCAAGTAAAACAAAAGAAGAGAGTAAAGCTTCACAAAGAAAGAAGTAGGTGGACGTGGTAGACCAAGAGTAGATGTGGTTGTTCGGTAGAAGAAGGCTTGGTTTGTTTTGACCATGGAAGACACGTGAGTGGACAACATGAAAGAAATAAGTGAATAGAGAGAGAAAAGTCTGGAAAGATAATAACACGTGAGAGAGAAGATAGGTGTGGAGGCGGAAAGTATAAAAAAACCCAGAGAGTACTGATTGAAAGGAGGGGAGAGAAGGTAAAGAGAGAGGTAGGCGGCTATGGTCATACGGAGAGAGATTGGAGGGGACATAAGGGAGAATAGGGGGACAAGTTATGTTCGGTCTTTTGGGGCGAGAGTGATTGATCGGGAAAGTGAGATTGAAGCTTAGGGGAGCGATGAGAAGCAGGTAGGTTGGAGAAAGAGGGTTGTCATGTCTGAGAAAAAAAAGAAGAGAGAAGGAATGAGGGGATGGCTGGAGAGAGAGAAGGCTATAGAGCTAGGTGGAGGCGGAACCTAGGGTAGAAAGTCAGAGCAGGGGATGAGTTTTGTTTCTGGGTTGGTGGTTGTTTTACTCTGGAGACAAAGTCTGACGTTTTTCTGGGTTGGTGTTGACAGCCGGAAACACAGTGATATCTTTCTATCTCTACTTTTATTAATTGTTTCTAATGGATTTTGAGAAACTCATTGTTATGTCTTGCTAATATTTGTGTAATTAAGGTTTATGTTGAAACCACTTAAAGTTTTAGATCAATTAAATCGAATTATTTGATACAGACTATTATGATTTGAATATGATTAGTTCTTGAATACCATTTATTGATTTAATGATAACATTAGTTGTTGCTTCACCGGTTCTTTACAATACAATAACCTTTGCGCATCATTAATATGATTGTAAATATATTTGTCTACTTATTCAATATTTTATGCTTGGGTTAAATCCTTTGATGGGGTATGCTTAGAATAGCCAGGTATTATTTGTGAACCTTTAATTAGTTTCGTATAATTTTCGCTAACGCAACTTGATGGTGTATGCTGAGACTTAGAGTTTTTGATGCGCCATGCTTAGGGCGTCCCAATGACATTTGCAACTCTAATACATATAATAGGTGATGTCGATAGAACGAACAATAGATGAATATTAAGAAGTTATGTTTCACTTCAATAATTAAATAGAAATAGTGGTGGATGCTAAAAACTCTGGTTACCGACTCTCTCTGCTTAGTTGTTTTATCAATTTAGTTTGTTTTATTATTTCATTCATAATTCTAAAAATCCAAAAATATTATTTCTGATTAGTTTAATTGAGATATTGATTGCAGTATTTGCCCGCTCGCTGTGGGTTCGACCCGTATTTGCCGATGTCTACTAGTTAGACGCCGTGTGATTACGGTTATTATATATAAGCTTTTTAGAATCCTATCACAATAGTTTTGCAAATGTGGGGAATAATAATGTTAAATGGCTTGATTCTCCTTCTTGTGGAAGATCTGGAGGAATGTTATGTATGTGTGATCTATGTAGTTAATTTCGGCCGAAATGGCCGAAATTTCGCCGAAATTTCGGATTTCGGGGTGAAACGAAGACGAAATCCGAAATTTCGGCCAACGATATTTGGCCGAAATATCAACCGATATGGACCGAAATATCGGCCGATATGGACCGAAATATCGGCCGATATGGACCGATACGGCCGATATGGACGATTTTTATTTTTATTTTTGAAAAATCAAATTTTAAAAAAAAAAAAATTAAAAATTTTAAAAAAAAATTATTTTTTTTTAAAAAAAAAATCCTTGTTTTAGGGTTTCAATTTTTACTCATATTTTAGAATTATATATGGATATGATAATATCTATAATTAATCTAACGATTTCGATTAGAATTGTAATATCCTTGTTTAATTAGCATTTTAGACGATAAACTTTGAAGTTGTTCTTGTTTTTCTTATGTTTCCAGTTTGAAATTTGTATGAAATCTATGGATCTATATATTTTAGATGATTACTAGTTTTTCTTTCTAAACTTTGTGAAAAAACGTTTCTTATAACGTGTTAAAATATATTTATAATTATAAAATATGAACTAGTATTTTTTCATAAAATTATAGGTATAAAATATATGGACCGATATTTCACCGATATTTGAACCGAAATTTCCCCGATATACCGGCGTACCAGTGTATCGCCCTTGACCGGTACGAACCGAAATCCGATATGTAACAGCCTTGTGTGTGATGAATCCAAAATTAATGTTATAGATTTTTGTTTGGTCCATACTTTATTAGACTTTGATGCAATCTTATTTATGACAATTTTGAATGGATGTTTACTGGGGTTTATCTTCATCCCGACCATGTTGTTAGAAATCAGTCTTGGAGAGAAATATAAGAAGCAAGGTGTTTGTGGTATCTTCCTTGGGTTATCAGTGGCGTTTAATGAAATTCTCTATACTCATGAAAGATCTTTTAGTGGTGAGGTTAATAATGGTATGAATGGATTTAATAAGGTCATTTCTGATCATGAGATAATTGATATTCCACTGATGGGAGCTTCATATGCTTGGAACAACAACCAAATTCATATTATAAGAAGTAGAATTGATGGGTTCCTAATTTCGGCAGATTGGGAAGCCAATTTTCATACAATGACTCATATAGCATCATCTAGGCCTTGTTCTGATCATTTCCCTATTGCTTTGTCTTGTGACGGTGTTGTTGGAGGTCCAGATCCTTTTATCTTTAATGTATACTGGCTTTCTCATCCTTTATTTCTTTCTCTTATGCAATCTTGGTAGGATTCTTTTGTTTTTACAGGTGGTGCTGGTTTTGTGCTTTGTAAGAAATTGCAATGTCTAAAATATAAGTTCAGGGAATGGAGCAAGGGGGAATTTTGTCAGATTGGTTGAAGGATTTGGAAGAAACCTTTGTTACTTTAGATGCTGAAGAAGAGGCTAATAATGGTTTGACTGAAGCTCAATATGATCTTAGATTGAAGGGAAGACAAGAATAATGCAAAATTATTATTCTTGAAGATGAAAAGTGGAGAAGTAGATCCAATGTCAATCATATGCAGTGTGGGTATAAAAACACAAGGTATTTTCATTGAATTGCTTTTGATAGGAGGAAAAGGAATTTTACTACAAAGATTAATATGCAGGGACGTATGACTGATGACCAGGAGGAGATTAAGTCTGGTATTGTAGATTTATTTAAAAATATTTTTCAAGAACAACCTTCTTCCAGCCCTTTAATGGATGATATTCACTTTACAACTATTCCCGATGATGTTGGAGTGTTGTTGGAAAGAGACATAGACGAAGAAGAAGTAGTCAATGCTATCAAGTTATTAGGTAAGAATAAAGCCCCGGGGCAGGACGGGTATCCTATAACTTTTTATCTCCAAACTTGGAGCATTATCAAGGTTGGTGTTCGGAATGTTTTTAAGGAATTGCAAGATAGAGGGTTTTTAGATTTGAGACTTAAAAATACTTTTATTGCATTGATTCCGAAAAAAGACATAATCGAGGAGATAAAGGATCTAAAACCCATTAGTTTAGTCAACGGAGTCTACAAAATTCTTTTTAAGGTTTTACCTGAGAGGTTTAAGCTTTCTCTTCCTTATTTCACAACATCAGTCAACATTTATCAAACAAAGAAAGATTCTCAACAAAGTGTTAATTGCAAATGAATTAATTGACTCAAGACTGAAGAGCGGGGTTCCGGGTTTGCTGTGTAAGTTAGATTTCGAAAAAGAATTTGACCATCTAAATTGGAAATTTCTGGACAAAGCACTTCAAAGGATGTGGTATGGAATCAGGTGGAGAACCTGGATACAATATTGTGTAGAGAACCTGGATACAATATTGTGTAGAGTATGTGAGGTTTTCTGTTTTAATCAACGGTAGCTTTCAATGTTACTTTATAAGCAAAAAAGGAATTCGACAAGGCGACCCATTGTCTCCATTTTTGTTTTTGATTGTAAGCAAAGATTTGTCTGTGTTGATGTCTAAAGCTCAGTCTGGTGGCTATTTAAGGGGTTTTCAGGTATCTCCTAATGGCTCTTTGTCATCTGCAATTCACAGATGACACTCTAATATTCCTAGATGCTAACGTGGAACAAATAAAGTTTTTGAGGATTCTTTTGCTGTTTTTTGAGCTTTTAACTGGTTTGCGCATTAACTTTTTGAAAAGTCATATGTACAGTGTTGTATTTTTTGGTGATATGACTACTTTTACCTCCATTATTGGTTGTTATTGTCTTCCTACTTCTTATTTGGGTCTACCACTTGGAGATAAGTATAAAGGGATTTGCAAATGAGACAAGATTATGGATATATTTTACTCTAAGCTTGTGGTATGGAAAAAACCGCTTCTCAACAGAGCTGGTAAGATTATTTTAATCAAGCATGTTCTTACAAGTCTGCCGATTTATTATATTTCATTATTTGAAATGCCTAAATCTGTTGAACTTAAGTTAGAAAGGTTAATGAAGAATTTTTTTTATGGAATGATAATAAAGGCAACAAGAAATTACACCTTGTAAAATGGGATTACATATGTAAGAGAAAGAATCATAGGGGTTTAGGTGTTAAGAAGTTGAAAATAATGAACGAAGCTCTTTTAATCAAATGGTTGTGGAGGTATGCTATTGAATCTGATGTCTTGTTGAGAAGGATTATTAATGAGAAGTATGGTTCTTCTGAAGTTGAGTGGATGACAAAACAACCAAAAGGTGCTTACGGTATCACAATATGGAAATGAGTTATGCAGATGAAGGATTTCTTTATTATAAATGTGAAATTTAAGGTTAATAATTGTGAAAAAACAAGATTTTGGGAAGATGCATGGGTTTTGAATGATCCTTTATGCGAGTCTTTTCCCAATCTTTATGATGTGGCCAGATCCAAGGGTTTTTCTGTGGCTACTATTTACAATGGTAATGCTGTCGAAGTGTTGCATAATATGCAGGTTCCAAGAAGATTATCATTTTTAGATAGAAGATAATTAGAAGTTGTTTCCGATTGTTTAGCTAATATTAACTTGTAAAATCAAAATGAAGATGTGCTGGAATGGACTTTAACTTCTATAAAGAACTTTACAGTGAAATCTTGTTACAACAATGCTTCCAATGTTCCGGTTACTTCGAATACTTCACTAGATATCTTCAATTTTTTATGGAAGCAAAAATATCCTCCCAAAATAGCTTTTTTTGTTTGGTGTATCAGTCACAGGAGATTGCCAACTAGAGATTCTCTTCTTCGTAAAGGGATTGTTACTCCTCCAAGTTGTTTGTTTTGCAGCGCGGAAGAAACCCCTTCTCCTTTATTCCTCCATTGTGATTTCGTCAGAGATATTTGGATTCATTTTATGCAGGCTATGGGTCTGCACTTTACTGTCCCTGATGATGTGTCGACTGCTATTTTATCTTGGCAATTTCAGAATGACTTAGTACAGCAGATGCAGATATAGAACTTGGTGGCAACGACTATTCTTTGTGGCTTCTGAAAAGAAAGGAACGCTCGTGTGTTCAATTCTAAACTACAGACTTCAACCACTATTATTAATTTAGTGAAGTACGATTTGTTTCAATGATGTCTTTGTTTTAAGGATTTCGATAATGTAACCTACAGTGCGGTTGTACAGAACTGGAAGAATGTATACTTTGATCCTCCATAGTTTTGTTAGTAGGGTTTTTTTCTTTTTGATAATGACCTTATCCCCTCTTCTTTGTTCCATTTCTCCCTCTTTAGGTGATATAATCCTTTTGTACCCTCTATTGATCAATACATTTCTTTCTTTATCGATAAAAAAAATATATTTAAAAGTGGAATCTAAAAGCTAAAAAATTTAATTGAGGATATTCGTGAGAAAAAAATCACTATTATCTTCTTAATTATCGTGTAAAACTATATTATGTCAAATAAATTAGAACGAAGAGAATAAAAAAGGAGAACGTGTGAGTTGAGAACAATGTATCAATCTCGTTCGAGATTTTCGGTCTCGGTCCATGGTCAAGACGAGTCTATTAATTTCAGTGAGACGGGATATGACCGAGAAACTCATCGTGCCAGTCGAGATTTTACCGAAACACGACCGACATCTCGCTGAGATAAGATTAACTTATGGAAATTTAACAATAAAAGTCAGATCCAACCCTAAAAAATTGTTGTTGTTTTTTAAAAACTTTTCCTAAATATTGATACCATTTTTTTTATATTTATACAAACTTAATATAAACAGGGGCAATGTCAGCTTAGAGCATGGGAGTGCAGTTGCACACCCAGCCTAACTGACTCTTAAATTGAGTTATTACTATTATTGCTATTTTTTTAATCATTAAATGGGTTTCTAAGTCCATTTTATATCTGATTAAATATATTTAACTTTTTCTCCCATATAAATTGGACGGAAGGAGTACGGAGTACAAGTAAAGGACTCCAAAATTTCCATCGAAAACCTCCCAAAATAAAAGTGTCCCCGGTATTTCGGTCCGAGACGAGACTAAGTCTGAGACCCGAGATTGAATGTACTTGAAAGTGAAAAAGCGGTGCATTGCATAAGGGTGTACCCAGCTGTTAGACAGAATGGAAAGGTACTGGCCAATTTGATTATTATCCCCTAGCTGAATCGTCCTTTGGTTGTCCCCATGGCCAGTCAAACCTCCCAATTCAGTGATTCCCGTCGGAATTGCTCTGACTACATTATTATTGCAGATGCTGATGTTATTGTCTAATAGATGACTGTACACAAAGGTGTTATTAAAGATGCATTGGATCCCTAGATGGGAAGCCTACAGCAAAACCCCAAGAAATGACACTACTTACCCATTACTACCAATTTCTCTTCTCCTTCTTCCGAACTTGTTCCCTCTTTCTCAACATTTTCATTTTATTTGTTCCTTTCTATTTTTCTATTTATTCTGATTTTGACCAAATTACCCTTTTTCCTTTTTAAATAATTAGGATGATATTAATATGCACCACCCTCGCTTGGCTGAAGGTGTAGGCCTTCGATGCAAATTTCCTATTGGAAATGATTAAGAGAAAAGTAGAAGGTTTATGCCATGCTCCGCGTTGCTTGAGGATTAAACATAGGATGCTTGTCAAGAAATTAATACTTCGAACAATTGGGATATTTTTGTCATTTACATTTTAACTAATTTTCATTTTCTTTTTTTCCAGAGTCAACCTAAACTAGGATGTGGTCCTAGACACCGCTGGAATTTCCACTGTAACTCGCAATCACAGATATAAATAGTCCCTTTTCTAGTCAAGTATACCAAAATTGTTCGTTTCATCCAAGAATCGGTAATAATATTGCTCATACTTTAACTACCTGGGCTAAAGATAACAATAACTCATGTTTTTGATCTAAATCTTCTATCCGGCTCTTGCCGATCATTGAGTCGATTTATAACCTCCTTTTAGGCCGTTGTTTAAAAAATAAAGTATACCAAAATTGTGAAAGGTAATTTGGTCAGAAACGGAAAATAAGGAAATCAAAGAGTTTTTTTTTATCATTTTAAATAATTAATTTGACCTTTTTCAGCGGAAACTTAATAAAATCAATAAATTATTACTGTACATTCTCTTTTAGTATATTTTTGGAGATTTTCTCAATAAAAAAACAGACAAAAACAGAGCAAATCAAAATATTTACAGTTGATTTAGTAATATATTTGGCGGAATTTACAATCCATGGGTACATAATCAGAATCCATTGCAATATCTTAATCATCATCTCTCATCAACAACCAAAATAAATCTATCTTTGAGTATTTCCTTGTTTCTCTTTCTAGAACTAGTATTAGTAGTAGGAGTACTAATGCCAGCTTCATAGAATCATTCTCTGCAGTACCAGTTCCTATTTTCTTTGATTTCCTTTTTTTTCTTTTGAACTAGAAGAGAATTCTTTTGTGGGTTTGGACTAATTTCATGAGAAAGAGAGAGACTGAGTGATTGAAGTGGAATTAAGGTGGTGGTGGTGGTGATGACACAGCTTGGGTCATGTTTTGGGCCAGAAGTGTTTGTTTTCTGGCGGGCAAAAACCATCACTTTCAATGATTTTGGTGGTGCTACTGTCTCTCAAATACTTCTCATCTAATCGCATTTCATTCAAAACCAACCCAATTATTCATTTCTTCTTTTCTTTGATCAGTGAAGAGTAAGGTGAAACATCAGTCTTCTTGGGTTGAAGTTGGAAGAGTTAGATCTCAATCATATGAAGAGATCTATTGCTGTAAGTATTTGTTTTCATTTTTATTAACAAACTCTGTTTGATTTTGTGCAGGATCTAACTAAAGCTGAGATCTATTGTTTTTCAGCTGCTAGATGTGCTTTGGGTACTCGTTTCATTTCTAACATGGGTTGCTGGAGATGTTTCATATTGTCAACAGAAAACTCCACTAGAAGTTAGGCCACACAGTGTTACCATTACTGAATTCGGTGCTGTTGGAGATGGAGTTACTCTAAATACAAAAGCATTTCATAATGCTATCTTTTATCTTCAGTCATTTTCTGATAAAGGTGGTGCTCAATTATTTGTTCCGGCTGGGAGATGGTTAACTGGAGGGTTTGTACTCATCAGTCATCTTACTTTGTTGTTAGACAAGGAAGCAATTATTCTTGGATCAACGGTAAAGACTCCGTCTTAGCACCTTCGGTTTAAACTTGTCTAGTTATATCTGGTGTTTTGGGAAGTGGTTCATCTTTCAGTAAACATATTGGGTTTCAAATGATGCAAAATAGCTACTTTTTTTCTGGGTTATACTAAGCATAATTGGTGCTTTAGATTAGAATATTGAGACATAGCAGCAATGTCTGAATTCAAAGATCCATTTGTTCCATCGTGACTCAAATTCATGTTATAACTACCCTATGAGATTTGTATTGTGAATTGAAGTCTGATATGTTTCAGGACTCCGATGACTGGCCAATTGTAGATGCACTGCCATCATATGGACGAGGAAGGGAATTGCCTGGAGGACGTCATCGGAGCCTCATATACGGAGAGAATCTGGTCGATGTTATAATTACAGGTTTAGTTATGTTGACATTGATTGGTTTCTTATCTGTTAGTAACTCTTAATTCATGGCAGCTGAGGACAAAGAATGTATTGCATTTTTTGCAGGCGATAATGGAACAGTTGATGGTCAAGGGAGTGCGTGGTGGAACCGGTTCAGAAATGGTACTCTGAACTATACTCGACCTCATCTGGTTGAGTTGATGAACTCAAGTGAAGTGGTGATCTCAAACTTGACCTTCAAGAACTCGCCATTTTGGACAATCCACCCTGTCTATTGCAGGTTTGTGCCTTCCGAAATGGATTGTATTGCGTAGTTTCTCTTATAAAAACGATGCAAGAAAGTGGAGATTTTTATGTGTATGTATTAGCCTATTAGGGGGAGAGTTGAGATTGTTTTTGCTGGATGAACAGCCAAGTTCTTGTCCAGAATGTCACAATACTTGCTCCTCTTGATTCACCAAACACCGACGGGATTGATCCAGGTGAGTCAGGCCACTTTCATTCAACAGATTTACTGAACTTTTCTTTACTTACTCTTCTGCCGACTTATAATGCTTTAGGTTCAACCTATGTAGGATCCAGTTACACAGTTGAGCTAAAAGAAATTTTTTTTTTCTTCTTTTGCTTCAACTTTAATATGATTCTGAACCATATACAATTTTGTTAAGACAGACTCATCCAGCAATGTCTGCGTAGAGGATTGCTACATTAGTACCGGGGATGATTTGATATCCATCAAAAGTGGATGGGATGAGTACGGCATTTCATACGGAAGCCCAAGTTCCAACATTACAATTCATAGACTGACTGGAGAAACTGGTTTGGGCGCTGGAATCACGATCGGAAGTGAGATGTCAGGTGGAATATCAAATGTTCACGCAGATAGCCTGTGGTTCTTTAATTCAGACCATGGTATCAGAATTAAGACAGCCCCAGGAAGAGGAGGATACATAAGGAACATTTATATATCAGACTTGACTATGACCAATGTAAGAATCGCCATTCGTTTCAGTGGACAGTTTGGAGAGCACCCAGATGAATTTTATGACTTGAAAGCCCTACCCAGAATAGAAAATATCAGCATAACAGATGTCAGAGGAGAAAATATCAGCACTGCAGGGCTTTTGGAGGGTCTAAAAGATGATAATTTCGTCAACATCTGCCTATCCAATATTACACTCAGTGTTACCAAACACCCGGCTTGGAATTGTTCGTACGTTCAAGGGTATTCAGACTTGGTTTCCCCCAGGACTTGTGATCTACTCGGCGCAAAAATTTACCCGGATCACTTGTCAGATTGTTACCACCTGTCTAATCACTTGAGGAGCACAGTTGCTCGTAAAATAGGGGGCTCAAGTTTGCTATGATGATTTAAGTTCATCTTGTGGTAGAAAATTAATTTCTCCTCTCATGTGAATGCCTCTTCCCAAACTTCCTATACCAAATTAGTTAAATTGATTCTTGCCATTTCTGAACATAACTTCCTGTTGTCTCACCGGAGGACTTGATCTTCCAATGAACAGAGTTTAAGACGTTCTCTGATTCGTGAGATGGTCTTGACTCTTGCGAGATGATTTGTTAATTGTAAACTTTGCGTTCTAGTAAACAAATAATATAGTGATTTATCGGAGATTGAAAATACAGTGTTGAACTCAAATAACAATAGTAAACAAATATGTTAATGAACCATAAATTTGCATTAACAAAGAGAGCTGTTTACAGAACCAGCAGTTGTGATTAACTAAGACATCCCTCCAAACAACTCATGGAAATCGATAGGGGTACAAACACTAATAGAGTTAGGATTTTGTTTTATTTCTCAGAGATTTTGCCTTTAAATTGCACCAAAATGCAATTAGGAAAATTGAAGACATAAAAAGAAATACAGAAAAGAACTATAAAGTGAGACATAAGCTATCTAGATAATAGTGTGGAACATATACCTTGCAAAATAAACACAAATTTATTCCCCCTTATCCCTCTTATCAAAAGCAGCTATATTCTGGGGTTCACATTGGCAACTTAAGAGACGAACCAACAACGCTGTGCTTGAGCTCATCGTCAAAGCTCCACAAGCAGCCCACCTAAGACTCCTTGGAACAGTTATCCTTGGACCTGCATTAGGTAAACAAGATCCCCAAAATGAAAGATCAGTCAAGTAAACAACCCAAAAATTATCAGTTCCAGACTGTAGTTCTAACTATTCTCTATTCCATTAATCGAATTCTGAGTCAGTTTTCACAATTAAAACTGCGGCCGAAATGTATGATCTACCCTTCAAAATTTCTAGAGTATCGATAGTATAAGCTTAAACAGATGATATTAGCTTTTGTGAACATGGCATCACCTCTTTTCCAGCCACATACTGAAGCTATCTAATGCAGTATAAGTAGAGATGCAATAGATACACATACTATACATCCGCTACAAATCACAGTTAGGCCGCAGCGACAATGTAACAAGTAAACATCACTATCATAATCAGCACACAATTTATCTAAAGTGTTCTATCACAATTTTCATTTAGTATGTCATTTTTCACAGACTACACCACTTCTTGCTAATCAACTGCGTATACATGAGTTGTCTTCATGAAACCTTAGAACCGAAAACCCCAATTCTGAAACTCAAGTCTCTTACTCTATAATGTAATTTTCAAGTGATTATAAAAAAAATTCTGATAGAGAAAGAAGATTATAGAGAAACAAACAAACTAAAAGTTTAAAGCAGCAAAAAGGGTTAGAACTCTTTTGAAACAAAAGGAAGAGAAGTAAGCAATTAAATGAGACGATGTTGGATAGAAAACTAACCGTAATGTAATCTAGCAAGAACCCAGAAAGACATAGCTCCACCAAAAGTGAAAACAATAGCTGTGTGATTCATCAATCTTGAACATGGTTTTGCATCTGCTCTCATCAATTCCCCATCTGATAACCCTAGAACTCTTCTCAATGCCATGATTCAAATTATCCCTCTCTTCTTCGATCCGATTCAATTCAAATGGTTTTCTCAGTTACGAATTTAGGGTTTATGATTTATCTCAAAACCCCAATTTCTTCTCTGTCTGCTACGAAACCAAAACTAAATTGGCAATCGATCTGGAGTCAAAATCTAGGGGATTGAAGCCCAATAAGTTAGAGGCCCGGTTAAAGGAAATAAGGCGAGTTGACCGACTGGTAGATAGATAAAGTAGAGACTAGAGAGGCAGACATTTTCCTGTCTCTATCTATCAGTCGCATAATTCAATCCTTAATCTAACTAAAGTGAAATCTTTAGGTGTATTATAAACAGTCACTTACCAAAATGTGTACCAAGAGTTCAGGTATTTCTCCTGCTACAACTGGTTTGATCCAATTTACTAAACCTCAGTCACAAGTTTCTGAGCCACGAATTGGATTTTCAATCAATGTCGGGCTAAACAACATTCTTGGATTCTTGGAAAACCGACATTGTGGGAGAAACTTCCAAGAGGTTTCTTTAGCTCTTTGGTTGAGCCTCAAACAGGGGCAGGTGTATCTTTAATACATTGGAGCCTCAAACAAGGGCAAGTGCGTCAATAATGTTGTCATTTAGACTAGTAGTACCATACTACCATGTCAGCGTCAAGATCATTCTTGACTTCCTTGACTTCTGAGTTAGCTTTCTTTTGTGCTGATGGAAGACCAGCAGCTGAAAAGTAATACTAAATCCGGAGTAGATAGTTCAGCTCAGACCTCAGTAGTAAGGTAAAGTTTATATATAATCTGCATGATTGCTTATATATACATGGTTGTGATGATTTTTGGATTCAAAACAGGGAATTTATCAAGATGATGTTCAAGTTATTGATCCTGTCTATGTTTGCTTTGACAAGTTCATTAGTTATCTCTGATTCCTCTAGCGGGTTACTGAGAATTGGTCTGAAGAAGAGACAATTGGATTTCAACAGTCATATTGCTGCAAGAACTTTTAGGGGTAAGGTTGCCAAGGGACATGAGAAAAAATTTGGTTATTCAGATGGGGATATTGTGGCTTTGAAGAACTTTTTGGATGCTCAATACTATGGAGACATTAGTATTGGTACACCGCCACAAAATTTCACTGTTGTCTTTGATACCGGCAGTTCGAACCTATGGGTTCCGTCGTCTAAATGTTATTTTTCTGTAAGTATTTCTTCATTTTCATTATATAATAGATGCTTTTGTTTCTACTTGATTCATTTGATGAATTTGCTAAAGTAACATGCTTACTTACTATCTGTAGATTGCTTGTTACGTTCATCCAAGGTACAAAGCAAGTCAGTCGAGCACGTATCAGAAAAATGGTATGTTCAACTTGAAAGTTTTGGGTACTTGTATAATACGTATTACTTTTGTGTCTATAGTCACGTTTTGATACTTGTTTTGTGTAATGCTCCAGGAAAATTCTGTGAGATAAATTATGGTTCCGGATCAATATCTGGCTTCTTTAGTGAAGATAATGTGAAAGTTGGGGATGTCGTCGTTAGAAATCAAGTAGGTCTTTTGTTTTTCTTCTTAGTTTCCCCCTTGGCTTCCGGCTCTTGTTTGAAGAGTTGTGTCTTGAGCAGATTAGGCTATGCATTTTTCATATTTCAGACTTTCATTGAGGCTACACAAGAAGGAGCTCTAAGTTTCGTACTGGCGAAGTTTGATGGGATACTTGGCCTTGGGTTTCAAGAAATTTCAGTTGGAAATGCAGTACCAGTCTGGTAAACTCGTGCACAACATTTTCTAAATAATACTCTCTTCTGATTCTTTTAAGAATACCTATATGTTTGGTAACTTCTTTGACTTAACTAGTCATTCTCTCTTGATTGTGTAGGTACAACATGGTAGCTCAAGGTCTAGTAAGTGAAGAAGTCTTCTCATTTTGGTTAAACCGATATGCGGAGGCCAAGGATGGAGGTGAAATAGTCTTTGGAGGTGTAGACCCAAAGCACTACAAGGGTTCTCACACTTATGTACCAATTACTGAAAAGGGATACTGGCAAGTGAGTGAATGAAATTATTCTCATTTTTAATAGACAACATAAGTTACCAATTCTTGAAACTTACTCCTGTGCTCATCTTTCGCAGTTTGAAATGGGAGATATTCTCATTGGAAATCATTCGACAGGTAATATTGAATTCTTTGTTTATTCTTATTATTCTGAGCCATTCACCTCTTATCAAAGAAAGCCATTCGTACCATCCAAGATTATGTTCACATTTCAAACTAATTACTTCAGGTTTTTGCGAGGGTGGCTGTGCTGCTATAGCTGATTCTGGGACATCTTTACTCGCTGGTCCAACTGTATGTGTCTTACAAAATAGCAAGTATATTACAGGAATCAAACATTATATTCGGTTGATGTTGCATAGACTAGATTTTAAGCTCGTCTTAATACGTTGTAGTGCACTTTGTGCCCATTATTTTTCTTGATTTTGTTTTAATCAACTTTTCGATTCAGGCCATTGTGACTGAAATCAACTATGCAATTGGAGCAGAAGGAATTGCAAGCACAGAATGTAGAGAAGTTGCTTCTCAACATGGGGATATGATATGGGAACTCTTAGTAACAGGGGTTTGTTTGTTTATGTCACTCATTTTATGTTAGTGCAGCCGTTATAGTAGTTTCAGAAAATATCTTAAATCTTTTATTGGTTCTGCAGATACAACCCAACCAAGTATGTTCGTCGGTCGGGCTATGTTTAGCGGAAGGAGCTCAGTAAGTCATTGTGTTTTTCTAACTTACTTTTGTTCTAGTTTTTAGCGATATACTAAAACCAGAATATGATTTCATGCAGCACTGGCATTGAGACAGTAGTTGAAAAGGAGAACAGAAAGAAACAAACAGTACGCAAGGATGCTGTGTGTGTGGCATGTGGGTTGGCTGTTGCCTGGATTAGGAAGGAGCTTACGCTTAGCCAACCAAAGGAGCAAGTGTTCAGTTATGTCAATCATGTATGTTTCCATGGTATCATTAGGATTTCGCCTTATGGACCAAAATAGTTCATGTTATTGGGTATAACGTTTATCGCGCATCACATGATACATATTTCCACATTTTTTTAGCTTTGTGAGAGCCTGCCAAGTCCCATGGGAGTTTCTGTTGTCGACTGTGAAAAAATTTCGAGCATGCCAAATGTTTCCTTCACTATTGGAGATAAATCCTTCGTTCTAACTGCTGAACAGGTGCAAATTTCTCTCCATCTTCTTGTAGATTTTCTTAGATTTTCATTGTACTCATATATATCACTTCATTACATAATAAAGTAGCAATTGAAAAGCTCTAACTAGAGACTGTGTTTTGTCAGTAGTCTTAGTGTCATATGCAGAACTTTCTGACACCTTTTCTTGTTTTCCTGTTTACGTTTTCAGTACATTCTTAAAATAGGTGAAGGTAGCTTAAAAATCTGCCTCAGCGGGTTTATGGCTTTCGATCTTCCTCCTCCTCGCGGCCCTCTATGGATTCTAGGAGATGTATTCATGGGAGTATATCACACAGTATTCGACTATGGTAATCTTAAGATTGGATTTGCAGAAGCCGCTTAATACAATGACTTCCCACATGTATTTGTGATTGTTGTGAGTTGAAGTTATGGTTATTAAATATGTTAAAGATTTACTATTGCCTAGATCTGAATATTAAGACTACATCATGATTGTCTCTTTAGTACTTGTATGCCTATGTACTAGTACTAGTTGATGTAATTGTGCAAGAACTCCAGACAGCTTGCAAATTCCCTATATAAATATTTTAAGATCTCGATGTTTTTCTAAAGTTTGCTAGATCTATTCCAGAATCCTACAAGAATGAATAGAAATGCATCGCCAATTTATCCGTCACTTAAGTTTTTCGCCACATTCCAAACTATGCCTTCCTTCATGTCAGTTATATAACTTATATTCTGTGTGCAGAGATACAAATGCATTACTGGAAGCATTCCAGGATCCGGTTATCCATCAATGACAGCGATTCATAAAAAAATGACCAACTTCATTTTAGCTCAGCATGAAGGACCAAATTCAGTATGTTCATTGCTAAGCTTAAGACTGTAGTCTCTCAAATGAAACCCATGATGGTACTTCATCCCCCACTTTGGTCTTTAGGTTACGTTAGCTCTTCACTGAGTATCAACAATCCATTGGTCAGGCACTTAACTCATGTTTGGTCACTCCACAACACTCTTAATTTATGTGCACTGGCTTAAAACTGCACACTTTCTAAGTAGTATTATAAAACAGCCCATAATTCAACGAGAAATTATGGATACATAAACAGATTCTCTTGCAAACATAATTTGTAAGATTTTAATCTATTTTTCATCACTAAATACATTTCCAAATAGCAACAGCAGAGATTGTACAAAATAAACTATATCCACACACAAAAAAAAATCTTACCTTTTCCTCTCTTCAAGTTGTTATTATTGCAGCCAATACCCACTTAAGAAGAGAGCAAAAAACAACAACAAACTCCCATAGATAAGAAGCAACTTCTGTCCACCAGTAAGAGCATTTCCACCAAGTCCAAAGTTTTGGTTCTGTGCAAACCCTGCAATCTCAACACTTTTGCTTTGAAAGAAAGATTGAGCTGCCCCACAAGTTGGACATCTCCAATCTTCAGGTAATTTAGCAAATGGTAATCCAGGAGGAACTGGATATGATTTGTCACCAGCTGATTCATCATATAAGTAACCACAAGATTTACATTCATGAATACCAGTGTTTAATACAGCAAATTGTTCCTCGAGTCGACGTTTATCAAATATCACTTCTTCTGCATATGGAGATTCTAGTTCATTTGTAGTTGTATTGGGCTGTTGTTCTTCCTCAGAAATGGGTTTGTCTTCTTGAGAGACATCTATGCATCCTGCGATGAACTTATGTTTTTGATGAGGTGATTGGGAATTTGCTGTTAAGTGTTTTTTGGGTTGATGATGGGGAATTGAGACACGGGGTTTTGATTTTGAAGGTGATAGTTGAGAGTGTGAAGTATGGAGATGAAAAGTGAAGGCGGGTCTTGCTGTTGCAGAAGCCATTAATGGTGGTTCTGCTGCAGAGTCTTATGTGGTTTGAATTTGTTTCTTAAGTCTGTGCTTTTGGTTAGGTAGAAGTTTGAGTTTGAAGGAGAGAAGAAGAAATGAATCCATGGGAACAAAAGAGAGATCGGATAAGGTGGATCCGTGGATGTAAGTAAACTGTTAAGAGGAATACTATAACGTTTATCCTTTAATACCCTTTTATCTTACACTCTGTTCACACTTTAATGAAAGGGCAAATCTTACGTCGTAAAATCTATGCAAAAATAGAATACGGGGAGGCATAGATTTTTTTTCTTCCTTTAATTGGGGCTGGGCGGATTCAAAACCTGGCTATTTGGACATATTGAAATTACTTTAGATCTACCTAATTCTGTTCCAAAATAAAGAATAGGATAAGGAGTGTCTAATTATTTTTCTGAGGTGAGACTCGTTGGATAAGAACCTGCTTATCCGCCGTTTTATTTTTGGATTCTGCCTTAACAAATATCATATCCAGAATCATTGGATAAGACATATTGTATCCACCAATTCTGCTGTTTCATTTTTTTACTTTACCCAAATGAGAATTAGTGGATAATATTTGTCTTATCCGACGATTCTGTTTACTACTCATTCTTACTCGTTTTATATTCACTTTTATGGTTAGAATATGTGGATAACTATTATCTTAACCACCGATTCTGTTGAGTTTATTTTGGGATTTACTGATTTTGTTGTTAATTGAATTAATGATTGTTGATTTTTGATTTTTGTCTCTATCTTTTTCTTCAATATATTCTTCGTAGGCATGGAGAACAATAGCATGAGAAGTAGTGATTATACACAAGTCCGTGACTATGATGTGTATAGAAAGCCAGAGCCACCTATTATGTGAAACCTATATAAGTTTGGTTTTGGATGAGTGACAAAGTTGGAGCAAGTCTTGAAGCTTCTTGGAGACCTCTCTTTGGATGAACTTGACAAGGTCATTAGAGTTGCAACTATCAGAAGCAAAAATATTGTTCTATGAAGGGAGTTTGATGTGGCAGATGATGCTAATAAAGATGCTAAAGCTGATAACTAAGAGGATGCTGAAAATTGTTTAGTTTATGAGTGTTTATTTATATATAAAACAATAGTTATGTTTATTTAGAATGACTTGTTATGTTTGGATTGTAGTTAAGGTTTAATTGGTTTTTGAACTAAGGTTTTAATTATGTCTTATGTGTTAATTTTCATTGCACATGGTCCTTTATGCATATAAATTGGATAATCCATTCTCCATCATACACTATTTCATTCAAACAAATCCTTTTCCATCATTCTCTGCTTCCTTTAAAAGAAATCCTACCATAATGACTAACCCATCCTCATCAACTACCAAATCAATTAAAGCTATGGAAAAAGAGATACTCAAAAGAGTCGTCAAACAAATTAACGAGCGAATAAAACAAAAGAAAATGAATATGGATGTTAAGAGAGACACTAAATGGGTTAAAAAAATTTACATCGTGTTGGATCTTCCGGAAGATGACCGCCCTCACAAACTTTTCTGGAATCTTGTTATAATGGGTCCTTTCATGCCCAAGTCGGACGATAAGTACAGGAAACCACCTCTAGATTATGGGGAAGTGTATTGTGATTCTTGTACGAGTATGGTTAGAAGATTGTACGAAAAATTATAAAAATATTCTAGCTAGACCTAAAGGGGACATGTTCGCAGCGCAAGATGAATATACTAAATGGAGAGGCGAACCGGTTCGTCATTTCGAAGCTACAAATATAATTGAATCTCGTACCGGGAAATAAAGAAATATTTATCTTTTTGATGGTGATTAGGACTATGTTATCGAGGTTAAATATATTAGGTCTAAGTATCACCTAATTTTAAATAAATTTATAATTTTAAGTTTTTATCTAATAGTGAAAAAATGTCTCATTTTAGAAAACTTAAGGAGAGTCGAATAATTCAATTAACATTAATTGTGATTATGACAACCATTGTTCACTTTACAAAGCTTATATACACCATTGAGTCTATTCACTATAATGTTAAATGAGAAATCATGCTTCTTTGACTTGCTCGTGTAAACCCTCGACGTCCTCTTCACATACGGTTTGTACTTTGCTAGGTGACTTTCTTTCTTGCTACTTATCTCGCAAACAATTTCCAAACAATCACGCCTCGAGCGAGGGACTACGATTAATGCGCATTTTATCTTTGTGCCTTTGTCCACAAACCATTGCTTTCCATCGTTCTTCTTTTCCGATACCAAATCAGTGTAGTAGTGGGCAGAAGTATCAAGCCCCATCTGAAACATGGGTTCAGGTTGGTCGTCGACCGCTTGAACAGAATCGGCGGAAAGGTAATAATCGTGTCGAATGATTCTACAAAATCGGCCTTTAGGTCTATACACATCCACCGATTCTACCTAGTCTTGATTTTGGGAAAAAGATCCCTAAATGTTAGAATCGGCACATGTGAACTGATTGTCTAATGATTCTAACATTCATCAAGGCGTATTTTTTCTGGATATTTTTTTGACTATAATATGCACATAGAGCAACACACATCGACCGAGTTTTTGACCTACCAATTCCCCAAAACTGAACCAGAATCCGAAGAAAGACACTTGCGGACGGATCTCTTCTCAGGTAAGTGAATGCGGTTGCAAAAGCAAGCTAAACTGGTCCCAATCCAAATTGCAAAGAAAATGCAAATACAAAGTATAATGTTCCAAAGCGGAGGCGGTTCATTTTTCATGACCATATGCGCCGACTTTGGTTCATAATTTCTGAGAAGAGGTGGAATCGGTGGTTACGGTGTCATCATAACCGCCGATTTTGGGTAATACGTAGGCCACAAAACAGGTCAAAAAAATTTGCAAAAAAAATAATCATTTTTTGGAGATTATAAACTACAAATATATGTTTGGAGATCCTTAACATGTATACATGACGATTAGAAGCATTAAGATCTCCATTTTTCTGGGTTGAATCTTCATTTGCTTGATTGAAATCCTCATCCATTCTTTGGGTTACACGTTCTTGTTTGTCCAATAAGAACCCTAAATCGGTAGGATCGAAAGCAAGATAATCTGCTTTGTGATACGTGATGCACCCACTTCTTCTTCTTCAACACTAGAATATATGTCGATACAATCAAATTTCATATTTGCTACCAAAATCCCAAAACCCTAGTTTTCTCAAGTTCTTCTCCTTCTTCTTCAAATTTTCAAAAAAAAGAAAAAACTCTACTATAATTCTTACCATCTAACACTAACTATAACCCAATTTGGTCACAACCTAATTTAACTACCATTTGAATTAAATAACACTAATTAAGCATATTAGTTATTAACAAAAAAAGTTGGATAAGGGGGTTTTGATTATTTTTCTCATAATGTCCCTATTTTTAATTTTAGTGGTAGGCCTAAAATAAACTGAGCAAGCCTAAAATTATCCAGGATTAAAATGGGCTATCAATTTTATTATTATCCAGTTTGTGAGAAAAAACGAATTAAAGGGTAATTTAGGAAAAAATGGGGTGAGCAGGTGATAATTCGCCAATCCTTAAACATTTGTATTGTTGAAGTACTTTGTTTAGATTTGAGAGATCAATCTGTACAATCCTGACCTAAACCAAGCAATGGTCGTTCCAGTCTTTCTTCAGTCACAAAATGAGGAGGAGAAGGGTTGATCTTAGGGAGGGAAGCAAGAGAAGATTGAGGTAAGAGTGTCAGACATTGTAGGATGTAGTTGGTGTGAATAACTATGAGCAAATTCTTCTGTGTGAGAAGGTTGGATGATCAAGGTTGATCGACTTGAATTATTTTGTGTTAGATTTGTTTAGTTGTTGTAAACTTGTTGTTATGTAAAAACTTGAAACATGTGTTCAATAGATAGAGCATCTATTTATATCATAGTTATTGTAACCACTCGACCTCTTTTCTGGAAGAAATTGTCGATGGTTGAGTAGTGGTGAAGTGGATAAGTTGGAGAAGGTGTTGACAACTTCTCTCCACTTTGATTAAGGTTGAATAGTCAGTTATTCAACTTACCACTCCTCTACTCAATTGCTGCTCGAACTTTCTAGAATTTTTCTTTAGCGGGTGCACTGTTGCACCACATGCCATAGACCGCCATACCAAAACCCTCATGAATATCCCCCTATTTGTGACATTTGATGTCTCGTTTAATATTTTAGTATTAAACACTACTGATGTTAAGTTGATTGAGACTTGTTTGATGGGTCTCGTGACTGTAAACTTGTCTTGCTTGACTAGATGAGAGTCTAGCAGACTAAAATAAATATGTCTTGCTTGACTAGATGATGAGTCTAGCAGACTAGAATAAAATAAATACGTATTTATTTATGTGTGGGAGCAGTATGTCCATCTTAGTCAATTTTGTATTGACATGTTTACTTTGTAGAAACAAGTGTATGCTGTTGAGCATGAAAATTTGTATGTGAGGCCTCATACAAAGATATATGTGAGAGAGTCCTAGCATAGCTTAGGGTTTTGAAACTTGTCAAAACCCTAATTTGTCAAACCAAATTATTCACGTGAAAATTAGAGGGAGGAGCGCCCAATTTTGATATTCACGTGAAGGAAGAAGAAGAGGAAGAGTGACCAACTTTCTCTTGAAGCAAGAGTCTCACGTTTTACTCTTTGTACTCAGCCTCTCACGTTGAGGGTAAAAGAGTAAAACTCTAATTTTTTGTGAGAAGCAAGACATCAATTTTTTTTAACAAGAAGCAAGACACTCATATTTTTTTCCAAGAAGCAAGACGCTCATATTTTACTCTTTGTACCCAGCCTCACATGTTGAGGGTAAAAGAGTAAAATTGTCAATTTTTGACAAGCAACAAGTCGTGTGAACTTGACTTTATTTTTGAAGGCATGCGATTCTTGCCTTGAGAATAGTCATGTAAGCTTAGCTGCTCGGCTAACACATACATTGGAAGCAAGAAAGGTAAAGACGTCACCCTCTTTAAAAATTAGGGTTTGAAAGAGTTTGGCCAGAAGGCAAAAAGCTCATATATTTACTCTTGTGCTCAGCCTCACATGTTAAGGGTAAAATAGTAAAATACTAAAACTTGAAGATAAACATTATGTCCATATTTGGTCACTGAGTAGGCGTGCAAGTCTTGTCTTAAGAACAAGACGCACAAGCAAGCACGGGCAAGCCATGCTTAAAAATTAGGGCTAGCTTCCCTATTTTAAAAAAATTAGGGCTTGCTTAAAAATTCAAGAAGAAAGAAAAAAATCAGTTGATGAAGAATCGGAAGAGGAACGACAACAATGAGAAGCAGAGTTTGCCCCGGTTAGAAAGTAAGTAAACTGAAAACCCATTACTCTATTTGTTTTTATTTTTTTGATTGTTGATTTAGGTTAGAAATCGCAAAATTACGGTTAAAGGAAAAGAGTCGTCATGGTCCAAGATCATGGACCATGATGACTTTTCATATGCATGTGTATAGTATGAAAAGTTGTCATGGTCCAAAATTTTATACCAAAACGACTCTTTAAGGATTTTTTCGTAGATGATGACCAATTTTTGGGTCATTATGGTCGATGAATTTAAATCATGACGACTCAACTTAGGGGAAAACACGAATATATCTTGAGTCTTCATGGTAAAATCATAAACCATGATGACTTAAAATAGTAGCATAACGATTTAAGAGGAAAAAAACCCAAGCATTATATCTAAAATTTTCCAAGAGGCGCTATGGTGTAATTGCAAAGTCGTCATAGTACAATCGTAGGGTCGTCATGGTCGACATTTTAGACCATAACGACTCTTATACTGTGACTATGAATGTTATTTTTGATTTTGTAATTTTATTGTATATTTTATTATTTAGGCTCAAAGAAATCAATTAAGAAAGGAAAACAACCTATACCCACTCCTCCTTAAAAACATCTTCGCGGCGAAAAATTCTTAGGGATGGTGCATATCGTGGAAAAGTACGAAAATAGGTATTAGTTCTTATTCATGAACGTACACAACTGATAGACATATTTTTGTATCTGATTTATCTCAATTCTACATATTGTTAGTGCTTATTTTTGTACTTATTATGGTGTTTTATGTGTGTGTAGGTATTTTTGGGAAAAATAGGTCGAAAAAGTGTTAAAAGCACCCAGTAAATTTACTAAGGGAACCATAACTTTGGATAGGGGCACCCAAGTGGTTAACAACACTCGTGTTTTGGATTAAGGGCACCCGCTTCTTCTTCATCGGAATTTATAGGAAATTTTCAAGATATAAGGCAAAGATATCTTCTTGCCTATTAAAAAGGGAAAGAAAATCTCGAGTTTTATTTAAAAATAAAGAAAATATTTTTCTATAATAAAAAAAATAACATACCAAGATTTGATTTTTCAACTAAAGGAAGTTGCACGAGAAATAGAGAAAAAAATTATTCCCGAGATATTTTTATTAAAAGATATTATTTGGAGTTATGGAAGGAGACATTTGAGAAGATATAACTTGGTGTGTATAAATAGGGTGTTAGAAGATTAAAGGAGAAGAGGGCCGGTAGCTGACAACACCGAGCAACAATAGTTTTTAGGTTTATTTTATTCTTTAGTTTCTTTTCAATTTTTATAATAATGCAAAGCTAAACCCCATTGCTGAAGCGACGAAGGAAGCTATTTTTTCAATAATAATGTGGTAATTTTTATTTAATTAAATTTTGCAATTCTTTTTATGATTATTTGCACTGAATAAAAATTGAAATAATGATTTTTATTAATTAGTTGTGTTTTCTCTTGATGGTGCATGCTTAGCTTAGGGCGCTTGATGTTCCATGCTTGCGATTAACAACTAATATTTTAAAAATCTAATATTGACAATATTTTAGAATCACTTTGAACGTAAGAATTGCATGAATATTGTTTTTAACTGAATCACATAAATTGGTTAATGGTGGAATCTTTAACCCCAATATTCTCTAAACTTGATATTATTTTTGTATATATTTGTTAGAATTAAAATTTAGGTCTAAAATCAAATCTTCGCAGGTCCGAGTGAACGATATTTTATTTACCACTGTATACAATCACATCAACAACCAAATATTTAATGGGATTCCACTTATTCTTCCTCCTCTTCTTCAATTCCATTTGTGTCAGGATCTGAATATGAAGATGTTTTTGAAGAAGAAGAACTCCCAGAAAGAAAGAAAAAAATGGAAAAAGTGATGGACAAGGTGGTGGAAAAAGTGATGAAGAAAATGATGGTATTGATGGCAGTGATGGTGATGATGGAAAAAAAGGTGAAGAGGAAGATGAAGAAAGTGACACCAGAAGGGAAAAGAAAGATAGAGCCTCAAAAATTCCGGCATCACGTTTAACGTTAGAAGCTCAGTAAAAAGGCAAAGCTTATAGGTTACCTCAAGATGATGGAGTAGTTCTATTTAGATAAGACGGCTCGTGGGCTTGTCCAATCTACTATATCATCGTAATAATCTCAACTTTGCTTGTTATTTTATTAATTGCTATACTTTTTTGATTGTGTAGTTTTCTTTATAAATTGTAGGATCATAAGAATGTGGTGCGTCTTTTGAGGAACTAGTTTGGAATTCCTTTAAAGACAAATAACATAACTTTAATCATCATGTATTAAAGGAATTTTTTCATAGTTTATTAGTGGTTGAGCATGCTTTTCATTTTCATCGTAAGATGTGGGATTGAATAAGTACCTACAATAGAAGGAATCGTGGACGAGTAGTTTTCAAGAAGGGAAGAAGTGCAAACGCTAATGGTGAATATGCATTGAAATATTTGAGGAAAAATTTATCTAAAGAAGCGGGTGAAATCTTTGATTTGGTGAAAGAGAAGTTAAGCACCCTTTCAATTTTAATATTGCCAAACTCTAATATACCACGGGTTGGTTCTTAGTTAAGAAGAAATCCGTTAGTGAAAAGTTATATGGTGCTAAACTTGCAAATATCACTTATAATGTTGAGTTTTATTCAATTGTTTAAGCACTCCAACATTGGTGGCACTATCTAATTCACAATGATTTCATCTTCTTTGAATTTTCTTAAGAAGGGGAGGATGATGCATAATGGTATTTATAAACTATCATTTCTATCCATTTTATCTTGTTCTCCTTTTTCCCCTTTTTTTTGTTATTTCCTTGAACATCCTATTATCTTTACTACATATTGTAAAACCCTAGCTCCACTAGCTTTTAGTATTTGGTTGTTTAAGAAAAGAGGTGTAAGAACCCTAGTCTTTCCTTAAAGAAGATGCCTCCATCATATTGTTATTCCAATCTTAGAGTTGGGTAGAAAATTGTAACTTGTAGGAGATGACTCTTTGATATTTTAATTTCCGATTTGTATCGGGTGGAAGTTCCAAGTATTGTAAGAGAATAATCTCAAATATTGTTTCTTCCTTGTTCCAACGGTAGAAAAAGCTTAATTTGAAGGTTAATTATTTTTATTTCATGGTATTTGTTACAACTTTGGATTCTTATATGTTGTATTTATAAGTTTCACTTTACATTAAACATCTTGTTGTATTTCTCACCGCTAAAGAGAACAATCGGTCGAGGGTTTTATGAGAGTCAAGGGATGAACTCGACTCATCCTTAACTATTCATGTGATCAAGGATGAGGGCTTATAATCGAACCCCTCATCCTTATCCCACCGATTTGTGATCAGAGAATTCATCTATAAATAGGTCATCAATCGACCTTGCTAAACACATCTCATGGAACATTCTTCTACAACTAAATAATTACTCTGATCTCTCTTTTGTTTCTGCTTCTCCCCTGAGACCAATCTTGGTTCCTTCATCTTGTGGATGAAATAGTCTTTAAACGACCATAAACTTGTCTTAGGAAAAGGTTGTACTACTCAACCTTCCGTAACCAATTCAAAACCTAAAAACTCACTTCTAACCTTTCACACATTTGTAGGTACCTACAGTTGGTAGTATAAAATAGATTTACAAAAAAAAAAAAAAAATTAATAAAAAAGATGTTACTTAATTGATAAATTTTTTGTGTTTTTATATCTGGAGAAAATTTACAAGATCTTTATTACGTAGACGTTGTATTATACAAGATTAGAAAATTTAAACTAAAAGCTCCATTCATTATTAACATTTTCAAGTAACCCTCCAAAGATTCCAGGAAGCTACATCGAACAACCTTGAAATTTCAAACATTTGAAACGATCTTCATATTAAAGTTTTCATACTACATAAATGTGAGGGTATTAAATCCCTAACACCACGTGCTCAAATACTATGGAAAGAATATCAGATTATGATGGAACAAGAAACACTGAAACAAAACTCATTAGATAAGTACTGAAACAGACACCTTCGTTGCATGACAGAAACGCAAGTTGCGGGAAAGCATGACACACTGTACGAAATAGACACCTTCGTCGCATGACAGACACCCAAGTTGCGGGAAAGCATGACACAATGTATAAAACTGAAAAACATCGATGCATGATAGACACGTCTCAGTTGTGCAGGTTGCGGAACACAATAAGCTAAAACATGAAAAATCACTTTCAATGGCCAAGTATCGGACATGCCAAATTCTAAAAAAAATAACATCACTTTCAATGGCCACATGTCGGACATGCCATAATTCTAATAATAATAATAATAAGACTGCAGCTTTCATCGAAATCCAAAAGCAATAACTTGAATACAAATCCGCAGAAGAGGTGCGGGTCACCAAGCGGGAAACTAAGGGAATAAGAAGTACGCATGTCAAGTCTTGCGGGAAATACAAATAAGAATGCGGGATAAGTTTCGTTCCAAAGTCGGGAGAAGAACTAATAGGTGGAAAGAGAGAAGAGAGGGACCCATGATATTTACTATAAATATTAAGCTCCAAGACAGAAAGATGGGAGAAAAATTTTGGAGAAGGAAAAGGATCAGAGGAAAAAGTTTAGGTATGGGAGTTGTGTCAATTAAATATATTCGTAGTTCAATCATTCTTTGATGAATTTTACTTGGTGCATATAGCATTTTATCCTTTTGTAACATATAATCATCAATAAAAACATCCAAATCTTTTATTACCCGTGGATGTAGACACTCCGTTGTCGAACCACGTTAAAATTTGCTTGTATTAATTTATTATGTTTAACCTATATCTTTTCATTGATTTTGGTTTATTGGTTTATCATATGATTCATGTGGTTATGTTGCCAAGATAGATTTTTGGTAATCACAATAAAACCTCGATAAATTAAAAACATTGGCGTTACTGTATCATACTAATTTATCGATCAACTGCTAAACTATTATTAACTTACTCAAAATTTTATATGACATCGTATTTTTTGAGGCCTTTAACCGGGATACCTCTATAAAATAGGGGATATATAATAAAATAAAATAAAAATATTTTAAAGTAAAAAATCAGTAACCTTTTATAAAATTATTTTTTGTGATAACTAAATTACTCTTGTACTTTTAATTTATTATCTTTAATATATTTTTTATTTTATTTATTTATTTTCTTTCTTTTTTAATTTTTAATTGTTTAAAAAAATTCAGGATCAGCATGATAAAATGAAGAATATCATGTTGATTTTTGACAGTCGGCATGGTAAAAAGAAGAATACCATGGCGATTGTTGACAGTCAGCATTGAAACAGATGAACACCATGTCGACTGTTGTTGACTACCTTTCTCAATATACATGGTTAAATATTTTCAACAATGCCGATTGTTGTAATTTTAATTCCAGAAGCTATGATTTATGAATCGACATTGTTTATGTGATGAATACCGTGCCGACTGAAAAAGGTTAACAAGAGTCGGTATGGAGTTCATATGGTAAAAATACAATACCGACTTTAAACTTTTTAGCAAAAAAAAATAAGTTTAAGAAAAAAAAAAGGAAAAAAATAAATAAAAAGGATTAAAATATAAAAGGATAACTTAGTCATTTATAGTTTTAGGACACCCCTTATCAATATACCTAGGTTGGTATACTCCTAAATATATCTGAATTTATAGTGGTATTCTTCGATTAAAAGTTCGTTTTTAAAGGAAGATTTCAATTGGATTTTTTCTGAATATGTATATCATAATTGCTAAAAAGATTTATGTATTTTGTATATAAATTAATATACGTAAAATTTTAGCAGATATTAAATAATCAATAGTTTCCTTCGTATATAACATCTTAGTAGTGTAATACTGAGTATAAATAACATATTAATACATATTTATAAGAAACTAAGTTATCTATCATGTAATAATTTTAATGAGGTTATTAATTTAACTAACTTATCCACTTTGGAAATGTTTTTTTGGGTCTTTAACGTTTGGTATTTAGGTACAAAATATAATAATAACCAAAAAATAAATTATTAGACGAGTTTATAGTTATATCTTTCACTTTTCTAACATATATATAACATTAATCCGTCTCTCTCTTTCTATTTGTGTCAATTCTCTGTAACATAATCACCACCACCACCAACCATATCAACACCACCCATATCAAGACCACCACCAGCAGGTACATCTACAACATCAACATCAACGCTTATAATACCAACATCTAACCCAACAACAAATACAAAAATAAATAAAACAAATTTTAAACAAAATAATCTTACTTAACAACTATAATCTACAACATCAAAGCTAATAATACTTAAATCAAAACAAACTTATAAAATTAAACCTTTTAAATACCTAAAACAGGTTGCTAGATCCACTAGAAATTATTACAAACCCTATTTGGATGCTCTTACGACAAAACCTCCAAATTTAAAGTTCGACAAACCCTAAAATCAATTTACACATAAACCCTAAAATCAATGTTTCAAATGAATACTATTATTAGCCACACCTGCGCAAAACCATGAATAATATAAGTGGATTTTTTGTATTTTCCCTCTTTGAAAAACCATAGCTCCAAATTAACCCTCATCTTTTAAATGTGATAGAAAAGAACACCAACCAAAGTTTTCGATTCCACTTCGTCTACCTTCAACTCGATCAAATCAACTAACAAACCAATTTAAATCCTAGATTTTAATTCGTCTTTCTCTTTTTCTCCGTTTTTATTCTCTGCAACATAATCAACTAACAATTGATGTAGCAGATGCAGATTGATTAATGGGGTTTAGGTTTATGAGATGGAAGAAGAGTAGATAATTAGTGTAATGGATGGTTTGATATGATTAATAGGTTTAATAGTGTTGTTAAAGCCGTTGGATTCTAGGCTCATTTCAAGGGTACAATTGTAAACTAAGTATTTTTATTTTATAAAATAAATTAAACTTCGGTAATAAATAGTTAACGCGGGTCAACAACGGCAAAAAAAAATACCAAAATTGATCCATTTTAGAATAGTGGTAAAAATGTGTTCGTTCGCTGAGACTTGTGAAGATTCGTTTTAGACTTAATTCTGAATTAAACTAGAAAATAAGTTAAAAAATTAACAATATTGGGAAGAATTGGAACTCAGGATTCCACCAAAATAACTTCTGACTGATTTCTACAATGATTCTTTAACAATTATAGTTCTTTTATTGACTCTGTTTCTTTGCTAAAAGTAGATTTCTAAAACATTAACTGTAAATCACAAGCATGGCGCATCAAAAGCTCTTAGGTCCCAACATACACTATCAAATCACAACTAATTAAGAAAAATCATAAATCAATACAAAAGTCATTAAGAATCAAAAATAGTTACCATTCAATTGTGAAATATGGCTTCATCCATTGTCCCAGTGGTTGGGTTTAGCTCATCATGCTCAAAGCACTCTCAAAATATTGGTACATGGCTCAAAAAGTGTTTGAAAAATAAAAAAATAATAACACATATGGTTCGCAAGGGTGTAACAACATTGCAAACCACTGTTCTCACTGTTGCAGAAGAAAAGTGTTGTCGGCTGAAGATAAACGTTGCAGATGATAAGATATTCGTTGTAGATGGGTTGAAGAAACCGTTGCAGATGAAGATATTCGTTGATGATGGGTTAAAGGAACCGTTCTTGTATCCATGTTTTTCACGTTCAACAACATCAAATTTTTTTTTTCCTGTTTTTTTCCCGAGCCTCCCCACCTGATTTTTCTTCCTCCTCTTTGCTATTTATTGGTTTAGTAATCCCTAACAACTCCTCCTAACTCGATAAGGACCCAAAATATAATCCAAAATAAATTCAGATTCATGTAAATCCGAATCATGGAAGAATTCTCTTTTCCGACCAAAACTCGACTTCCCCAGCTCTTTTCTCGGTAAAAAAACACTTATGAACGTGTTTGAGTCTTGTTTAATCTCTACTACAAATTGATAGAATTTAAAATTCTTTAAACCCCTTAAAAATAGAACTCCAACTTCCACAAAACTTTCACGTGTTTGAAAAAAAAAATCCCACCATTTTTTTCATTTCAAAAAGAGGTGTGCCCCTATCCAGTGATGGGGTGCCTTTAGCAATTGATATGGGTGCCTTTAGTAATTTCTCAGGGTGCTTTTATCACTTTTTGAAACGGTTTTTTCAATAAATATTTATTTTCCAAAAATACCTAAAAACACATAAAATAACACAATAAATACAAAATTAAACACTAACAAAATAGATAATTAAGGACAAATCAGACAGAAAAATGTGTCTATTAAATACCTCCAAACTTATTGTTTGCTAGTCTTCGAGCAAATATAATCTAGAAATAAAATAAAAATCCTAACTTACTTTTGTAAGCATCACGATTGCACTTAGTGTGCAACAAGCCTTTAAACCCATATGTGTCCCTATCGGACAAGTTTTAGTCTCGTGAGGGTTTACAAGAGGTATACCCACAAAACCTTTTACTTCAAACCCTTGCTACCTGTGAACGATTGAGGGTAAACACTAAACAAGCTATTTAATTGGCATACTAAATTCTTCGGCTATGGGAATCATTACCCTATATGAGTCCAATTGTTGTACATGATTTTGCACTCAACGTACTAAAATTCATACAAGAATTCAAAACTCTATTTAGATAGTCGTTCAACCACGATACTCAGAATCTATCAAAGTTCAATCACATGAAAAGATTTATAAGATAGATATGGAGATGATAAAGTTTGCGCATATTGACTAAGGTGAACAGTGTTTCCCATATCTGTCTGAAGGTCAGTGCCAGGATGAATCCTAATGGAATGAAATACGCTCCCACTGGTCTTAATCCTTATATTAATATCGACTATATACAAGGGTCCCAGCGATCGATTTATTGAAAATAAAATAATTATCTTTATATTATTAAATGTACTGACAACATGATTGGATCAAATGAATCCAAGCGCATGCTCCTTATCAGCATCTTACATGATAGTTCTCATGGATCTTGCGTTCCACACTTGCTTAGGCGACATAAACATGCATAAAACACACATATTGCTATCAAAGTGTCAATACTCGATTTTTTTTGGTCCGTATAACAGTCTAAATAATCTCAAACACTCTACTCCATCCTTACGGCGATAACAATTCGATATTGGTGCCCCACCAAATCACTTATAGAAACACAAAAAATTACAAAAATAAAAACAGAAGGTGATATGGTCGAGATAGACTCCGAGATATGGTGACGACTATCATGTTATTTCTAACACCTGAGCTAGGCATCCTTTTATGAATAGACCATTTAGATGGGCACACCAATTCCTATAGAAAAAGAGCTAAGTTTCCATCTACCTAGAATGGTTAGTGTCATCCTGAATTGTTCACAAGTTTCTAGACTTTGGAGTTTCATATTTCAACCTAAAAGTTTCTCCCTTACCCCCAAACTTAAGTCTAACATTGTCCTCAATGTTCTAAAGATGAATGATTAAATACATGAACAAGGAGAAATCGTTACCAATCAAAGGAAAAGAGTTAAGGAAAGATATTACTGTGTCGCATGAGCATTGATTACCTCCCAAGAAGTGCTAGGTTTAAAGTCTTTAGCCAGACTAAGAAAGAATTAGTCACCTCAAAAAATCATATAACAATATCCAGAACAATTGTGGGTCATCTGAATCAAATAGTGCTATCACAAATAAAAGGAAACTGCAACAAGATAAGAAAATGAACAAAACGAGCACACCCTTATCTAGTTTTCTGTTTAAGACAACTACATCTAGTTGTGGTTTAGGTTGAGGCTCTATAAAAGGGTCTAGATAAAATTTTTTCATAGGCTGGATTTCCTCATTGGCAGGATCAAAAGAATCAGGTTGTAGAGTCTTGAAAAACTCAACCAAGAACTTAGAAGCACATAATAATAACATGAATAATTGTTTATCCTCAAAGTCAATCATATTTGACCCACAAAATTGACTATAATGTAGGTTGTAGTCATTCTTGAGCAAATATGTCGATTCTAATTCCCTAAAGTAATTAGGCTTTGTCTCAAAACTTAATAACTGACACATTTGAAATTCATACGTTCCCACATATGGAAGAAATTTTTTTGGTGGAAAAAAAAAGTCAATCTTGGTATTATTTCCGAGGTGAACCACATCGACCAGAGAATCGCTTCTAACAACTGAACTTCTTTTTGGACATCACCAGGCCCAGGAAATATAGTTTGAAGATGATCTTGTAAATGGTAGAGGTCAATATGTTAAGTCCCAAGTTAGGGACCTTTATAAGAGTCAAAGGTAAAGCACAGGGAGAATGATAGTCACTCCCAAACTTAGAGTTTTCAGTGTCTTTAGATAGACTAGTCACAATTTTCATAATTTCTAGATCGTCCGATTCTTGAAACTGGTCAATTGCTTCTTAATCAGGTGGTGCATCCTCACTCATATTTAAAATCTCTACGGGTCTATCTTTGTTACCTAAGACTATTGTTTCAAAATCGATGGACTCTAAAATAGTATTCTAAGGATAAACCCGTTCCTCTAAACCATTATCGGCTTCAAAACAAGAAAATTTTACATCGTCTAAAACAGTGGTATCTCTAGTCAAATCATCTTCCTTTGAATAGGTGAATAATCATTAAAATTAATTGGATTTGAACTAAAAATAACACTATCATCACAAAGCACAATTGGAGTGATAATTTCTTGATCACGCTACCTGTATATTTCAAGTTATTTGTCAATATTATCCTCACCATCATAATAATATGAAGATGTTTGAACCTCGTCTAAATAAGTAGTGTTACCAATTCTATCCTCGTCATCTTGACTAGGTGAATAATTATCAAGGGTAGCACTATATTGGCAATTAAGATCATTTTGAGCAATATTATTCTTTGCAGGACTTTTATTCACACTTAATACAAACCTATTTGTATTCTCAGTTAACTGCTCGAGGGATTCTTCTAGAGAAAGAGTTGGACTACTAATTGTTCCCCCATACTTAATACGAACCTATTTGTGTTCTCAGTCAATTTCTTGATGGAATTCTCTAGAGAAACAAATGTATCATAAGGAGTACTAGATCGCAACTGCTCGTGTGATTCTTCTAGAGAAGGATTTGGGTCATCATATGGAGTACTAGATCACAACTGCTTTAGGGAATCCCTCCAAGACAAAAAACTTGAATTTTGATCATTTTTCATGTTCATATGACGGGTGTGTATATGAATAGTAATTGGGATCACCCTGGTATGAGCAATAACCTCTAAAAGGTTGATGGTGGTCCCAACTACTATCCACACTATATTGATAGTACAGATAATGTCCATTTTGAAATTCAGTCGGTACTCATTGTATTGGTCCTCATAATACCAGTTCGACATTTTCTAACAAAAACTTCCTAATATATTTCCAAAAATAAACTCTAAAAATAAATCCTACTGGAAGGGGTTCTAAAAAACACAAGCAAGGCTGAATCGACTAAGAAACCCTACTGAATCTAGCAAACAAAAAACATGATGGATCCACTTAGATTGTTTCTAGACCAGCTTCTAGTCTCACAAAAGGTGACTAGTTACAGTTTTAGCAAACCTCGCTGGACCGATCTGAATTAGTTAAGTCGATCGAGAGAAGCAGGATAAGCTCTATGGAGCTTGAATAACCCTACCTTTTGGAAAACGTTTCCTTGGGTTACAAGGTGAGACGAACCAACTTAAAATTAATCTTCTTGATCCATGAGTTAGGCTAACAAAGTATCCAATACAATCCTTTCGAATGATTTTCCAATAAGATCGTTACCCTATCGGTCTCTTTCTAGTCAAATTCTAAGGCTTAGGTTCGCGTTTGGTAACGTGTTTCTAAAGCGGGCAAGAAGGAAACGGTGATGAAATCCGAGTCCTTATCTTGTATGGCCAGTTCTTTCCCTTTACTAAAAAAGTATATCCGTATTCAGGTCCTCAGCATATATGCACATGAAGGAGTCCAGAAAATCCACTGACAGGGGATTCGTGGGTGGTTAGTCTTACTTCCCGTTCCAGACGGGCGATGAACTGTTGAATTCGACTCAGACCACCGCCTCTTATGTCAGTGTACGAACCCAAGGGGTTGAGACAATATCGTAATTGTCGTCCTTCCCTGTTGCAGTTTATATTTAATAATACCCTTCCGTAGGGCTTAAAATAATAATGTCCAAAAGTCCAAAAATAAAAGAAAAATTACAAAAAAATAATAATAAAGATTTCCTAATACAATTTTCTAAAATAAATAAATAATAAAACCCTACAAATTAAATAAAATTAAAATTAACTAAAAAGTAAATAATAAATTTATCTTATTTTTCCGTTCTTTTCGATTTATCTTTGACTCCAAGTCTTTTATCAATCAATATAATCTTTGGCTCCATACTTTTTTTGATCCAAAACCTGTAATACAAAGAAAAATATCCAAAAACATAAAATAGAACAAATAAAAAAAAATCTAATTAAACTAATTAAACTAAAAAAAAAAACTAAAAACAAATCTGAAAACAAGTCCCTGTCGGCGGTGCTAAAAACTTGGTCCGTTTTAGAATAATGGTAAAAATGTTTCCGTTCACTGAGACTTGTGAAGATTCGTTTTAGACATAATTTTGAATTAAACTAGAAAATAAGTAAAATATTTTAACAATATTGGGAATAACTGGAACTCAGGATTCCACCAAAATCATTTCTGAATGATTTCTACAATGATTCTTTAACTATTATAGTTATTTTATTGACTATGTTTCTTTACCAAAAGTAGATTTCTAAAACATTAACTGTAAATCACAAGCATGGCGCATCAAAAGCTCTTAGGTCCCAGCATACACCATCAAACAAAATCACAACTAATTAAGAAAAATCATAAATTAATGCAAAAGTCATTAAGAATCAAAAATAGTTACCATTCATTGTGAAATATGGCTTCATCCATTGTCCCAATGGTTGGGTTTAGCTCATCATGCTCAAAACACTCTCAAAAGATTGTACATGGATCAAAAAGTGTTTGAAAGATGAAAAAATAATAACACAGATGGTTTGTAACGGCGTTGCAAACCACTGTTATCATGTTATAGAAGAAAAATATTTTCGGCTGAGGATAAACATTACAGATGATAAGATATTCGTTGCAGATGGGTTGAAGAAACCGTTGCAGATGAAGATATATGTTGCAAAGACGAAGATATCCGTTGCAGATGGGTTAAAGGAACCGTTGTTGTATCCATGTTCTTCACGTTCAGCAGCAGTAGTTTCTTTTTTTTTTTTCATGTTTTCTTCCCGAGCCTCCCCACCTGATTTTTCTTCCTCTTCTTTGCTATTTATTAGTTTAGTAAACCCTAGCAACTCCTCCTAACTCGATAAGGACCGAAAACTCGACTTCCCCAGCTCATTTCTCGGCAACAAACACTTCTGAATGACGTGTTTGAGTCTTATTTAATCTCTACTATAAATTGATATAGTTTAAAACTCTTTAAACCCCTTAAAAATCAAGTTCCAACTTCCACAAAACTTTCACGTGTTTGAAAAAAAAAAAACCGCCATTTTTTTCATTTCAAAAAGAGGTGCGCCCCTATCCAGTGGTGGGGGTGCCTTTAGTAATTGATGTGGGTGCCTTTAGTAATTTTTCCGGGTTCTTTTATCATTTTTTGAGCCGATTTTTTCACAAATATTTATTTTCCAAAAATACCTACAAATAGGGCTGCACATCGGGTGGGTCGGGTCGGGCTTGGCCCCACCCGCACCCAACCCACCGTAGGACGGGTCGGGTTGGGTCTGACCCGACTTTACGGCGGGTCGGGTGCGGGTGACCGCAGGTCACCCACCCAGACTCCACAAATCTTAAGTTCTGTTTTGTTCATGAATCCTACAGTTCTGTTATGTTCTGTTCCTGAATCCTACAGTTCTGTTTTATTCCTGAATCTTAAGTTCTGTTCTCCCTGTTCCTTATTAACTGATTTCTTATACTCAATACACTTCTCTAAATCATGAGAAAGATTGGTAGTCCCATGTGTTTTACCACCAATCTTGTAACTACCCCGACCCTTTGGACAATGCTTACACTTTGCTTTAGCACCATCTTCTATAATATCAAAGTGATTCCATACCTAAGATTTCTTCGCACCAACTCTAGGCTTCTTATTTGAACTGTCGCTTACTCCACAAGATGATGAAGGTTGAGAAGATGGTGTCGCGGATGACTCAGCTGTACTCCTTGTCCCTGCTATGGAATTCGGGGGACGTTGAGGTGGAGGTCCCATTTGCGATTGCGATGGAATTCCTTGTACAAGTTGAAGATCTGAACTAATGTCATCTTCTGAGATTTCAACCATGGTGATAAGTCGAGAAGTAGAAAAAACCTTACTTTGTTGCAGACAAAAGAGAAAGATGGATACGCTTCAAAGAGAGCTGTAAATATGAAAATGAAGATTAGAGATGAGTAAGAGCATACTATTTTTGACATGCAACAAGGGTGTCTCTACAAACAATAAGTCTAACACAATAAATCATGGACACATTTCTCTGAATCATCTAAAGCACTAACTAACTAAGAATCAATGCCCATGACAGTCAGAGTGCATATACCTGAAGGCCAAATGACAAAGTAGATACTTGTCCAAGATCATCCTCAGCAGATGTAGATACTATATCCTATAGTTATGGATTGTTAAACTCATCCCATGGAAGAACAAAAAATACATATACTGATTAAGCTCAAATGCACCAACAAGAAAACAAAAATAGAACTCATGTATATGTGTGAATGAAGAACATAGTAAAGCTAAAAATGATGTGATACAAATATCAACAATTTAAAATGCTTACAAATATCTTTGGGCAATTTATTTAGGCATCTAGTACCTTAAGAGTATAATTTAGTTGCAGATATTTAGATTTTGGTTTTGATACTTACAATATGACTAATCAGCCATATATGAAGCTGAATGAACCCAAGAGTAAATATGCTTGAATAAACAAGCCAGTTAAGTTCGCTAAAATGTATATCAAGTCAGTTAAATTTGCTAACACAGTTATACTACAAATTTGTGTTGTGGGTCAAAACTTTCATAAAAAATTGGCCTCAAAATATAATGGAGACTAGTCGTGTCAAACTATGTATCCTTTTCTTCTGTGGTCAGAATAACTTCGTTTAGTAAAACCAAATGGACACTCTTTTATGTTACAAAGAGTTGATTCGTCTGAAAATGCTTACAAATATCAACTGCAATGGAAAAAGATGAATACCTGAAGGAGATTATGAGTATCAATTATAAAATAAGACCAGTTGGAATTGGGGATTGGGGATGAAAATAACCAGCTCCTGAAACTCAAACGATGAAGATATGACATAAATTAGACAACCCAAAATTCTTCTCATCAATTGTAATCTAAAACCCTAAACAAATTCAAAGATGAAGAAAGAGAATTTTACCTTTATCAATCATCACACAAAATCCCTTACTGAAAAATGCTTGAAACTAGAACTGTTGGAGTTCAGAAGCTTGTCAAGGGACTAAGAACAGGCTAAGAGAACAACAAGATTAAACGAAAGAAAAAAATAGAACTGATCTCTCATGAGTTTCCTCTCGCAAAATCGCCTATGTAAAATCGAAGAAGAAGAACAATTACCGCAACTAGGGCTGCAACTGCAATTCTGTTTCTATGTTTATCAATCAATCCTTCGCGGCGTGCGAAAGGCTCGTGTGATTCTCTAGCGGGTGGGCGGGTCGGGTCAGGTGAGAGGAGCTATCACCCGCACCCGACCCGACAGAAGACGGGTTAAAATAAATATCACCCGCGCCCGACCCGTTCATCGGTGGGTCGGGTGCAGGTCGAGTAAAACTGGGCGGGTGCGGGTCGGGTGGGCGGGTTGGGCCGGGTTTGTGCAGCCTACCTACAAACACATAAAATGACACAATAAATACAAAATTAAGCACTAACAATATAGATAATTTAGGACAAATTGCACACAAAAATATGTCTATCAAAACTCTAAGTTGGATAAAAGTTAGATTAAACATCAATACTGGATAAAACCCAAATACCAAACATCAACTGTTTTTTTTTACATTTTTTTTAACGAAGAAATTAATTCATGGTTCATTAATCTATTAAAAATCTATTATACAAAATTTATCAGCAAGGTCATGTATCTAATGGTTTATCTTCTCCTCTGACATTGCCATTTACCAATCTTCAGTCCAATGGTTTATTGTTAATAAAATAATCCGATGATTTATTAGTTGATTTGATTTTCCACTACAGTTGTTTTAAAGAGGTGGGAAATTTTCTAGCAAGTGCTATAAAATCACAGTCATGAAAGTTTCGGTTGGAATCTATTATGCCACATGTTTATCTTCACAGTAAAAAGTCATGGCTAAATGCACATCTTTAAGCGATCGCATGAAAAGAATGTGGCCACACATGAATGTTTAGTTGGGAATTGAGGAATAAACATGGTGTACTTTCTAAACAGAAACAAAAAAATTAGTGGCAAGCTCCCTTTAGATATCTCAAAGCATCTTTTAAACGTACGGATGCTTCAAATGGTCGGAAATCATGGATCTTAATAAACAAAAAGTTGAAAATTTATATTTTAAAAAAATAAAAATAAATAAATATAGTAAATTTGTAAAGTAATCATTACGGCTAAACTTAGTAAGCTGACTAGCTGTGCCAAATCTTCCAATAGGGTTTGGATTTGGCGTAATATTCATGTTCAAAGGGAACTTATCCCTTGAAATACCAGACGGAACCAGTGGCGGAACTAGAATTGTTAGATGATGTGACGATCATTTTTGGGTCCTCACAACTAAAAACTTAAGTTGTTTAAAAATTGATATTTTTTTAAAGTGTAATTAATACAGAGAGATTGTAATGCAGAGAACATAAGTTTAAATGGAAATGAAACCAACTCAATATATAACGTGGTTCAGCTAATAATCCTACACCCACGGGAAAATATTGTATCTTATTTATAAACACTTAGTTTGTACACATGCTAATGTAAAGAATTAGAGAACTTAAGTTCAATAGAGTTCTTAACGTAGTCTTAGCTTTTTCCACTTCTTGATTTTTTTTCAGAGTTTTTTTTCTCCGTTCTCTCTGTCCGTGGACGCTTCGGTTCACTAGTTTCAGCTTTATTTGGAAATCTTTTCCCCGACCCGGATGACGGCTCTATCGAATTTGTTCTTTTTACATCTCCTTGCTGTTGCGATACTATCATTGGACATTGCCCCTGTATGTCTTGCAGTCTCGCACATGTCTCGATTATTTCTCTAAGGCGCCCTCAGTTTTCGGGTTGATGTTATGAATATCAACAAAGAGCTGGCTTTTTCAGTCAGTTATTCCCCACTTGTAATTGTTAATGGCATCATCTGGCTCAACATCTCCAATTGCCTGGCAGATTGCATGCCACCGAGATGTATAGTCACGAATTGATTCTTCTGGCCATGAAGCGAGTGAATATAATATACCAATCCTGAGTCAACAGTTCTGTTGTACATGTATGCCTCCAAAAACTTTCGAATTAATTGTGCATACGAGTGAATAGAACTTTCTTGTAATTTATCATACCATGCCAGCGCCAGTCCCTTCAAACTTGACGGGAAACATCGGCACATTACAACATCATCTTGCTCCCAACGCACCATGATTCGGTTGTAATATTTCAAATGTGGGGTCGGATCCCTGGTACCATCATAGCACTCAAAAACGGGAGTGCTACATTCTCGGGGCATCGGTGCAAATGCTAAATGTGGTGCCAATGGTGTTCGCATGGCTTCCTTTAACACTTCCTCTATTCGCCCACCTTCTTTATTCTTTAGATTTCTTATTTCTTCCCTCATTTTCTACATAGCTTCAAAGCCTTTTTGCCATTGATCATGTTGTGGTCCTGGGTCTGCCAGATTCATCCTTTCTTGTCCAGGTTGTTGTGATGTGGATCTTAGTACTATTCTTTGATCTTGATTATTTCTTTCTCTTTTGCCTTCGAATCTACTGGAACTTACTTCTTGTCCCCGTGTTCTTGTGGTAGCTGGTCCCGCATCCCGCTGGATTGTTTCTTTCAACGTTTGATTTTCTTTAGTTAATCGTGCGATTTGTTCAACACAAGCTCGTTGCTCTTTGCGCATCCTACTCATATCCTCCATTAAATTTTGTATATGATCAATAGTGTTCTGAGTATTCTCCTGAGATGGAGAACGATTATGTTCATTATTGTTTTGATTATTCTCCTGAAGTGAAGAGTAATCCTCTGAATTTCTTTGCTGACTCTCTGGGTTATTTACTATCTCTCTTTGTTGAAAAATTCCTCTTGCGTAACTCCCTTGATTTCGTGAATTTTCAGCTTGTGACATGTTTTCACTTTGTTTGTCTTCCTTTCGTAATGTTATGTTTTCTTCTAATACCAATCCTCTGCTGCTTTCGAGAATTCCCTTGGTAGTATTCTATAAAAGTTATATGATTTCAAAAAACTTATTTATTCAATCAAAAATATAAGTAATTCAAACCAATTTTAAATGAAGAGATACTTCGTAAATTGAATAATTCTTTCATTTTCCTTAAATGTACACAAATTCATACAAAAAGGAGGTAACACGAAATTCTAAAGTTCAAAAAATTTCTTACTCATCAATGCCCTTTGCATAAATCAAAGATTTTGTATAAATCAAATTTTTTTTAATGATTTCCATTGACAAAAACTCATTTGAACTTAATCATCTCATTTTTCGGGGTTCGAAATCCCTGTCTCAAAACTCTCTCTTTCATTTATTTTTTAAAAGGTAGGATAAATCCTTTACGCAGTCCCCTCCTTCTAGCGCCAAATTGTGACGACCACTTTTGGGGTCCTCACAATCAAAAACTTAAGTTGTTTAAAAATGACATTTTTCGAAGTGTAATTGACACAGAGAGATTGTAATGCAGAGAACATAAGTTCAAATGGAAATGAAACCAACACAATATTTTCCCGTGGACGTAGGCTTATTAGCTGAACCACGTTATATATTGAGTTGGTTTCATTTCCATTTGAACTTATGTTCTCTGCATTACAATCTCTCTGTATCAATTACACTTCAAAAAATATCATTTTTAAATAACTTAAGTTTTTAGTTGTGAGGACCCTAAAAATGGTCGTCACAGATGGGATAAACTTAACAAGCTTTACACTCGGACTTAAACCTAAAATTAATACACAACATTTGGACCCAATAGAGATAGGTATTGCTTTGGGGATGACTTCAACAGGGGAAGCCTGGCTATAGCTACGACTCTAGGCGGACCTGCCCACCAAGATTCCTATAACCTCTATATAACCCTGTTAATTGTTTTAAATTTCGAATTTAGTCCACCGAATACTTATAGTTTAGCACATCTAATTCTCTTTATTTATTTTGGTCGATACTTAATTTTAAATATTTGTATAGTTTTTCTAACTTACTATGCGTTCAGTACAATGATCCACTATATCCGAGCTAATATAAAGGTTAATTCTATTCAATCATTCAAATACAACAACAATAAATACCTAGAAGCATTAAAAATTAATGTTTAAATTTATAAATTTATATGGTAGGTATATTTTTGACAAAAAAAAACCCAATACGTATTAAAAAGTAATATAGTTCTCTCTCATATTTCATATTTAGTCCACCCAACATCAATAGTTTAACCCACCTAAGGCTGAGTTTGATATTATTATTTTTTAAAAAACATTTTCAAATCGTATATATGATAATAATTTTTGATATTGGTATTTGGTTAAAGAGTTTTAAAGTACTTTTTATTCAAAGCATTTTTGGAATTCTCCAATTTTTAAAGATAATTGTTAGGAGGAAAGCCAATTTAACTAGAGGGAAAACCGACTTTGAGTGGATATAAAAACTTTTCCTCTGTCAATAATTATTTTTGAATTTGATTTTTCATAATCATTCTTGATTTCCCATAATCATTTTTGATTTTGATTTTGATTTTGCTATACGTACTAACTAAGAAAATGCAACTTGTACAAACGAGGAATTACTCAATCCATATATGCATAAATGTAACTCAAGATAGAATTGAAAAGATAGGAGAACATACCTACAAATGGTGAAAGAGTGTTGTGTTGTTGTAGATGTGATGCGTATAACATGAAACAACTTGTAGCACCCAGTAAATCCCAAATTCAACAAAGACAAGATAAACTGCCAAATAAAAAAGGTAGGTGATATCTGACGTCGCTTAGTCTACAAATACATCTTGTCCATCCGTTCTCAATCATCTATGCACGCTTCAAAAAATTAATCATGTATTCAGAAACTGTTGGAACAAGTGTATACCACGACAGTGCTTTCATTGCAACATATATTTGCAAAAGCATTGCCTTTCTTGTAGGGATAACATCTGTAATCAGTAACAACCTTTCAAGTTTTAACTCATCTTAATGAACTTCACATGTTGTTTTTGGGTGAAAACAAATGTACTGTAAAATGAAACTTTCAGGTAGGTCAGAGAGATCAAGATCGAAAAGGACGAGCCTAAATAAGAAATGGTCGTTCATGTCCTGCTTCGATTACAAAGATGAAAAAGATTTGGGTAAGTTTTAGGGGAGGGAAGCAAAGAAGGTTGAGAAAATATCAGTGTGATAGTGTATGAAGAAGAAAATGGATTATCTGAGAGGAATCTCTAATTTTGTAGGTTTTTTGTTTCTCCAGGATGATTGTCTTTTCTGTCCTGTTTTGAACAGATGAAAATAATCTATTTATAGTTTTGAAGAGGACACACACTGATTTTTCGTAAGTCGTGGAAGTCAAGGAGAGATGGAGGAGTGATAATTGTGGAGATTGTAGTGAAAGGTGGTGCCCGGAAAGTAGGGAAGACCTGTCTAACCACTACTCCTCATCCTCTCAACTGCTCTGTAACTGCCCACTTCTTGTTACCTTCTTGTTTGTGGGGTTTTTTCATCACCCACGATGCCGTAGACCGTCAAACCAATACCCCAATGAGAATCCCCCCATGTTGTATTTGATGTGTCGTAGAGATAGTGGAGTCGTAAGCCATTATGGTTTTGATTAAGTCAAGTCAAGTCAAATGACTTGTTAAATCAGTGGGACAAGTTGTGTGTCTCAATGGATTGATAATCGGAATGATTAGTATCGAGTCTGGGAAGTTCAGTGACCATGTTCTTGCTCGTAAATAACATGACATATTTAGTGACTAAGTATTAGCTCAGAAGCGACTCATTGTAAGTCTAAGAGGCATATGAGACAAAATATTTTAGAGGTCTCCTTAGGCAAGGGGACCACTTAGAATTCCTTTAAGAGTTGATGTTAGACTCATATTGAGAACAAATGCATATTTCTGAGTAGAGTAGCTAGCAAAGCTAGCAATTTAACGCAAATAAGAATGCGCTAGCTCTTTTAATATAAAAGGCTAATGTTATAATATCTCAGGAGTAAGACCAATATTTATAACTTCTAGTAATATCAATTGTACTGAGGCTAGGAAGCCAATGTCAAGAAGGTTTGAAGTTAGCACTTCAATTAGATAGTATGGTTAGCACTAAGGTGTTAGCGCTAATGTATTTGTGGCTAAGTCGCTAAGTATAAATGCATTAGGCTAAGAGGGCGTATGGAGAGATAGAGGCACATCAAGCCATAGCTAGGGACGCATCAGGTTTCTAGGGGCGTGCTCGATCTAGGGACGTGCTCGAGCTGGACGCGCTGGCGCATTGACTAGGACGTGCTCGAGATGGACGTGCTGGAACATCGGATAGGACGTGCTCGAGCTGGACGTGCTACTGGGGACGTGTTCGAGCAAAGGGACGCGCTAGAGTCAGGCTAGGGTGTGCTCGAGCAAGGGTAGGGACGTGCTCGAGATGAGATGCGCTGGAGCAGTGGCTGAGACATGCTCGAGCTAGGACACGCTGGAGAAAAACTGGGACGAGCTCGAGCTGGACGCGTCAAGCCATATCCAATCCAAGAGAGTTAGCACTTTTGGCGTTATAATTAGGGTTAACAATTTTAGTGCTAGGGTTGTAGTGCCAAGGTGATGATGCGTTGGCTAAGACCCTAGTAGGGTAAAATATGTTAGCTAAGACCATTTTAGTTTAGTTAGCACTTCTCAGGTGCTAGGGTTTAACGATTTTAGAGCTAATGTGGCTAACTGGTGCCAATGTGGTGCTAAGCCAAATTGCTAGTGCTAACTTGGTGCTACTATGAGAAAAGGCTAGGGTTAGTCTAGCTCGGAAATTCAATGCATCTTTTATGGCATTTCTTCTTAGTTGTGGCGCATCCGAGAGGAGTGGCGTATTGTTTGTTTCTTATATTTAAGCAAAGTTCTAGAGTAGCATATTTGGTCTCAAAAGAGCAACTTGAGACAAGTTCGTTGCGAACGAAGCGTTAAGCTAGAATATATTTTGGGTTTAAGCATTAGCTATTCCCAGATTATGCGTATAGCAGTAAATTGATATTGTTTAAATAAGAATTTAAGTATCGACATTTCTCTAGGAATAACACTAGAGAAGATATGGATATAAAACAATCTCTAGGAATAGCACTATAGAAGATATTAAGCTATAGGAATAGTACTAGAGAAGACTCAAGTTGCTCTATACTAGCGGGCAACCCATCTAAGAGCTTGAGACTTATTATGTAGAGATTATAGACTACATTGTTAGCATAAAATGCTTGTAGGATTTTGTAGAGACTGCATCCTCAATTCGCCTGCGGAATATTAGTAAGAATACATTATTTTTTATTTTGATGTGAAGTCAAAAGTATACGCACAAGTATGTGCGGATACTTATATGTTCCACAACTAGGTAGAAGGTCGATTTTACAATTCTAATCCTTGTCAAAAACTCACCATCTGCATATGTTAAACACTGCTAAAAAAAGAAAACATAAAATAACACAACAAGAATAGTTAACCCTATAAACGCCATGAGATTATTAATAGCGAGCAAGTTTTTTTTTTTAAAACAACCTTAAAGTTATCTTTCCTTATAGTGAAGTTGGCTTTCTCCCAAACATTTATTTTTTTAAAAGCTGGGGAGGAGGAACTTTTAAAAAATAAGAAAGCATAAGTTTTGGTCCCACCTACTTGATTTATCTTTTATATCCTTGATGTTGATTGTGATTTCTTTGCTTGTGTAGGAGCAACACGAAGCGTGAAGTCATCCATACAGTCTCATTTATGATCCTTTTCTATTTTGTTGTTCTTTAATAATTTCAATCATTTCACAATTATTAACCTAATGTTGTTTTCCTCATAATTTTCCAGGCTTGTAACATCAAAGATCCCAAGCAAAGTGCAATGCCGACTCTAGTATTTTGATTGAAGGAATTGCCGACAGTATCCCTTTCATAACATCAAGGGACAGTCGATAGTGCTTTATATTTTCGACAATACCGACTTTTTAAAGTCGATATAGCCTTCATCTTAAAACAATACCGACTTTTATTCCCCACTTAGGGGATACTCAAGGCTAATTTAGCCATTTCCAAAATTATTATGATAAAGGGTTTTTCAAATTACTTCATAATATTTTTATTTATTTATTTTGAGTATCCTCCAATTTTTAAGAGTATTCCCCAATTGGGGGTTCAAAAATTACCCTTGAATTTATATACAATCAATTTTTATTCTCTATATTTTATTCTTTAAAGATTATCGTTTTTCCTTTTTAAACTATTTTATATACCATTTCATTGAACTTTTTATTTTAATTTATCAATAATAAAAATAAGAATAAGTATTAAATAATTATTTGATAACAATTTGATTTTTTGTTTGAAAAATTATATCTATAATAAAAAGTGGTTAAGTAAAATATTTTTTTTTAACAATCATAATAATAGTAATAACTAGTAACTTTAATATTATATATATATATAACAGTAAAAATTTTAGTTATTTTTAAACCCAATAAAAATGAATAAAATTATTTGTTTTTGTCATCTGCTACAACAACAATAGTTAAATCTAATATTTACCAAACACAGTTTGATCATTTTTTTAATCAGCTTTAACTTTAATTTATATTTTATCGAATGTTCAACTGATTTTTTTCACACAACACATCACAACAATGCACAACTGAAAGATACTTTTATGAAAGTACAACAATACCAAACTAAGTCTAAGACTATTGATTTGTTTTGAACGATATTTAAGACTAAGATTTGGACAACATTTTTAACTTACTGTGAGTTCAGTTCAATCAATCAGTGTATCCAAGCTAATATAGGTTGACTCAATTCAATCATTCAAATATAATAACAATAAATACCTAAATCATTAAAAATTAATGTCCAAATCTAAAACAGTTGTAAGCTTCCAATGTGCATAAAAGAGTGAATGAAAGTACCATTTCAAGCAGGGATCAAAGATCATGATAAAAGGTAGTAGGAAGTAAACATGCTAGCATTTGATGTGGCAACAACAGATGGTGCGGGTAAAAGTATCACCGTTCGATAAGTAGTAGGTGCAGTTGGATAGAAGAAATAAAACATAAGTGAGCAACTGGAGGTTTATGCAACACATTGCTTTTTGCAAGAGAACATAATATAGTTTATCATCCTAGCAAGATCACCGGCACCATCAACAGAACTGGTTATAGGAGCATATGCAGCAGTGACCAACACACTCAACTTGACTGCAAGAAGGATGCACAAAACTGAACTATACCAAACAAACCAAAATAGATACACACTAACAACTCTGCAAACTGCATCACCAACATCTTGTCAAGCATGTTCAGACAAAATGCATACACCAATATCTTACGAAAAACCTATTTGTCATTATTAACCAACACAGTAGCTTAAGAAGCACATTGAAGTACTTGTTAAAGTACCATAATTATTTACCAACATAAAACATTAATAAGACGGGATAAAGGATAACAGGATGCACACAAAATTATATGCATACTCAACAATGTAAACTTCAATTTCTGATTTAGTACCAACACCAACTCCAATTTGAAACCCAAACTCAGCTTCACCATTAAATTTGTGAAAGATTCAACACAGTATAGTGAGGACTTACTTGAAATAAGAATTGAGAATTAAAGTATGAAAATGAGACATGAAGCACTAGATTTGTGCAACCACATTTCCACCAAAAAACTCTCAACTTTCTACTGATCAAAAAGAGATTAATCTTCACCCTTAAGTGGACAACATTAAGTTGTCATCTAACTAACACAATATAACATAATCTAACATGCTCAGACCTAATAGGCATCAGGAGTCAGGAACAACAAATCTTAACAAAGAAACTAGATCAAAAACAACCTAATTATGATGAAAACATAGTTTGAAGATGAAATTGAATATCAATGAAGTACTGAATCATAAATTGGACACATGAAATCAAGTTTGAAGTAATCAAAAGATTTAAATGGAGATTACCAGTATATATTTAATTTTAGCAGTTGATATGATTGTAGATGGTGGTAAGAACGGGTTTGTTTCAGAACTTGTGAAGATTTGATTTTTAGACTAAAATTCTAATAATTAAACTAGAAAACTCAAAACAAAGTTGGTATCAAGATTATAAGAAAAAGCACTGAGACTCAGGATTCCACCATTAACCAATTAAAATGATTCAATCTAATCAACATTCATGCAATTCTTTACGTTTAAAGTGATTCTAATATGTTGAAAAAGTATATTTTCAAAGTAACAATTGTAAATCGAAAGTATAGAACATCAACAACCCTAGGCTAAGCATGCGCTATAAAAAAAATCATAATTAAATCAATTTTTAATCAAAGCGAATAATCATAAAAGAAATTGCAAAAATCAATTAAAATAGAAATATACCACTTTTCTTAGAACAATGGCTTCCTCCGTCGCCTCAGCAACGAGATTTACCCCTTCATGCTCAAAACACTTTCAAAAGTTTGATACATGGCTCAAAAAGTGTTTAGAAGATGAAAATATACTAAAAGAATAAAACAATGAATCTGCAACGCTGTACATGCATTACAGATTAGCTGTTACAGTAGAAGCTCAAGATAAACATTGTAAATTGAAGATAAACGTTGTAAAATAGTTGAAGAAACCATGGCAGAGAGGTTGAAGAAAACGTTGTCGTAACCTTTGTTCTTCATGTTCTTCGGCAGCAGCAGAGAAGAATTCCCTGGAGTGATTTTTCTTCTTTCTCTTGGTCTTCTGAGCTTGACCCCCCTCCTCGATGATATACGTAAACTCTTTATATACCCATAGACCCCTAGAATCTCCTCAATTAATCGAGAATAGTTCTCTTTAACTTTTATGCCATTAACAGAGAATAATTTCCTTTTATTTCTCCATGTTGTTTTCTCCAAGCTAGCATACTCCTACCTCATTGTGTTCACGTTCAGAAGCTGTTAGACACACTCTATACTCTCACAAACCTTCCAAAGATAGGGAAAATCCCGATAATATCTCAAGGGAATATATTTCTTCAAAACCACGTGAACAACCCAAGTTTTTTGATTCCAACACAATTACTAATCCTGTTTAGTCAAAAAAGGATATTCCCAATCAATTCCAGCGATTAAATCTCTCTCAAACAGGTTCAAAACCGAACCCTAATTCTGCAATATTTTTTTCGCCAAAATTTTGTGTTTGAAATGATGAAGATGAAGTGCCATGATCCAAAACATGGGTGCATTTAACAGCTGAGGTACCTTTAACACTTTTTTCGAGCCCATTTTTCCAAAAAAAATTATTTCACAAAAATACCTACACACATAAAACACCATAATAAGTACAAAATCGAGTACTAATAATATATAGAATTGAGATAAATTAGACACAAAAATGTGTCTATCAAATACCCCCAAACTTATTATTTGCTAGTCCTCGAGCAAATCTAATATAGAAAAATCCTAACTCACTGTCGCAGGCATCGCGATTGCACTTAGCATGTGCAACAAGCCTTTGAACCCCTAGGTGACCCTAGTGGAAGATTGATGTCTCGTGAGGGTTTAAAAAGAGGTATACACATAAAACCTTTACTCTAAACTATAGCTACTTGTGAACGATTGAGGGTAGACACTAAACATCTATTTAGTTGGTTACTTACTTCTTTGGCTATGAGAGGAATTACCCTGTTTTTGAATCCAATGGTTGTACACGAGTTTGCACTCAAGATACTAAAATTCATGTATAATAAAACAAATCTCTACTTAGATGGTCGTATAATGGACCACCATACTCGGATTCTAACAACCACAATCATATGAATAGATTAAGAAGATGGATATAGAGATGATGAAGTTTGCACATGTTGACTAAGGTGAACGGTGTTTCCCATATCTGTCTGAAGGTCAGTGCCAGGATAAATTCTAATGGATTGAGATACACTCCCATTGGTCTTAATCCTTATACTAATATCGACTCAGCTGGTATATACAAGGGCCCCAGGTGTCGACTTATTGAAAATAAAACATTTTTTTGGTATAAATAATATACAATAATGGGGCTTGTTCTCAATCACTCTACCTCATCCTGGAAGTGATAACAATTCGATACTAGTGCCCCACCAAATCACTTAGAAAAACACATAAAATTGTAAAAAAAAAAAAAAAAACGTGACATGGTGACGACTATCATGTTATTCCTAACACCTGAGCTCTGTCCTTATATGAATAGACCCTTTAGTTGGGTCCCTCAAATCCTACATCCAAGAAGTTTGTTTCCATCTACTTAGAATGGTTAGTGTCATCCTGAATTGTTCACAAGTTTCTAAAGTTTGGAGTTTTATTATTTCAACTAAAAGTTTCTCCCTTACCCCCAAACTTAAACCTAACATTGTACTCAATGTTTCAAATTAAAGTCCAATACCAAAAATATAGGTAACTAGAGGAATAAAGAGGTAATTCGGAAAGATAGTACTTGGGTGAAGCGTAACAATCCTTCTTTGGAGAGTAAGACAGAAAATAAAAACAAAAAAAAAACCTACAAAAACTTACTAATGTACAACAACATCCTTGATGGTCAATCAAGGTAAGAAGGGTCCTCAGAGGGACCTCCTCAACATCACCTGCAGGAAAAGGCTCTAAAAAGGGTTTTAATCTCTGACCGTTAACCTTTGAAGTACTACTACCATCCAGTGTCTCAATCTCAAAAGCACCATGAGGAAAAACAGTATGAACTATAAAAGGACCCGTCCACCGAGAGCGTAACTTCCTGGGAATAAATGCAAACGGATATCATACAGAAGAACTTTTTGACCTGGATAAAATGACTTTCTTAAAATATTTCTATCATGCACGAGTTTCATTTTGTTCTTATACTCATTAGCACTATCGTATGCATATCTACAAATCTCGTCCAACACATTGAGTTGGAGCTTCCGGTGAGCTCCTGCCTTGTCAAGCGAAAAATTAAGTTATTTTACAACCAAATATGCTCTATCTCGACAGGAAAGTGACATGCCTTGCCAAAAACTAGACGATAAAGTGACATTCCAATGGGGGTCTTAAACGTTGTACGGTAATCCCATAAGGCATCAGTAAGCCTCAACGACCAGTCCTTCCGATTATGATTAACTATTTTCTCTAAGATATGTTTAATCTCCCTATTGGAAACCTCTACCTGACCACTAGTCTGTGGGTGATATGGGGTAGCTACTTTGTGGGTAATACCATATTTCTTCATCAAAAGCCTAAATAGTCGATTATAAAAGTGTGACAGAATGTGCAAATATGTTATAGCTTGCGGTGTACCAAAACGTGCAAATATGTTATCATTCAAAAACCGGACCACAACCTTGTGGTCATTTGTTCTACACGAAACCGCCTCAACCCACTTAGACACACAGTCTACAGCGACAAGGATGTAAAAATAACCAAAAGAATTAGGAAAAGGACCCATAAGATCAATGCCCCACACGTCAAAGACTTCAGTCAAAGGCATCATATTTCTATGGGAAATGGTTCCTAACTTCTGGCAACGCTCACAAGTAACAACAGTAACGGTAGGTGTCTTTAAACAATGAAGGACAGTAGAATCCGCACGGCAATATCTTAGCATCGGTTTTCTTAGTACTAAAATGATCAGGACAAAAGGAAATAATACTGGAATGGTCACTCTCAGGTATACATCTCCTAATAGTCTGGTATGGATAATACTTAAACAGATAAGGATCATCCCAAAAGAAATGCTTAAACTCGGCTAAAAACCTAGAACGATCTTGTTTACCCCAATGGTGGGGCGTTCGACCAGTAATAAGATAGTTCACTATATTCACATACCAAGGTAATCGGGAAACAAGAAAAAGTTGTTCATCAGGAAAATTATCCCTCACAAGAGGGGAATCATCAGGGGAATCAAAAACAAGCCTAGACAAGTGGTATGCTACTACATTTTCTGCACCCTTTTTGTCTTTAATTTCTAGAGAAAATTCTTGTAACAAAAGGATCCATCTAATCGATCTAGGTTTAGTATCCTTCTTGGACAGAAGATACTTCAAAACAGCATGATCAGTAAAGACTATGACCTTAGAACCTAAGAGATAAGATATAAACTTGTCTAAGGCAAAAAAATAAAAAGGCTAACAATTCCTTCTATGTGGTGGTGTAGTTCAGTTGGTCATCATTCAGAGTTTTGCTAGCATAGTAAATCACATGAAGTAATTTGTTTTCTCGTTGACCTAGCACTACACCAATAGCATAATCTGAAGCATTACACATGATGTCAAATGGTAGGTTCCAGTTAGGTGCATGGACTATGGGGGCAGTAGTGAGTAAAGTCTTAAGTTTCTCGAAAGCCTCTAAACAAGCATCATCAAAGACAAACTTAACATCTTTTGCAAGCAAATTGCAAAGAGGCCTAGAAATCAAGATAAAATCCTTAATGAATCGACGATAAAAACCTGCATGCGCTTAGAATGACTTAATATATCTTATGGTTTTGGGAACCTGTAAATTCTTAATAAGGTCAACTTTGGCTTTATCTACCTTTAAACCCTTAGAAGACATTTCTCCCAATTAAGCATTAAATTCTTTTCCTTACATCTAGTCAACACTAATGTCAAATGATGCAAGCACTCATCAAAAAATGAACCAAACACTGAAAAATCATCCATAAAGACCTCTAAAAATCGTTCTACCATGTCACAGAATATGCTTATCATGCAAAGCTGAAAAGTAGAGGGCGCATTACACAACCCGAAAGGAATACTTCTATATGCAAAGGTACCAAATGGGCAGGTAAAAGTAGTTTTCTCTTGGTCTTATAGGGAAATTACAATCTGATTATAACCAGAGTAGCCATCTAACAAACAATAATACCTATGTCCAAATAATCGCTCTAGCATTTGGTCGATGAAAGGAAGGGGAAAGTGGTCCTTGCTTGTGACCTTGTTCAATTTTCTATAGTCAATACAAACACGCCACCCCTTGGTTATTCGGGTTGGGATTAATTCATTGTTTTCATTCTGGACTACAGTGATACCTGATTTCTTGGGAACAACCTGAACGGGGATGACCCACTTACTGTCTGAAATGGGGTAGATAATACCCGTATCTAACAACTTAAGCACCTCAGTTCGAACTACTTCTTTCATGTTAGGGTTCAGTCGACGTTGCATCTCCCTAGAAGGTTTGGTGTCATCCTCTAAATGAATCTGATGTATACAAACAGTAGGACTTATACCCTTAATGTTTGCTAAGGTCCACCCTAAAGCTTCCTTGTTATCTTGAAGTACGGTCACTAGCCTACTTTCCTGATCACTATCCAATTCGGATGCTACAATTACAGGTAAAGTCTCAGATGGGCCTAAGAACAAATATTTCAGAGTATCTGGCAATGGTTTGAGGTCCAACTTATGAGGCTCTTCTAAAGAAGGAATTAAGGTATAATTAGAAACTGGTAGTGGTTCGAACTTAGTTTTCCATCTATTAGTATCTAACACATGAGTAGAGTCTAACAGAGCATTCACTTGATCAATGGTGATATCATCGTCAAAATCTAAGCCAAAATAGGACAAACAACTCTCTAATGGATCTTCAGATAAGATGTTTGGTAATGACTCATAAACCAATATTCCTATCATGTTCACCTCTTCAATGGACGTGTGACCTAACTCAGGGGGTTGCTTACTAATATTAAAAATATTCAGCTTAATAGTCATATTACCAAAAGATATATTCATAATACTATTTCGACAGTTAATGATCGCATTAGATGTAGCTAAAAATGGGCGACCTAATACCACAGGTATTTGGTTTTCTGGGTCAGGAACAGGTTGGTATCTAGGATAACAAAATCCACAGGATAAATAAACCTATCGACCTTAATAAGAACATCCTCGACAATACCACGAGGAATTTTCACAGACCTATCAGCTAACTGAAGTGTTATCTGGGTAGGTTTTAAGTCACCAAGTCCTAGCTGGAGGTACACATGGTACGGAAGTAAGTTCACACTAGCTCCTAAGTCAAATAACATTTTCTCTACACGGTAGTTACCTATTGTGCAAGAAATGGTTGGGGAACCTGGGTCTTTGTACTTATGAGTTGTGTTGTTCTGGATAATTGAACTCACATTACTAGCTATAAAGGCTTTTTTCTGTACACTAACCTTTCACTTTCGCATACAAAGATCCTTAAGGAACTTGGCATAAGTGTAATCTTCCTAATTGCATCTAATAAAGGAAGATTGATGTTAACTTGCTTAAAAATCTCCAATATATCATTAAAGTTAGATTCCTTCCTAGTTGGTACTAGAATTTGTGGGAATGGGGCTCTGGAAAAAAATCGGGCTCAGTGGGAACTACATTGGACTCTTTAGAGACTTTATCAGTCTCTTCAGTTACATGCTCAAAAGGGTGAACTACAACATGTTCACTATTGGGCAAGATTACCTTATTGTCTACCACTCTACCACTCCTAACGGATTTAATTGAATTCACATGATTTGATGATTTCTCACCAGAAGATAACTCATGAACTCCTCTAGGGTTGGGTTATGTTTCACTAGGAAACTTACCTTTTTCTCTCAAAGACTCATTTATCTGACTAACCTGAATTCGAAGATCAGAAATAGCCTGTTTTTTTCCCGTTCAATCCTATTATTATCCTGTAAACTTTGTTCAACTGATTGCTAAAACTTAGTAGTGTTCTGAGCTAACATGGTGAGAGACTCTTCTAAACTCATGATCTTCTTATCTGAAGGGCTTTGAAATCGTGCTGGTCCAGAAGGATCCTTAGTATAACCAAAACCTGGGGGAACCTGAGGGTTACTAGACTGACCTTGATTCTGGCCCTTAGACCAAGAAATGTTTGGATGGTTTCTCCAACCAGTGTTATATGTCTCCGAATATGGATCAAACTTCCGACGGTTATCATATCTAGTGTTATTGTAAAGAGCAAGGGCTTGCTCTTCAACAGTCTGTCCTTCCCAAAATGACTTGGGCTTTATTCCACAACTAGATTGACTCAATTCTAAGGCTTCTAACCTTTTTGCTATAACTACAATTTTGGCATCTGATTCAAGAATTCCATCTACCCTATTGACATTACCTTTCCTCAGTAAATTTTTTATCTAGGGTTCCTTACTATATTTCTATTGCTGGGTTTTTTCTGCAATTTCATTCAAAAATATCATTGCCTCATCGACAGTTTTACTATCAAAGCTCATTGTATACAATGACTCGACCATGGTCGTCGTTGGATACTCTATCCCTTCATAAAGGATCTACACTAGTCTAACCTTTTCTAAACCGTGATGGGGACATTGTATTAATAAATTATTGAACCTTTCTAAATACCTATACAAAGATTCTTTCTCTTGCTGCACAAATGTGGAAATCTCGTGCCTAATAGATGATGTTTTGTGCCTAGAGAAAAATTTAGATAAAAAGGCAGCGGTAAGTTATTCATATGTTTCGATGGATTCAGATGGCAAACTATATAACCAAAATTTGGCCTTGTCTCTCAGGGAAAAAGGAAACAACCTAAGTTTCAAAGCTTCATCAGACCAGTTGTGAATTCTTAGGGTACTACATATTTCTTCAAATTCCCTAATGTGAAAGTATTGGTTTTTATTTTCTTTTCCTAAGAAGATTGGGAGCATCTGTATTGTAACAGGTTTTAACTCATAGTTTGCTTGAGTTGCAGCTAACTTGATACATGATGGACGAGAAGTCCTAGTGGGATTTAACAAATCTTTTAAAGTTGTCATTTTTGGAACAACTGGAAAACTAGGAATAACTTCCTCACTAAGAGATAAAATTTTAAAACTAAAGTTTCCAAAAATCGGGCTCTCAAAAGAAGGGTTTCCTGAAGTCACAATTTCAAAGATAGAGTTTCTATTCTCGTCACTAATCAAACGACCAATAGAATCTCTTCTCCAGGCATGCTCACTCAAGGCTTTAGGCGGCCTGGGCATGCAATAACTCCTAATTGGAAAGAAATTTTAAACAAACACAAGCAAGGCTGACTCGACCAATCAAACTTATTTAATCTAGTAAACAAAAAGAAAGATAGCTCCACGTATATTGTTTCTAGACCAGCTTTTATTCTTCAAAAAGGAAACTAGTTACATTTTTAGCAAACCCCTTGAACCAATCTGAATTAGATTAAGTTGATCGAAGAGAAGCAAGATAATCTCTTTGGAGCTTGGATAATCCTACCTCTTTGACAAACGTTTCTTTGGGTTACAAGGCGGCACAAATCAACTTAAAATAATCATCCTGATCCTTGAGTTGAGCTAATAAAGTAACCAATACAATCCTTCCAAAAGATTTTCCAATAAGCTCAATACCCTATCAGTTTTCTTTCTAGTTAAATGTTAAGGATTAGGTTCGCGTTAGGTAACGTGTTCCTAAGGCGGGCAAGAAGGAAACGATGATGAAATCTGAGTCCTTATCTTATATGGCCAATCCTTGCCCTTTACTAGAAAACAAGTTCGTATTCAGTTCCTTAACATATATGCATACAAAATAATACAGTAAACCCACTTGCAGGGGATTCGTGGGTTGATCGAGTCTTACCTCCCATACCATACGGGGGATGAATCGGTTGTATTCGACTCGGGCCATCGACTCTTGTGTCAGTGTACGAACCCGAGGGGACGAGACAATATCGTAATTGTCGTCCTTCATTGTTGCAGTTTATATTTAAATTACCCTTCCGTAGGGTTTAAAAATAAAAATAATGTCCAAAGTCCCAAAATAAAGTCCAAAAGTGTCCAAAAATAAAAGAAAAATTACATAAATAATAAAATATTTCTTATTACACTTTCCTAAAAAGAGAAACAAATAGAATCTGATTAAAAATAAAATTCTTTGTCTTCTTTTCCGTTCTTTTAACTTTAACTTTTAACTCCAAGTCTTTAATCACCAAAATCTTTGGCTCAATTTCCTTTCAATCCAAAATTCAAAACATGTAGCAAAAAGATAAATAACCAAAGAAACGTAAACTAGAACAAAATAAAAATAATACTAAAAACAAAAATAAAAACCTAAAAATATATCTAAAACTCTAAACCTAAAGACAAGTCTGCGTCGGCGGCACCAAATATTGATATGATTGTAGATGGTGGTAAGAATGAGTTTGTTTCAGAACTTGTGAAGATTTGATTTTTAGACTCAAATTTTAATAATTAAACTAGAAAACTCAAAACAAAGTTGGTATCAAGATTATAAAAAAAAAGCATTGAGACTCAGGATTCCACCATTAATCAATTAAAGTGATTCAATCTAATCAATATTCATGCAATTCTTTACGTTTAAATTGTTTCTAATATGTTGCAAAAGTAGATTTTTAAAGTAACAATTGTAAATCGAAAGTATAGAACATCAACAACCCTAGGCTAAGCATGCTCTATCAAAAGAAATCACAACTGCTTAATAAAAATCCTTAAATCAATTTTTAATCAAAGCAAATAATCATAATTTTTTTTGCAAAAATCAATTAAAATAGAAATATACCAAGAGAAGGAAGAAAAATCACTTCAGGGAATTCTTCTCTGCTGCTGCTAAAGAACACGAAGAACAGAGGCTACGACAACGGTTCTTCAACCTTTCTGCCACGGTTTCTTCAACTGTTTTGCAACCTTTATCTTCAGTATGCAACACTTATCTTGAGCTTCTACTGTAACAGTTAATCTGTAACGCTTGTAACATATTAGAATCACTTTTACGTAAAAAATTGCATGAATATTAATTAGATTGAATCACTTAAATTGGTTAATGTTGGAATCCTGAGTCTAAGTTTGTTTGTTTTTATAATCTTGATACCAACTTTGTTTTGAGTGTTCTAGTTTAATTATTATAATTTTAGTCTAAAAATCAAATCTTCACAAGTTCACGTTCAGAAGCTGTTAGACATGCTCTATACTCGTGCAAACCTTCCAAAGATAGAGAAAATCCCGAGAATATATCACGGGAATATATTTCTTCAAAACCACGTGAACAACCTAAGTTTTTTTGATTCCAACACAATTACCAATCCTATTTAGTCAAAACAGGATATTCCCAATCAATTCCAGCGATTAAATCTCTCTCAAACAGGTTCAAAAATCGAACCCTAATTCTGTAACATTTTTCCCGCCAAAATTTATGTTTGAAATGATGAAGATAAAGTGCCTTGATCCAAAACAGGGGTGCCTTTAACACTTGGGGTGCCTTTAAAACTTTTTTCGAGCCAATTTTTCCAAAAAATAATTTCTTTCCCAAAAATACCTACACACACATAAAACACCATAATAAGTACAAAATCGATCACTAATAATATATAGAATTGAGATAAATTAGACACAAAAATGTGTCTATCAGCAGTTGAGATTGAAGAATGATGATCCAAACAAAATTCTAAAAGGAAATCATGAATCGCCAAAAGCTCAAGTGAGAAAACCAAACTTCATACATAAGAATCATGTTTGATTCTATTTGTTGAGGTAGCAGTGAAGCATTGGGATCAAAGCCCTAATTTACACCAAGAACCACCAGTAACAAATCTCCATCCAAACTCCATAAACCTTTAAACCAAAAACTCTTTTAACAACTGAGACGCTGCCAATTGTTGCTCGGGATGCAGAAAAGAAACATCAGGACTGAGGGAATTCGTGTTTTGAGAGAAAACTTAGAACAAATCTCATCTTAGAAATCAATTTCCGATTGCAACATCAAGTAGACATGATGAAAAACAACAACAAAGAAGATAAGTTAAAGAATTTAGGGTTATCAGGATAAAGATCGATACCCCTGAGAAATTTCAGTTTATCAACTCTGATACCATATTAGCTTCAAAAGAATCTATATTGCAGAAGACTGAATAAGAAAGATTGTTTTGATCACAAGACATTACTGGATATATATATATACACAACTCTCTTTATTATCTCAACTCTCACATACATGTGCACATCACACTCACATAAGAGAAGACCTGCACATTATACTCACTCACATATATTCATTCATACACACTAATGTTATTACAAAATGTGCTAGGTCATAGTATTTATCTCGAAAGATTAATTTTACTATCTTGGATAAAAACCGCATCATGATAATGTAGTTATGGGACATATAATTAGTGTGCAACAAGAATTCACCCTAGCACAACCCGATCTCTTTCGTATCAAAGGTTCACAAGTAGTTCGGTATAGCATCAGAATTTGGCAAGTTTGCCTAATATTTTTTGTTTTGTTATTCGTGTAGGGTTTGAACAGAAAAAGGATACACCATCATGAATATTGATTATCTTTTGGTTGGAAAAGGAAAAACCTTTTTTGTTATCCCAGCATGAAAATCGTGAACTAGTCAGGTGAGCCTTAAATAACCCCATTCCGAACCCTAGAAGCCAAAGAAAAGAACTAAACCTAAACCCCACACCTCCACGCCAAACACCAAAATCCAAAACCATAATACCTCTTCTCCTTTTACTCGCCGAGATTCAACTAATCCTCTGTTCATCTCTCTCTTCCTCTCCTCTGTTTTCTGTGTTTCTCTTCGAGAATGCCTGAAGAAGAGGATCAAAACATGAATACGAATCAGAAAGAAGAAGATTTTGATGAAGAAGAAGATGAAGAACTAGAAGAAGATGAAGATATGGAGGAATATGATGAAGATGAAGATCTTGAATTAGATTCTCCTCCAACTTCTTCTGATCCTATTCCTCAACAACCCAGTATTCCAACAACCGCCCCCGTTGTCTCAACTTCTGTTTCCACCACCACTACCCCAGCAATCGCCACCACCCAAACTGGTGGTGAACCTGATATCAAACGGGCAAAAATTGAAGAACACATTAATCCAATGGCTATAACGACAGCAACTGAAGATAGAAACCCCCCCTCAACTATCGATGATTCTTCAAGAAAATTGTTTCAGAGGTTGTGGACAGATGAAGATGAAATAGGGCTTTTACAAGGTTTCCTTGAATACAATACAAAACAAAGAGGTACTAGTATTAAAAACTCATCATCTTATCACCATGATACAGGTCCATTTTATGATCACATTAAAACAAAACTGCAGCTAGAGTTTAATAAGAATCAGTTGGTTGAGAAATTAAGAAGATTGAAAAAGAAGTATAGAAATGTTATGAGTAGAATCAGTTCAGGTAAAAAGGATTTAATCTTTAAGACGCCTCATGATCAATCTTGTTTTGAAATCTCTAAGAAAATCTGGGGTGGCGAGACTGGTGGCAATGTAGTAGTATCTGGTGGTGGTGTTGAGGAGGAGGATGGAAGCCCTAATCCTCTTCAGATTGTTGAGGTAGAGAAGGTAGCTGTAGGTAATAATGGGGGTGTTGCCGCGGATATTAATGGTTCAGAGAAGAAGGCTACAACCAGGTCAAGAAAACGGATTAGAAAGAGAACTGAGGAACCACCTAGTGTTTCTTTATCGAATATTTCCGTGAATTTGTCGGTTTCAAGTGTCATTGAAGAGACTGTAAAGAGTTGTTTATCTCCGTTGTTTAAAGAATTACTTCAGTCTGCTGTTAATGGACCGAGAGGGTTAGGAGTGATGGGTTTGAATCCATTGAATTTTGGGGCTAATTCTTCTACTTCTATGAATTTGTTGAGTGGAGAAATGGTGGATGAGAAGTGGAAAAAACAGCAGGTACTGGAATTGGAGGTTTATGCGAAACGGATGGACTTGGTGCAAGACCAAATCAAATTGGCATTGGAGGAGCTGAGGTCGACCGGAAACTAACGAGGAGGAAACTAACAAGTCGTGTGTTTAGGTTTGGTTGATGGAGTTATACTTCGGTTGATAATGGAGAAGTGAGTCAGATTTACCTTTCTTTTGCTTTTCGTCTTTCTTAAGTTATATAGAAGAACAGCTCAAATAATGGTTATCCAATTTACGTTTTTTGCAAGCCATGTTTAGGTATGAAAAATACGGATATGGATGAAGTTTGATGAGAATTGTGAATCTCAAGGGGCTAAGTCTCACTGCAAAATGTTGCCTTGAAGTTACCCGTCTTGTTTTGATGTCTTTTTCTACAGTGTGCATATTCGTTTTCGCATATCAATTTGTTGCAGTTTTTTTTTTTCGTTAAGTTTTTCTTTATCGTGTTAAGGACTATCTACCCATAGGTTGTTAATGTCAACTGAAATGACTTCTGGATAAGATGTCACGTCGAAAAGTTGATGTGTAGAGTCTGGTTTGCTTGATGGTTCAGTGCAGATAAGTGGTATCGCTAAATGCAAATGAAAACACCAACTTTTGAGTCTTCAATTTGATAAATTATTTGCAAAACAGTGGGGTTCTCAGAATTTGTGGATGAGTGCCAAGATTGTTATGAATGCACGGTGTGTTGTTTGTTTGGCTTCCTTTCCATGAGGTGTACACTACACCCCTCCGTTTTGAAGAAGTTGTGTTTGGGCTGGGGGTGTTGTGCATTGGATGCTGGTCGGGTTGTTGGACTACAAGTCTACAACTGCACACTTCAGTTGGATGATGTTAGTGCTGTCTGGGAAGAAGGTTATGTGCAGCACGTGCTGCCTACCTTATATTACCTTATGCAGTGGCAGATCAATCTGTGATCCCCGCACCAACCCTCTGAAGTCAACCGCGGATATTATCTTTCCCCCATAATATGATAACACGGTTGTCTCAGCAAGATGCAACTCCATGTTTGGTTCTTCCCTGAACCCACTAATAAAAGAAAATTAGAAAACCGAGAACTGGGAACCGAAGACTCTACAAACTACTAGAAATACAGGAAGTAATGAAGAAATGCAAATTATGCTGTTAATTTCTTTCTGTGTTTAGCAAATTTGTGACAATTCATTCAGGTAGCAACTAATAATCCATGGTGTCACTGTAATCTGGTTACACCAAAGATGATCCCTGGACTGGAGTACTTAAAAGTTTATTACAGTAAAAAGAGTTGATAAGCATACAACCCAACACCATAAAAAATATTTGTAATATCAAAAATATAAAACTGACTACTACGTTTTATAATTGATGATATGCTGAAATCATTTCCTACTACGTCCGGTTCCACTCATGGCAGCTACAAAGAGAGGATGATAAAGAAACTTAAACAACATATATCTTGCTACTCTTCATCACTGTCATTGCCAAAAATTGAGGACACTTGAACTACCTTTTTCTTCTTAGCAGCAGCACCAAATGAACTCTGACAAAGATAAGTGAAACAGAAAGTTAGACAATGAATAAAGTGTATATGCATAATATACTAACAGCCTAAAATGCTTCAAAAAAAAACAGCCTAAAGGATCACCAAATACCTTCATAGACTATCACAGGTTAGCTGAGCACTAAATTACACTGAGATATACAAATCTCATAGCATGAATTATTTCTTTCATGATCATGCCATCAGGGCAATAAAGCACTCGTACAAAGATGTCACTTATATTCTAGTCCAGACAAAACTTCTTATGATTTATGTTTAACTATTTTGAACATATTGTTATATACTAAAAAATGGGTATCTATACGTAGCTGATCAAAGTCTAATAAAACATGAAATTCAAGGACTACAAACTGCAACAAGAATATGCTCTAGCCAGAACGCATGCATACCTTGGATGAACCAACTTTTGAAGAAAACCCAAACTTCAATGCTTTCCGTTGATTCTGATCCTCTAAGGTAGTAGCACTTCCAATACAAGAAGCCCCTCCCCCTTGATCTTGTTGCTGTTGTTGCTGCTGCTGCTTATGAGCATCTGCACTGTAAGCATAAAACATTCATATTCGAACTCAGACCCATTGGCCTTCATATGATTGAAATAGAAACCAAAAGGATGAAGGTAAAGGATAGATACATCCGAGCAAACTTAGCCATCTCCTTTTCCTGCCATAGCTGCTCTCGTTTTTGGCGCTCATCCCGACTGCTACCACTCTGCATTTCTCTCATTTCTTTGAACCGCTGCAAGCCTCACACAAAAGAAAGTACCCATTTAAGCCAAGGTCGATAAAAATACAACTTATTACCTTTAACATCCTAGTCTGGAAGTTAAGCTGAAATAGACACTGAGAAAGGCCTTTTACCTTTCTGTGATTGTGGTCATATGAGCTCAGGTGAACTTCAAATTCTATTGCCAACTTGTATTGCTTGCTGCACAGATCACAATAGAACGACTTCTGGATTTCTTTAACCTCAGTTTGAATTTTCTGCTCACGCTCTGCTACCACCTGGATTTGCATCATGTGCAGGAAGCAGGCAGTAGAAGCCACCAGGTAATAAAAAGTGTAGGAAATTCTCAAGACCCTCCAAAGTTGGCGGTCCCTTAAGATATATCATTCCCGTCAAAAGACACACATATATGATATATGCTGCCTTCTGTTATTAATGTGCATTTGAGAAAAGATAATATGAATCAACCACAAAACACCCCTGTAAACTAAACATTCTCACATAAAAGCATTGGTTTGGTAGGTATACCTCTCGCTTCTTTGCATGCTCCTCGGTTTCCTCTAGCTCTATTTCAAGCTTCTTTCTTTGAATATTTTCTTCTGCAGTAAAAAAATCATCCTGCTCTTGCTTTCCAATCCCTAATTTAGGGTCTCTGATTCCAGCTTTTATTGGCTCAACAATTCCTGTAATTTATTCAAAATATTCTCAGAAAATAACCCCACCATTGCATACTCAACTGTACAAAGAAGTAATTAACAATTGACTAGTCACTCCAATGATGTTATCACCTTGTTCATTCTTGCCAAGGCCTTTCCCTTTCCACCCCATTTTTTGAAGGAGTCTAAATCCTACATTAGTAGATGTTAATTGTGTGTCCAAAGATGCTTGCTCCACACTATCAAGATCAGGATTTTCCGTAGGTTTGTGTTTACTGGACAAACGGAAGTCGTCTCCAAGATCCTCCGCCAGGGAATCCTGTACGGTGCACCACCATTACAAAATTACACCTCAAATTAAATTAATAATGTTTAGTTCACATTTCAGTTTACCCTTTAAGCAACCAAAGGGGTATGTTACATTCCAATGGAACAACTAAACCACGTTCTTAACCATCAAGTTTATCAACCAAATGAAAACTACCTCTTCTCTTCTTCGTTGCCCTTCGCCTTGAGCTTTTGCTTCCTCGCGGTTATAAAACCGTCTATTGTCCATTCTGAATCTCTAAAAACGACGTCAAAAATCGCATCAATTCAACAAAAACCCATGATAATTAATCCACTCCCCAGCCAATATCAAACTTTTAATAGCCCCCCCTTTTTTTTGTAAAGACTCGAAATTGGTTAATAAAATCAAAACTTTAGGGTTTTAAAATTCAAAATTTCTAATCCTACAATGAAATTCAGGCTGCAAGCTGCTGGAATTTCAAATTCATAATTATATGTCAAATTCGTTTTGAAGTATTCAAACCCTACGACATAAGTAAGATCTTTCATTAACCTTAATAAATAAACTAAAATAGAGAAGATGGAAAAACACTAACCGGATTAAACAATCGCGCGACGAACGAAAACTGTTGCTGTCTTTCTGTTCTGTTCTGTCAAAATAGGGTTGGATCGAGTTTGTGTACCCCTTAAAATTGGTAACGACAACTCATACCCCTGTATAGGTATTAAAGAAGTGAGGACCCGTTTGCACTTGGGAACTGGAACAAATTTATTTTACTTTCTATCCTGTCTTAGATCTCAATATGACGTTTATAATATATATTGCACGGATATAAACATGGTCACAATTACAATCCAATATAACTTCGGAAACACGTTAAATTTTAAAAAACAGGTTAAAAAACATGTAATACTGTACATACGAGATTCTATAATGATTTATTCAATAAAATAATTATTTGTATTATTAAATATACTTGATAATTAATTTAATAAATTAATGATATAGAATAATGACCAAGTCTTCCACGAATAATGTTTAGATTTAACTAAAAGAATAATAAATTAGTATCATATTTAGTTTATTTTGATTTTACAAACCAATGTGAATCAGTTATGGCGTTCACGGAAGTGTCCAATCAGTTTCCAATATCGATTTTTATGGGACATATGATGTGACGTGTCTATCGTGTGTCAGACATGTACCGTGTCCGATCACGTGTTTGACATTGTTACAACATCTTTCTAGGCATATGTGTAACCTAGTTTACAATTCACAAACTCCGTAAGAAAGATATATTTAATAGTGTAATCAAGAGGAGAGATTAGGAGGGGACTATAATAAAATTTCTTTATTATTTTTTGTTGTTATACAAATCATCGAGGCACATTCCTTTATATATTTCATGCATGATAAAAAGTACATAGCTGGATGATAGACACATTTTTGTGTCCGATTTAATCTCAATTTTATATATTGTTAGTATTTAATTTTTGTACTTATTATGGTTTTTATTGCTTTTTAGGTATTTTTGGAGAATTGTTAAAGGCACCTCAACTTGGATTAAGGCACCCACTTAATTTATAAAGGCACCCAAGGATTAAGGCACCAAGTTTCAAATGAAGAATTATGGCGGGAAAGCAAAAGGTGTTTCACATACAGGAACAAAACACGGAAACAAGAGCACAAATTTGGAAAGTGTGTTTTTTTGGAAAAATTGTGTTTTTGGAAAAACATTAAGTTGGGAAAGAATTGAAAAGGGAAAGATATCAATCTCTACTCTTTTTAGAATCAAATCAAGGAAATAATCGGAAGAAATCGGGAAGAAAGTTCATGTTTTGGGAAAGCTTTTGTTCATGAATTCAAGGAATTTTTGGGAGTTTTTGGAGAGATTGGAAGCTTGAATTAGTATAAGTAGGCATGTATAGAAATTGGGTTGAAGGAGAAAAGATTGGGGGGAAGCTTAGAAGTGCTCGGAATCAAGAGAACAACGTGAAAAAAGTGAACAGTTGAAACTGCTGCTGCTGTCCGCCATTGAAGAAGCTTGAAGAACACAGAACATTTCGCAACGGCCGTTACAGCAACGAATCTTCAATTTCTGTTGCATATTCATTCAAAG
>JAJJMC010013841.1:8676213-8709425 GCA_023531435.1 Papaver californicum
ATTCTTTTATGACTTTTTGTATTAATTTAAATTGATTTATGATTTTTCTTAATTGGTTGTCATTTAATTTGATGGATCATGCTTAGCTTCATGTTTAGGATTTACAACCAATATATTAAAAATCTACTTTTGGCAAAGAATCATATTCAATAATATGAGATAAAATTGTTAGGAATTAATATATGCATTACTTGATTATGTTTATGGTGGAGTCTTGTGTCCCAGTTATCATTAATATTGCTACCATCTTTTGTATATATTTGCTAGATTAAAATTAGAATTAAGTCTAAAATCAAATCTTAATAAGTCCGAGTAACGGATTTTTTTACTACTGTCTATAATTCACACCAATTTTTGACGTCGCCGACGCGGATTTGTTTTTAGGTTAGGATTTTAGATTTTTTTAGGTTTAGTTTTTAATTAGGAATTTTTTTGGACCGTTTACAAATATTGACCTTTTTTTTGCGTTTTAAATATAGATCCGTTTTTTTAAACATTTCGAATATAGACCTGTTTTGACCGTTTTTTCAAAAACAACTAACATAGAGTTATGCCAGTTATCTCGACTAAAAAGACTTATTAGCCCTTCATATCACTGAGTTACACTTGTAACTTAGATCAGCATCTTCTACAGCTGCACACTTGGCCAATTATTACATATCATCACTGATTGACATATAACACCTAAAAGTGGATCCCACCACTCAACGACTCTTTTTTCTTCTTCTCCATGAATACATGTATCCTCTTCTAGACAAATCTATCTTTTTTAGTCAAAGTCCCAGGGATTCCAGTACAATGGACTATTCTGTTCTGTCTGCCATGTTATATAAGTTCGTCAGATAAGCGAGAGGGAAACGTATTTTACTGCCTTTCACACACTACAATAATTTGTAGATGAGAAGAATAGTAAAGGAGAAAAAAAAAAACAAAAAGTTTAAGAAACAAAAAGGGAAAACAAAAATTACAAGCAAACTGCCTAGCCTTCCTTCACCAATTAATGTAATCATTTGTGTTTGAATTCAACAAGAATGGGTTTGCCACCTTCTCCAGCACACACCACCGGTTTGCTATCACCTCAAGGAACGATTACAAATTCACTTAAGATCCGCAACAAGCTGATTTTGGTGCGGCTTCAGGCTGGTCCGTTGGGTTAATCCTAACTGTTGAAGGCTGCAACCATATCAACCAACCAAAGAAGATTAGAAATGAAATAAAATGGAGCCTAAGAAGAGAGTGACTGAGTGCTTTACCGAACACTTTTCATATGGTCTTTGCCCAAAAGCCTGGACTTGTTTCCAAATTTTGAGCTAGATAAAACAGATGTTCATGTATAATGGGGATCTCATACCTCAGCTAGGTGTCGGTTTCAGAAAGCCTTTCTTTGATATCCCTTGCTATGGAAAAGAAAACTTGATCCACATTTAGATTTGTTTTTGCACTCTACGGAACACAAAAGAAAGAAACATCAGTAGATGAAATTCTCTAGCTTATAATAACAATAAGAGTCCGCCACAGGGAGATTTGTGCTTACAGTCTCAAAGAATTTGATACCATACTCGACAACAAGTGCTTGACCCTTCCCGGTAGGCACTGCTTAAAAAAAGAAAAAGAAAAGCCGTAAGTAATTGTTGGAAATTACAACAACAAACAAATTTGAAATGATCAAAAGAAAACAGCGGTGATATCAGCTCTAAATGGTTTAGAAATTCATGAAGGATGCTAGTAATCACATGCTTCAAAAGCTCACCCTTTTACTTTCATCCATATCAGCCTTGTTTCCCACTAGAATCTTGTTGACATTGTCAGAAGCATGTTGTTCAATGTTTCTGATCCAGTTTCTGATATCTGGTGATGCAAACATAAATTTAAAAATCTATCTTAACAGACCCAATACAAGAAAAACGAAACAATCAAACCCACATTGAAAAACCCAATTAAACAGTTTAAATCCAAATCAATTTTGATTTCCAGAAATCAAATCAACTTTTTAGATTTTTTTATTAGAATTTTATTTTATTTGTATATATTTTAGATTTTATTTAATTTATATATAATAGAAAACAATATGCACACAACAATTACATCGTCAGACTACCAATTTTAGGAAAATCTGTGGAAAAGTAAGCTGAACCCGTATCTTGGGCCTGATGGGAGTTACCAGCTGAAATTCCACAAGTCTTAGCCTCGTACCTTTGACCAGTCTTTGATTGTAGGTATATTCTACTAAGGTAACCTAAGCTTATCTATTTAAGTTAACCTTGAATTTGCACGTGCATAAAATATTTTAAAAAAATGTCGAACTGGTATTATGAGGACCAATATAATGAACGTCGACCCGAATTTCAAAATGGACAATATCTGTACTATGACTATAGTGTAGAGTACTTGGGACCACTACCATCCTTCTTAGGGTTATGGTTCATACTATAGTGATCCCAATTACTATTTGCACGCCTACTAATCGTATCGAACGGGTAAATGAGCAATATTATAATGACAAAAATGTTACTTCTTCATTTTTAGAGGATACCCTCCGGCGCTTTCAAATTCTTGATTTTTCTTCTGATTCCTTGAATGATAAACTCAATTAATTAGATGAGAATGGACTAAAGATGATAGAAAGACTTGAAGCTTTAAGTATTACTCTCAGTGAACTTAATGCATGTTTAAATGTGGAGAAAATTGAAGATGAACGGTCAAATGCTAATACTGCTCAAAATGAATTTAATTGCCAAAATAGTGTTTCCAATTTTACTCTAGATAATAATGATGAATATTTACCTAATTTAGAAGGCGAGGTAAGAATTACAAACACTACTTGTTTAGATAAGTCTCAACTATCTTCATATTATTATGATGACGAGGATAGTATTAATGAAGAGTTCAAAATCCGCAGTCATAATGATCGGGAAATTCTTACACCAATTGAGATTCATGATAATAATGATATATCTAGTTCTAATCCTAATAATATTGATGATTATTTACCTATTCAAGAGGAAAAAGATTTAACTAGAGATACCATTGTTATAGGCAGTGAGATATTTCCTTGTTATTATGAAGACGATGATGGTTTAGAGGAACGAGTTTATCCCAAGACTAGTATTTTAGAGTCCGACAATTCAGGAACAATAGTCTCTGACGAAGATGATAGACTCGTAGAGAATTTGAATATGAGTAAAGGTACCCCACCTGATTACAACCTAGAAGAATCAATTGACCATTTTCCTAAATCTGGAATTAAGGAAATTGTGCATAGATTGTCCAAGAACACAAACCACTCTATGTATGGGGGTGAATACCATGCTCCATGTGCTTTACTTTTGACTCTAATAAATGTCCCTCACTTGGGACTTGACATATGTGCATCTACTATATTAAGAGATTATCTTCAAGAACTATATCCAGAACCGGATGATTTCTTCCAGAAAGAAATTCAGTTATTAGAAACCCATCGTCATGTTGATGTGGTTTACCCGGTCCATGATACCATGATTGATTTTGTTGTCCCACCAATATTTTATTTACCAAATGTGAGAATGTTTCAACTTCAAATGTGTCAGTTCTTAAATTTTGGAACTAAACCCGAATATTTTCAGAAATTAGAATCGACACATTTTTCTAAGAATGACCACCAATTTTGTATATTTATTATGGTCAACTCTATGAGTCAAATACGATTGACTTTAAGGATCCATAATTATTTCGATTATTGTTATATGATCCGTAAGTTGTGACCAATCCTTTCTTGGTCTGGCTGAAGACTTTAAACTTAGCGCTTTATGGAAGGCAACCCATATACTTTTCGTACACGGTGCTGGTAATATCTTTCCCTATCTCTTTTTACTTTTCTCTGTATTTCTCCTTGTTCATGCATTTATTTCATTATATTTAGAACATCAAGGACTATGTTCAATTTAAGTTTGGGGGTAAGGAAGAAATTTTTTAAAAATTTAGTTATACCAAAAACTCCAAAATTTAGAAACTTGTGAACAATTCAGGATGACAGTAACCATTCTTGTAGATGGAAAAAAAATTCTTGTCTATAGGAGTTGGTGTGACCATCTAAATTATTTATTCATAAAAGGATAAAGTCCAAGTGTTAGAAATAACATGATAATCGTCACCATATCACGTTCTATTTTTATTTTTGCATCTTTTTGTGTTTCTCTAAGTGATTTGGTGGGTCACTAATATTGCATTGTTGTCACCTCTAGGATGAAATAGAGTGATTGAGATCAAGCCCCATTATTTTAATTGAATTTGACCATTGAAACAAAAAAATAAAAAAAATTGACACTTGGATATCAATATATGTGTTATCCCTGTCTCTGCCGCCTAAGCAAGCGTTTTACGCAGGATCCATGGGAACTATCATGTAATCTGCTGACAAGGAGCATGCGCTTAGATTCAAAGGTCTAATCATGTTGTCAAAAAAAAACAAAAATAAATAAATAAATAAAAAAATAATAATTGTATATATTCAATAAATCGGTCGTGGAGGCCCTTGTATATACCGGCTGAGTTGATACTAGAATTAGGATTCAGACCAGTAGGTGCATATCTCAATATTATATGGTTCATCTTGGCATGATGTTCATATAATATTCTGGGAAACACCGTTCACCTTATTCAACATGCGCACACTTCCATCTCCATATCCATCTTCTTAATCTATTCATGTGATTGTAGTTTGTTGGATTCCGAGTATCGTGGTCCATTGTACGACTATCTGAGTAGAGCTTTGTTTTCTTTCATATGAATTTTAGTATGCTTGAGTGCAAACTCGTGTACAACAATTGTATTCATATAGAGTAATAATTCTTATAGCCGAAGAATTTAGTATGATAACTAAAGAACTTGTTTAGTGTCTATCCTCAATCGTTCATAGGCAGCTAGGAGTTGGAGTAAATTTTTTTTGGGTATACCTATTGTAAACCCTCACGAGACTAAACTCGTCCACTAAGGCCACTTAGGGGTTTAAAAGATTGTTACACATGCTAAGTGTAGTCGTGATTCCTACAAAAGTGAGTTATGATTTTTATTTTATTTTTAGGTTAGTTTTTCATTTTAGTTTTTCTCAAGGACTAGTAAAATATAGGTTTGAGGGTATTTGATAGACACATATTTGTGTCTCTATTAGTCCCGAAAACATATATTGTTAGGAAAATTTATCATTTGGTTCAAACCCCAATTAAATAGTTTTTATAGGGTCCATCTGGAAAAAAAAACTTAGTCTAAGGTCCTTTATTATTTTAAACATGGAAAAAACTTGGCTAGCCCCGAGGTATTATAAGTGCGACAACAGCAGATCTAAAGTAGATTTCTCTTCCGTTTAAAACATAAAATCTCTTATCTTTGTCTCTCTTCCTTTTCTTTCTTTCCTTCCTTTAGGGCATCCACAATCGTACGATCAAAAGAAAAGATCAAAGATCAAAAAATTTGATCTTTACTCCGTCTCAAAAACAGCGGTGGATAGTCAAGCGAAACACTAGGAATTCGCATTCACGTAAGCGAAGTGTTAGCGCATCGCTTGAAGAGACGGACGAGAAACTGAAGCTTCGCCTGGTCCAAGCGAGATGCTGCTCTACCGCCTATAAAAAAACATCCAAGTGAAATCCCAAGCTCTCGTTCACACACTAAGCGAAATCCCAAGCTCTCGCCCAAACGGTATCTTAAGCTTTCGCTGAGAATGGGCGAAATCTTAACAATTCGCTTATGTGTAACCGTGATTCTGGGATCTCGTCTCAGCAAGCGAAGCATTAGTAGACCGCTTGCGCTGGCGAAATTCTAGTTCCCCGCCCGTGTTTTTAAGCGAAATCCTGGGACATCGTTTGTACACATGCGAACCTCTGGTGCTTCGCTCGACTATAAGTTTTAGTCGTCGATCAATGATTACTTTTAATCTTGTATAGTGGATTTCGTCGATTAAAAACCAAATTTGATCGCGCGGTTGCGCTTGAAATTTAGCGATTAAAGATCAAATTTAATCTTTGATCGTCAATTTGATCGATAATTGGAGATGCTCTTAGAAAACCAGAGGACAAAAAGTCATCTTTCTTTCCTTCCTTTAGAAAACCAGAGGACAAAAAGTCAAAGTTTCGCATCTATGACCTAGATTTTGTTTTAAAGGTGGTGGTGGATCGTTGTTTGAATAAAGTTTTTTGAGAGGGTGTTGGTGTGACCGTTGTTTGAATGAACTTTTTGGGGGTGGTGGTGTTGAACTGTTGTTTGAATGAAGTATTTGGTGATGGTGGAGAAGACAAGTATGAGGATCATTAGGTAGAAGGCATTTATTGTTGGAAGTTGGTCTTGAAACAGTAACAAGTGCATTATTTGCAGATCCATTTTGATTATTTTTCTTGTCGAGAGATTGGTTAGCTGGGGATTCAATCTTATGAGATATGAAGTTTGTGATTGCACTGAACTGTCTATGAATTCAGTTTTAGAAAGAAATTTCATGGATATATTACGAACGTATGTTGTTTAAATTATAAGTAGTTTGAAAAGATTTGATGACAGATTTGGATTATTGTAGATGAGAATAGTTGGGTAAATAGGTCTATATTTGAATTTGATTTTGATTTTATGGCCGTCAAAGTATGTACATACTATAAAAATGCATACGTGTTGATGATCTTTATGTGAATACCAACAGGTAATGAGTATGTGTTTTTTATTTCATTTTTTTATTAATGATATGAAGTTGATTTTGTACATTATGATAAAATAATATAATATAGATATTTTATGCTGAAGAAAAAAAATTGTGTTCATTTAAGTCCTAGATCTAGAGTGGTTAGTCATTTTGAGTAAAAATCAATTAAGAGTATAGATAGGCTCTACTAGTACTAACTTTATCTGTTTTTTAAATGGTGAACCCTTTGATAGTATATAAAGACTATACTAGAACATACAATTTAATTTTCGGAAGAATTTTTAGAGTGTAGATAGCCTATACTCTGAAAATATATGTTGTTATTTGGCATGCATTTAAGCTCTGGATCTGGAATGATGAACCCTTTTGGATTAGAGCCATTTGATAGTATACATAGACTATATAGGTATTGACTCTGTCTGTCTATGTGACATGCATCTAAACCTTAGATCTGGAATGGTGAACCCTTCTGGATAAGAGCCATTTGATAGTACATATATAGGTTATACTGGTACTGACTCTGTTTTCCTGTTGTGCATACATCTAAGCCTTAGATCGAGATGGTGAACCCTTTCGGGGAAGAACCATTTGAGAGTATATATAGGCTATACTCTTACTAACTCTGTCTGCCTATACGGCATGCATCTAATCCCTAGATATGGAATGGTGAAGCCTTTGGGGTAAGAACCATTTGATAGCATATACAGGCAATACTGGTATTAACTCTTTCTGCCTATGTGGCATGCATCTAAGCCCTAGATCTGGAATGGTGAACCCTTTTGGGCAAAAACCATTTGATATGCAAATTGAAAAGTGCAAAATCCCAATACAAAGGATCAATTTATTAGAAAATGTTTATGCATTATTTTAGCAGTGCAGATTGTCTATACCGTACTGATTTGTATATTTAAGTGTCATTTTGGCCGTGCAAATTACTTATACTGTCCTGATTTTTATATTTAAGTGATATTTTGGTAGTGCAGATTGTCTATACTGTGTTAATTTTTAAATTTATATGTTATTTTTGCAGTGCAGATTGCCTATACTGTAGTGATTTTTATGTTAATGTGTTATTCTGGCGTTGCAGATTTCCTATATTGTACTGATTTTTCTGTTTATATATTTTGGCAGTGCAGATTGCCTATATTGTACTGATTTTTATGTAAACGTATTTTGGCAGTGTAGATTGCCTATACTTTACTGAATTTTAAATTTATGTGTGTTATCTTTACAGTGCAGATTGCATATATTGTACTGATTTTTATATTTAAGTGTCATTTTGGCAGTGCAAATTACCTATATTGTACCGATTTTTATATTTAAATACCATTTATGTGAAATAGTGTGAAAACAAAAGAGAAGTATTATTTATATTAATGAAATAAGATACATCAAATGAATAAAAAATTGAAAAATTTGTTTAAAAAATTGAGTGATGATAAACTATATTGCTTACAGATTTGAGTATAGCTCAGTTGCACTGCTTGCAAAGTGCATAAAAATGCCCTCTAAAGGATGTGAATGTATAAAATCTGCACTCTAAAAATTGATACATAAATTCTGCAGTCGGAGGATTTGCTTCCCGTTTTCATCCAGAAACTGGGTGCAATTCATTATTATTTTGTTCTTATATACTAAGACAGAGAGTACAGAACAGTATAAACAGATCATACATTTATAAAAATGGTATAATAATTCCAGAAAAAATGAGTGCAGCAAATATATACCAAAAGACAACAGTGCATAATGGCTACACTGCAAGAAACTGACAGAAAAAAAAAAACCGAACACATAATCTCTAATAAGTCTAAAAAAGATGTTTACAAAATGAAATGAATTCAGTATGAAAAGAAGCATCCAACTGTGTCCATAATATTAACTCAAGTTACGTAAAAACTAATTAAGTCCAGGCATGTGATTAACAAAAACTTCTACTGATCCATCTGGTGTGCTATGTGATAATCATGCACATTACAAAAAAGTTGTAGCAAAATCAAAGCCCAAAATATTGACCCATTATTTACAAAATGATCCTTTATGTGTGGCTTTGTGACAATCACACACATTATAAATAAAAGTTCCAACTAAATCAAAACCAAAATATTTACTCATTTGCAAAATGAGTGTGCTTCAAAATAGAATGCAGCTAACAGAACGGGTTCGTAACTATAAGCACTGCACCTTTGGATGAACCTCATATGATTTAAAGTTCGAAAACATCCCACCCAAAATAACCAACTGATGAATAACAGTAAGTTAGCAATAAGTTGAATAAAGGACAAGGTGACAAATTAAAAACTTCTATTAAACATCATAGATAGCAAATTAGTAGGAGGCCATAAATCCCCTTTCGTCTAAAACAATCCCCACAAAATATCAGATCTTAATCCGTACGTATTAATCCTCGCCTACATAGCTTCAATATTTCATGTAAACACCTGAGAAATATCAAGACTTTACTGCTTTAGATAACTGATCGAAACCAAGAAATCAATATGAAAATGTTGAAAGTAGTGTGAAACGAATTTTACAATCAATAAATCATCACCTGAACTTACCGCTCTATAATTCAGGTTTCGCATATTCAATATGAATATTAGTTTCATGATTCTGGTATAGTCGCCAAAGCTGGTCTCCATCTCAAAACATCCAACTCAGTCATGTATTTACAATTCTTCATCATTGATAGAATTTCTAGCTCCTTGCTCATTCCCCTACGGAGTTCTTCTTCTATCTCACTAATTGATAATGCATCTTGTATGAAGAGTATAACACAATCCTGTTTGGCAGATAGATATTCACTAACCTGCTCCATTCTAAGCTTTGACCGGCTCATCTGAGCTCTTAACCTTTCTATTTCGTATAACTTTGCACACAACACTTTAAGAGCTTTGGCCGTGTTATGTGAATTGATCAACAAAAATACAGAAAACTGATGAAACACCAAGATCTCTGGATTACAGCACGATGGAAGTCAATATAGTTATCACACATTTATTCTGTATAGCGTAGTTACTCTGCACTGTTTAAAAAACTCGGTGCATATTGACTACACTTGTATTTTCATTTTTTTCAGTGGATTTTAAGCATCATAACAGGGAATGCATTAGAAAAGAAAACTAATTCCATCTAAAACCTATGCACAATGCTAAGAAGGTTACTCTTTATTTCACAACTGTCAGTACATATTGGCTATACTAATATTTTCAGTTTATTTTAAGCATCATAACAGGGAGTGCATTCGAAAAGAAAACTAATTCCATCTAAAGCCTATGCATGATGCTAAGACGGCTATTCTTCCTTTCGTAACTGTCAGTACATATTGGCTACACTCAATTTTAAATAAGATATAAACTAAAGAATACACATGCTTTATTTCTTTAAAATTTCAAGCAAGGAACTTTAATAATTCTCCAAAGGCTAGTAACTTACAATAACAATGAATGTGCAGTCAATATGTACCAGAAGGAAAGACAAAAAACAGCCCGAGCATGATACAGTGGTAGAAAAATTCAGCAAAAATTTTCCTACTACTGTCCCCATAATGAACCGTACTTCACTTATTGTCCAACTTGGATAATTATAGAGTGAATAACAGGTGCCCCTTCTTTCAATGGTACTATAATTCCTATTTCTATGTCTGTATTCCCTCTTTTGGTCTATCTACATTCCAGGAAATTCATACGCTCCATCGACGGAGCCAAAAGTGGAGTATTTAAAAATTGAAACAAAAATCGTTATGGGTGTTATATAATTAGTGTATTAATATCGAAAAGGAATAGCAAGAAGATACAACGTTCATTTTGTTTTTTGGTATTCCTAAAATAGAGATAAAAATTACACTCGATAGACTAAAGAGAACCAACCTCAGGCTTTTAGAGTGAATTCAAATTCTCTTCGGTCAGAATTAGTTTGCTTTGACAGCTCAGGATTACGACCAAGCTAAATGATCATAGGCTTCCCTTTGAACACATATCCATTTGCTAAATTCTGCAATTCAAATTGTAAACTGTGTCTTTAATGCTTTTATCATCCTAAAATTCATAAATGTAAAACAACATGGAATAGAAACTTATTTTAGGTGGTCAATTAAAGATCGATCCAGAGGGTACTTTCAGTAAACAAAAGATCAATGTGAGAAGTAAAAATAATATAACAGAAGTGAACCTGCGGCAATATAGAAACGGTTTGCTCATCAAATCAGTTTGGATTTTACGTACCAAAGCGTGATTTCCAATATTAACTGTTGGAAATGTAACAAAAGCTTGACCCCTCATTCTTTCCTCCAGATGGAATACCTAGGTATATTGTTTATGCACCCTATATTTGTTGGGTTAGATTTCCACTGCCACTGCTATTTTAAGTACTCATTATCCAGTCCTTCATTAATGTGACAATTGAAAAATCGTTCACTTTCAAGGTAAGGACAAGAACATAGAAGATAATACTTTTTTGTATCATTAACATAATATTGAGAAGTTTCAGTACATGAAATATATACTCACCAAGATCCAAATACTCTTCAACTTCATTTCCAAATTTTGCATCCACAAGTATAACACAAGAACGTAATTTTACATATCACCTAATTTCACTCATCCAGAAATGAACCCATAAGACACGATAGATATATACTCTCATTTCATTCAGAGTATATCAAATATACACTTAACTCATTCACAGTATATCAAATATACACTCACTCATTCACGGTACATCAAATATGCATTAAAATCATTATCAAACTCATCCTTTGTCATCTTCTTTCACAATCTTTATAACTCGTTTCAAACCGTTCTATTTTCTAAAAACAAACATCAATGTGAAAATCTAGTTCTAGGTACTATGAACACAACTTATAGATGAAGAATAAATAACACCTAGACATGAAAGGAAGTACAAGAGAAACCTTCGAATCTTTGATAGAGCGGGAGAGTACTACCTTGACGTCCTTTCATGCTTTTCCCTTTTCTTCTACAGACGTTATCCGATACATGTGCTTCATATCTACCAGTTCATCTGTCTAAATCCACAAAATTTCAGAATCAAAATAAAAAATCCGATAAATTTCTAGATAGATTCAGAATGAAAATCACTATTAAGAACAATGGTGAATAATGCCTTGTAATACCTCTATAAATGGAATTTCTCTGATGGAAAAGTATCATGAGTAATTTTCTTACATGATTTAATATAGATTCAATTAAATGGAGGTTCTCTGATCTAAGAAAAAGTAGATCTAATTCAATCAATCAAAAATTAAAACACAAAATCATTATGAGGACCAAGAAATCAAAGAATAAAATTTTAAATAAGATGAATTTGAAAAGCAAAATCAGCTTACTAGAGTAGCGATTCGGAAACCCTTAAAAAATCGCCATTAGCTAGGAGCTCTCTCTCTCTCAGACTTTATTTAGACAACAATTACAAAATGGTTGAAATCTGTGATATATACGAGGGCATTATGGGTATTCTGAAAGTATTTATTTTAGCTACACGTGCGCCAGGATCCGTCACAAATAATTTTGGACCTAAAGACATGTTTGTTTTTAAATAAGGCCCCTCGATTGATAACATTTTAGTGGATGGACCTGCCACCAATCAGGCCCATAAATATAGTTCCTATCGGTAGTTCCTACATATTGTTAGTCCTTAATTATTGTACTAATACTATTATTTCTTATGTTTTTAGGTATTTTTATAGAATAATAATTGTTGAAAAATTGCCTTAAAAATTTATAAAGGCACCTCCAAAAGTGTTAAAGGAACCCCAACAAGTAATGATAAAGGCACCTAAAAAATTGTTAAAGGCACTCACCTACTTCTCTTTCAAATTCAAAAAGGCGGAATTTTTTTTCTCTTGTTGCGTGAATGGGATAATGAGATTTGAGGGAGATTTTCAAGGATTTAAGACAAAGATTATATTCTTACCATTTGTGAAAGAGTTGTACACGATTTGAAGACCCAAATCTCGTGTGATATTCATATTTAAACTAAATTAGGAGAAAAGTTCTTCTCGAATTAAACATGGAAAGATATTATTCATACGAGACTTTCTTCCTATTAACTCATGATTCTGTTCCCATATATTTGGTCTAAAACTAGTAACAATCGAGAGCAACAGTCTTATCAAGTTTAATTATAGAAGAAAAATCTAATCGAGATGATGAAAAAAATCCGAGAGTATTCTCTCAATGAAGAAAGTGATTCGAGCGTATTTTCTCATTGAATTGAGGAGATCCGAGAGGTGTGGTATAAATAGGGATGAGAAGAACAATAGGGGGGGGGGGGGGGGGCCTCCGTTTCAAGCCATAATCGAAGAAATAAAATAATCTAGTTTGTTTCTGCTGCTACAGGCGCAAGGAAGAAGAAAAATAAGTACATAAGTCTAAAAAGAACTGTCGTTGAAAACGTTGCAATATCCTTTGAATTAAAGGTTTACAAAAACGGTTTCTTCAATAGTTCCAACGACAGCTTCTGGGTTATAATACTCTATAGATCTGTGCTTTATAAAACTGCGTATAAAGCTGTTGTAAACTTAAACAAAATATTTTATTAATTTTGCGACATCTCTGGTCAGTTCTTTATTGTAATTTCTATTAAAATTGTCAATAAAATGGTTTTTTCTCTACTTTCTTGTGCTTCTTGTGCCATGTTGAGCTAAACCCCATCACTAGGACAACGGAGGAAGCTATATTTCATGATTGTGATAATTATAATTAATTCTTTTATGACTTTTACATTAATCTAAACTGATTTATGATTTTTTAATTGGTTGTCATTTAATTTGATGGATCATGCTTAGCTTAAATGTTTTGATTGTCCATGCTTAGAATTTACAATTAATATTTTAAAAATCTACTTTTGGCAAAGAATCAGGGTCAATAATATGAGATAAAATTGTTAGGAATTAATATATGCATCACTTGATTATGTTTATGGTGGAGTCCTATGTCTCATTTATCCTTAAAATATTGCTACCATCTTTTTTATATATTTGCTAGATTAAAATTAGAATTAACTCTAAAATCAAATCTTAATAAGTCTGAGTAACGAATCTTTTTACCACTGTCTATAATTCACACCACAATTCTCTGTGTGAGAAGGTTTAATAATCGAGTTTAACTTGTATTGTCCTATATTAGATTTAAACTTGGAATTGTCGTATTTCAGATTTTTTTCAGTTTAGATCTGTTCCATTGTTCTTGCTCAATATATTGAAAATCTATTTATATCACAACTATTTTAACCATTTGACCTCTTCTCCGGAAGAAATTGTCGATGGTTGAGTAGTGGTGAAGTGGAGAAGGTGGAGAAGGTGTGGACAACTGCTCTCCACTTCAATTAAGGATGAATAGTCAGTTATTCAACTTACCGCTCCTCTACTTAACTGCCGATCGAACTTTCCAGAATTTCTATTTAGAGGGTGCACTGCTGCACCACTTGCTGTAAACTGCCAGACCAATACCCTAGTAAACATTCCCCCATTTGTGACATTTATGTCTCGTGTAAATTTTGTAGTATTGAGTACTACTAATATTATTAAGTCGAATAAAACTTACTTAGTGTTTTGACCGAAGACCTATCTTGCTTGACTAGGCTGATGAGTCTAGCAGACTAAAATAAAATAAATATGGATTTTTTTGTGTATAAGGAGTAATGTGTCCAACTTAGTCAATTTTGCATTGACATGCTTGTTTTGTAACAATAAATGTATGCTGCTGAGCATGAGAAATTGTATGAGAGGCCACACATGAAAATATATGTGTGAGGCCACACATGAAAATATCTGTGAGTGATGTCATACATGAAAATATATGTGTGAGAGGCCACACATATGAATGAGACCTATCATGGACTTTTGATAAGCAAATCAGGGTTTTGAAATTCGTATGTATGTAGGAAACCCTAATAAGCGAGTACCAAAAGCTGACGTTAAGGTTCCTCAGTTAAAAGGACTAGATAAGCTACACGAGTTTTGCCAATTGAAACAAAACACATGAGTTTATTTCTTTTACCTAAGAAGTACGAGTTCAAGGAAAATCGCGTCTTAGTACGGTCGAAGAGGCAAAACACATGCGTTTTTACTTTTATATAAAGGTTCACATGGAGGGAAAAAGAGAGTAAAATGCATCGTTCAGACAAGAGAGGCACAAATGGACGAGTTTGTTTCTAGAGCAAAGACATACAATTTTTCTTCTTTTTCCTAAAAGCACGAGTTTAGGGTAAAAGAATAAAAAACCCTAATTTGAACAAGAACTCAGCCATTCACGTTTTTACTCTTTGTACTAAGCCTCACACGTTGAGGATGAAAGAGTAAAAATACCAATTTTTGTCTAAGGTAGAGCGTGTGATTTTAGTCTCTGAATGAAAACACACAAATTTTTTCTATGAACTGACGTGCAAGCCTGCTATTTAGTTAAGGCACATACGTTGAGAGCAAGAAAGGTGAAAGCGTTTCCTTTCTCAAATTAGGGTTTTGACACACTTATAAGTGTTGCAAATCTTATTTTTAAGAATTTTGAAAAACCCTAAATTGAATTTTTTTCACTCATTCACATTAGTTATTTCTTCAAGAAAGGATTAATGTGACTGAGGTTGGATTTTTAGCGAGTAGAAGCTATGAAATTGTGTATGACACAATTTTAACTTTGAATCTAATCACAGCTGTGCTAATCTAATCAAATAGATTCATATATAAATCTATATATGTGTTTTAGTATGTTAATATTGCTCAGTTGATCGTGAATATCAACATGACTAATTTTTAGAAATTCAGCTGTGGAATATAACACCAAAATAATACTCAAATTGCTATATATACTAGTGGGCAATCCATATATGAGCTTGAGATTTTATGTAAAAATCATAAAACATTTGAGAATGTTGTACTAAGCACTAGTGTTGTGCTGATGATTTCTTATAGTAATGAATGTTGGCTCAATTCATGAATTTTGATCGTATATGTAGTTGGCCACATATAGAGAGAGGACAGGGATAAGCACCCGAGAGAGAGTAGTGATGAACACCTACTTTAGAATTCTTTTGCAGAATTAAAGTTTAGTACTTCTCAGATCCGAGTCTTACGAGATAATTTACTATTTTATCCTTATAAAAAACCCACCATCTATATTAAGTCCCCTTCTTAGCGCAGAACGAGTAAAGTTGCGTGGTAAGAGCTAAATGGTGGCCTATCAGACGAAAATAAAACGAAGTATAACTTGATAGTTCAATGGTTAGATATTACCAGATGAGTAGTATTTGGCTTGAACTTTTGTAAAAGCAAAATAGAAGGCCATCCTGGGTGAATAAGTAATGATCCATAGCAAAGCAAATCTCAGGACTGCTCGGGCAAGTATTGCTTAATAGTAGGCAGATGATCACGGCTCTGAGTTGAGGTGGATAGGCATGTCTAAGCCTGAGCTGGATGAAACGATCTTTGATTGAAGCTGGATGTACAAGTTTGAACAAAACTAGACGTGATAATATTGGCGGAGAAGTAAGGCGGACAAATTTGTTAGGGTTTGAGTTGGTGAACGGACGAGCTATGCTGGAGTTGTTCGGTCTAGCATGCTAGGAGAGGCAAGTTGGTTGGAAGTGTGTGTCTTAATCGAGGACGTGAGTTTTATATGGACGAACACAATTTAAAAATATGAATAGAATAGGAAGACGGACAAAGGGAAAGTCCATTCCCTTCTCAGACCCAATATACTCGTTTGATACAAAAGGAAATTTTGTTCTTCCCTTATTTTATACCAACCAACCAAACAAGATCTCCTCTCTTTTCAAATATCATTGTTTTCTTCTTGATTGTCATAGCATCCACGACCATTGAGAACAAGGTAAGCTCTAACTTATCTATTTTACATGAGTATACAACTCTTGATTGAGTTTGTGCATGTATTTTTCTCAAAAGGCTTCTCATATGCTTGTTTGAATCAAAAGAAGCATCCTTAAACCCTGTTTTTCTTGTGTGAACTCGTTAATTTCTTGTATTTGTAAGAACATCAACTTCACAACCAACTTTTGTTCACAGGTAGGCTAGGGTTTGACCGATACCTTTTTTTTACATGGATGAAAGTTCACGTGAGCTTTGTCTTTTTTTTTTTTGCCGTGAGTTGATACTCACATTTAAAAAAAAAAAACTTGGCAGCCTTGTTTGCTTCTTACAAGGGTGATCTTAGTTCAACTGTTATTTTCTATTTTACCAGGTATTATGCTTTAGGCTCTCTTCTCTATATTTTATTGAAAACAAAGGTGAGCATTTGTTAGAGACATCGTTGCTTTGAATCACATGATTTTATGTCATTGTTGTTGTTGTTGTACATAAAATCATTACTTTTACTTTTTGATCTTCTTGTACAGTTTGAAAATGAGTAAAAGTATTCTTGCTGATTCCGTTGAGATGTCACATGATGATAATGATGATTCTGTCTCTATCAATGGAGTAAACAATGTTTCTAGGTCTGGGCATGCTAAAGATATGCCAAACGTGGACGATGATTTCATTATGTTCGTTTATTTTCATCCAAAAATCCACCCTGGTCATGTCATGCGTGTTCTCGAAACTTGGGTGAAACTGTGAACCCTCCGTTAGTTGCTCCTGAACATGTGATTCGATTTTGTCTTAAAAAAAAAGAATATGTTGTTTCACCTATTGGTTCCAAAATTTTCCAGTCTCCCTTGAGTGGTTGGGATGGATGGTTGGGGAGCATGTTTGGTAATGATCATGTCGTCGCTTTGTTGAAGGATGCACATATTTATGTAGCTATTACAATATCCGGTACCCACTGGTTCAAGAAGGATATGTGTGGTGTGGTTTCTCTTATTTTATGATGGTGCATACCAACTCACACTTTTATATGCATATAGGGAGAATTGACAATCACCTTAGAGGATGTGGTTATTCTGCTACACCTTTCAGTCTCAGGGAACCTTGACCTTCGTTTGAATGAGGAAGAAAAACAGTTTCATCTGACTTTAGTAAAGAAGATGGATGAATATGACATGAAGTCTAACATTGAGGAGTATTTATATACTTGGTGGGTGGCGCAGTGGTCACCTATAAAGATGAAGTCAGGCCAGGTTTTGGATGACACATTGAGTGTTGCTGCGTTTTTATGCTTGTGGTTATCAAGTGAAATATTTCAAGATGGTTCTCGCCTTAAGATGAAACCAATAGTAGTTCCTCTATCCATCAAGCTAGCACAGGTTGTGGCCTTGCCTATAGTTAGCTTATTCCTTGGCTCTTTATACTTTCATCTTGACTCTTTAGTATCAGGTATGCGTGTCTCCAATGGCTTATGAAAGTAGAAACATTCATAAATGTTAATTTCCTTCAAGCATGACTGTGGGAACATTATAAGGATTATGCCTCTGATCCTCATAAGACATTTGCTGATGAAGAGAAAATGACAAGGATACTCCGCTGGTCACACAAATTCCCAAGACTTAGTAAAGAGCTTATTACATTCTTAGACAATTGTTTGTCAAAAAATTTACATCCCTGGGAACCACTCCCTCATATAGCTCAGTTGAATATTTTTTCCTCTCGTCTGGTTACCTTTTGTCAATATTTATGGATTCTTATAGAATAAAATCTTATAACATTGACAGGGCTGCTCGTCATATGGGATTTTACCAAGATGTCCCTTCTTGTCGTACCGCTCCCCCGTCTCTGGATGGATTGAATATAACTTTAAATCAGGGTTCTGGTGTAGAAGGAAAAAGCTTTCCATTCTTAGCTTCTGATAGAAAACCATTGTTTACCCTTGGTTATAAGAGATATTGGCAGAGTGAGCTGCTCGCTTTTTTGAATTTGTTCAAACAATTTGCCAGAGTCATGTGATTTTCCTTCTGATAAAGTCTCGTTGAACCATCCTCTTTTGAAGACTCTTCCTGCTAGCAAATGTGTAGCTCTGTCTGAGCCAACTCAAGTAAGTATTCAAACTTAGGTATTTCTTTGTTATTTGTAGATATATGTATTTAATGTCTTTATGGCTCTTTTGAGTAGAGAGGAAGTCAGGCGAAACCTCAAAATGGGAAGAAGAAAGAAAAATATGGTGACAGTCTCCAGGTGGTAGAGACTAGGTCGAAGAAACATGCTGGTGGAATTCGTTCTGGCACCACTGATTCTCCTATTTCAAAAGTATGAATCCTTCACTTTATGGTTTATTGTGATTAAATATATCTCACTTGACTAATTATATAGATTTTCAGAGTTCATCTTACGTTGGAGGATTTTTGACACCTCCACCCGAGAAATTGAATCCATTTGCTAGAGTCGTAGTAGAGGCAAGGACCGAAACTAATGATTCTGAGGTGAGTGGCGTGTTCTATTTAACTTTACATCTTGAATGAGGAAGTGAAGTGGAGAAAAATGAATTAAAGGGTAATCTAAGAAAAGTGGAGTGACAGGTGATAATTCGTCAATCCTTAAACATTTATATTGTTGAAGTATTTTTGTAGATTCGAGAGATCAATCTGTACAATCTTGGCCTAAACCAAGCAGTAGTCGTTCCAGTCTTGCTTCAGTCACAAATGAGAAAGAGAAGGGTTGGTCTTAGGGAGGGAAGCGAGAGAAGGATTAAGGTCAGAGTATCAGACACTGTGGGATATAACATGTGTGAATAACTATAAACATTTCTCTGTGTGAGAAGGTTAAATAATCGAGTTCAACTTGTGTTGTTCTGTATTAGACTTAAACTTGGAATTATCGTAATTTTAGACTTGTTCAGTTCAGACCTGTTCCGTTGTCCTTGATCAATAGATTGCAAATTCAATTTATATCATAGATATTGTAACCACTTGACCTCTTTTTTGGAAGAAACTGTCGATGGTTGAGTAGTGGTAAAGTGGAGAAGGTGTTGACAACTGCTCTCCACTTCGATTAGGGCTGAATAGTCAGTTAGTCAACTTACCGCTCCTCTACTCAACTGCCAATCAAACTTTCTATAATTTCTCTTTAGCGGGTGCACTGCTGCACCCCATGTCATAGACCGCCAGACTAATATCCTAGTGAATATTCCCCTATTTACGACATTTGATGTCTCTTGTAAATTTTATAGTATTGAGTACTACTAATATTGTTAATTAGAATGAGACTTACTTAGTTTTTTGACTGATAACTTGTCTTGCTTAACTAGGTTGATAAGTCTAGTAAACTAAAATAATATAAATATGTATTTATTTGTGTATAAGGAGCATTGTGTCCAACTTAGTCAATTTTGCATTCACACGCTTGTTCTGTAAAAATAAATGTATGCTGCTGAGCATGAGAAATTGTATGAGAAGCCACACATAAAAATATATGTGTAAAAGGCCACATATGAAAAATATATGTGTGAGGCCACACATGAAAGTAAGTGTGTGTGAGGCCACACATGAAAATGTGTGTTAGTGAGGCCACACATGAAAATATATGTGTGAGAGGCTACACATATAAATGATACATAGCATGGCCTTTAGATAAGAAAATTAGGGTTTCGAAATTTGTATGTCTGCAACAAACTCTAATAAGCGAGTACCAGAAGCTGACGTTAAGGTTCCTTAGTTGAAAGGACTAGCTAAGCTACACGAGCTTTGCTAATTTAAACAAAACACACGAGCTTGCCCAGGCACTAAGACACACGAGTTTTCTTCTTTGACATAAGAAGCACGAGTTCAAGGCAAAACACATCTTAATGCGGTCGAAGAGCCAAGACACATGCGTTTTTACTTTTATACTAAGACTCACAAGTTGAGGGAAAAAAAGTAAAACGCAATGTCAGACAAGAGAGGCATAGACGGACGAGTTTGTTTCTGGAGCAAAGACGCACAAGTTTTCCTTTTTTTCCTAAGAAGCACGAATTTAGGGTAAAAGAATAAAAAACCCCAATTTGAACAAGAGCTCAACCATTCACATTTTTACTCTTTGTACTAAGCCTCACATGTTGAGGACGAAAGAGTAAAACCACAAAGTTTTGGCAAAGGTAGGATGTGTGAGTTTGGTCCCTGAATGAAGACACCCGTATTTTTCCTAGGAGCAGACGCGCAAGCCTAGCTATTTAGCTAAGTCGCACACGTTGGGAGCAAGAAAGGTGAAAGCGCTTCCTTTCTCAAATTAAGGTTTAACTTTGAATCTAAGCACAACTGTGGTATTTTAAGCCAATAGATTCATATATAAAGCTATATATGTGTTTTAATAGGTTAATATTGCTCAGTTGAGCGTGAATATCAACATGGATATTTTTGGGAATTCAGCTGTGGAATATAGCACAAAAATAATACTCAAATTGCTATATATTAGTGAGCAATACATCTAGGAGCTTGAGATTTTATGTAAAAAATATAAAACATATGAGAATGTTGTAGTAAGCACCAATGTTGTTTTAATGATTTTGTATAGTAATTGATGTTGATTCAATTCATGAATTTTGATCATATATGTAGTTGGCCGCATATAGAGAGAGGACAAGGATAAGTACCTGAGAGAGGGTAGGGATGAGCACCTACTTTAGAATTCTTTTGCAGAATTTTAAAGTTAGTACTTCTTAGACCCGAGTCTTGAGAGATAATTTACTATTTTATCCTTATAAAAAACCCACCACCTATACCTATATACGTGTAGTGTCTCAGGTTCCATGTGAAATTCTTGGTGCCATTAGTTGACTTTACTTTTCCTACTATGTGCATACACCCACCAGTAGGCAATAAGGTTTACATTATCGCATGTAAGGACTGCAAACATCTATATTCGGCCAAATATAACTCATTTATCAACTATTGGTGTTGCATTTCCAAAGATATACATTCTTACGAGAAAACTCTTATATTGTTAGGATTTTTCCTTTCCATTTTAACCAATTACTCCTTTGTCCCTCGAAACATTATCATATAGAGTGTGGTATAATACTGGTAATATCAATGGATATTTTGAATGTGTAGCCCGGAATTATTGTATTATGATTTGGATTTCTATGTTGTACGCATATGCTTTCTGTAGATGACCCTTTTCATATCTATCAATACACTATTCGTGCAGGAAAATCTTGGAAAACAAAGGGCTTTCTTATGGGTGTAGAACTCGTACATGCTTTTTACATTTTAGGATCACACTTCTTAGAATGAATAACCCAATGATAAATATCGATCCTATTATGTAACTGTACTCTCACACATAATTAGTTGGTGAGGCACTAGGTGGTTTCATCAAGAGTTCTGGGCTTGAGTTCCAATGGGAAACAGGCTTCTTCTAATAAAAGAAGTTGTATGAAAATACTAAAACATAAAATAAAAATAGATCCCATAGAGCGATAAGTTTTATCAAGGTTGATCATCCTGACAAATCAAACACGTATTTGTGTGTTTAGTTGTCTTAGTGTCCCTTTAGTTGTTCCCAATAGGGTTAAACCCACCTTGTTGGGTTTTATCCACTCTTAGAGGAGGTATCTACATAACCTTGTTTTCTATTAGCCAACTCAATAATTATCAGCTGGCCCGACCTATCTAAAACACGTATAATAGTAGTTGTTTAACTTGAATCTAACTCTTTTAGATCATCATACATAATTTGATGAATCTCCACTGAGTTCGTCCAACGTATTCCTTCTCCATGAACTTCAGATGATAAGAATTGATTTTGACCAATGACCATTGTTTTGGACATTTTATAGCTAATACGTGAGTTCTATATGTAAACAAACGACAAACAGAATGAACAGAAAGCTATAAGTAAACAAAAATACCATTACTGTTAAAACATATATCAATAAAAGTACTGTATATTCTTTTCCAAAATGAAAAGAGTATTTTTGTTGACATGGTCTAGCCTAAATCCATAACTAATCGTATATAAACACTCTTGAAACCTTTTGATGAAAATCCCCTAATCCTGATTTCTGAGGCATAGTTGATTTTGCTTCTTTGAGAGCGTAGTTCAGGTATGAAATGGACTTTTTAGTCATTGCGGTATATGAAAAAAATATTTGGTTCTTCGAGCGGTCATCTGACTTTACAAGAATGACCGCAGGAAAAGGAGAGTTATGCACCCAAAGACAGTAGTCAATTGAGGTTGTTAGACAAACCCATTGTCCATTTTTAATGGGAGATATATAAGGTGAGAATTCGATCAGCACGGAGGGAGAGGGGATATTAGTGGAACTCTTGTAACCACTCTCCTATGACGAGGATAAGGAGTCAAGCCATTGAGAAAGTTGATAGAAGTAGTTGGAGTCATGGGCTAAACCTGCTCAGTGGAATGTCATGTGAGGTGGGTCTGCCCAGGTGCCAAGTCATCAGTTCCATCACCTAAAATAATTTGGTAGATCGAGATTTAACTTTGTAAAAAATAATTCTATATCTCCTAGATCCTTAGTAATTGTGAAGTTTATAAACCTTGAAAAACCGTCATCATCAATCGTGAGCTGATTTTCCGAAATTAGTTTTTTTGAGTTTTTAAGATGTTATCAGAGCAGGTATCCAGGAGATGTGTTGACTCCCTATTTTAAATTGTAGTTTGTTGTTTATATTGCAATCTGTGTGCATATCACATCATGCTTACATCGGGTCAAGTGTAAATTTTATATTTAAACTTAGATCATTTTCAGTTTAAGGTGGGAAATAATTTTACATCACCTAAATCCTATGTATTAGTGAAGTTTATATGAGCCTTGGAGAACACTATGCAGGCTGGTTTTCAAAGTTAGGTATGCCTATGGATTTTTTAAAAAATTAACCACTAAGATGTGAGCATAACAATTGGCAAGGTTGGGGTGTTTGTGTGTCATACCACGGAGAAATGAACAGAACATTTGTTAGTAAAATAAAAAACTCTTATTTAACTATTTTTGTTAATAACTAATTTATCTTTAATTAATTAGTTAAATAATCGTGGTAGGTATAAAATTAACAAGTGTTGATTAAATATCAAAACATGAACATTTTGAAATTCTTAAATTTTTTTGGATTCAAGAACAATCGGCTGATATGGCACTAACACGATGGCCGATTGTTTTTGATGTTCTTGATCGATGAAGAACATCAATCAACAATCAACACATGTTCTTCATTTTTATGGCCGATTGTTCTTGATGTTCTTGATCCATGAATAACATCAATCGGCATAGGTTCTTCATTTTTATGGCTGATTAATCACAATCGGTGGATACAATCCTCCACAAGTGTTAATTGATAAGAAAAACTCAAAAGTGATAGTTTTCTGCATAAAAATACGTCCATAATCGGTGAATAAGGTCCCCACATGTGCCGATTTTAAAAAACTCAAATTCGAGAGTTTTCAGCAAATAAAAATTGTCAGAATCGACTGATATAAGTGCACTTATCAGTCGATTGTAATCTTGACATTTTCCTCGATTGTTTTGCTCATAACTTTTTCATCCGAGGTCGGGATGATCTCATTATTTTGCATTGAACTAATATTTTCATTATATACATGATAGAGCTAAGAATTCACGGATTTAGACAAGTTCCAGTTGGTCTTGGATCCATCTTTGCAATACAAGATATTCATGCAAAGATGGATCCAAGGTACCAAGTTGAACTTGTCCAAATCCATGAATTTTAAGCTCTATCTTGTACTGAATGAAAAGATAAGTTCAATGCAAAAATAATAAGGTCATTCCAACGTCCGACGAAGAAGTTATGAGCAAAACAATCGAAGAAAATGTCAAGTTTACAATCGACTGATAAGTGCATTTATGTCGGTTGATTATGAGAATTTCTTTTTTGCTGAAAACCTCTTGAATTTGAGTTTTCTACAAACGGTACGCGTGGGAAACCTTATCCACCGATTATGAAAGTATTTTTATGTAAAAAACTATCGTTTTTGAGTTTTTTTTTTATCAATCGGCACTAGTGGAGAATTTTTTCTGCCGATTGTGATCAATCGTCTATAAAAATGAAGAATGTATGCCAATTCCGGATTGATGTTCTTCATGGATGAAGAACATCAAAAAGAACCATCTATAAAAATGAAGAACATATACCGATAGTTGGTTGATATTCTTTATGGATCAAGAACATCAAAAATAATTGACCATAGTGTAAGTACTTTATTGCCTGCATGTTCTTGAACCCAAAAAGAATTTATAAACTTAAAAGAAAAAAGAAAAAAAATGATTAGAGTTTTTAATTTTTTCTTTCAATTTGTGATCGTTTTTGACAGATATGAAAATAGATTGGACGCGTTATAAATCAGAATATAAACATAATTTTAACTAGTGAAGGTTTTTTAGTTTTATTTTTATTTAGGCACCTATTATCCCTCATTTAGATGAAAATAAAATTTAATAGGCCTCAGATAAAATGGGTTGGTCTTAAATTAGCCAGGATAATAAAGTTATTGGGAGACCAAGGTTACATCATATTCTACATGGGCTATCACCTCGTAACGGTTAGACCTTAATACGCTATGTTCCATTAACATTAACCTTTCTGCTCGAAGAATCTCATCGCATATCTTAAAATAAAGTTGTTCAATTTTTTTACGATTAATCCCTCTTTTCTACGTATGATAATTCCGCTACAAGCAAACAATCAAATAAACTCTCTAAAATCTCCGACTACTACGGATTATTTCTATCATGATACCCAAATAACTTATTAACCTGTCCCTTCTCTGTTCAAAAATTACCTAACTGCTAATTAGCTAGATTAACTTAATTAGTTATAGCGGATCAAAAGTAGTTGTGCAAGACTGCTCCGGATGTTGCTGCTGTTGATGTGATCCGACAGGATTTACTACTCCATGATCAATCACATTTGTTGCTGAATTACCAGGAAGGAAACTACTACTAGTGTGGTTGCTAATGTTGTTTCCAGTAGCTATGTCGTTGTCATTGTTGTTGGTAATGGGGGTGTGGTTGCTCCTCTCCGGTGGACCACCAGCTGCTATAATAGAAGAAATGGCTGCAGTTAGTGCTGCAGAGAGACTAGGATCATTGGCAATAGCAGCAGTAATAACCGTTTCAACTAATGATGTCGATGATGATGGTGCATGTTGTCCATTTAAATGACCCCCCTGACGACCAGTACTACTACTACCAGCAAGTGATGACATAGCATGAGCTAACTGCTGGTGTTCCAAGAGCTGTATTGCTGAATACCCATGGCTGCCGGTACCACCATTTAATAAAGCTTGTACTAGTGAAGATGACGGAGATGAGGGCATTAGTCCTGTTTGACCATGGAATTGCATAACGTTGGGATTATTATGATGATTTGTTTGTGTGGTTGTGCTGGTGCTATTTATCTGTTGGGTTAGGTCTAGTGTGATTGTTGGAAAAGGAGCTGAGGAAGATAGAGTAGCTGCCATTGTGGATGTATTTAAATATGGAAATGCAGGAGATGATGAGATGAAGCCATGACCATTGTCATAATTGCTGGTGCTAGAACCGGAGAGCAGCATAGTTGCAGCTGCAGACGTTGTATTCGCCATGGCTGTGGCTGCAGGAGGGAGTGGATGATTGTGAGTTCCTTCATAAGTTGTTATCAATATGGTCTTGTCCTCGGCGCACCTTTGTACCTGCATGGGTAGAACTGCTTCAGAGTGTGATTCATATAACAAATAGACATATCACGGTGGAGTGATCCAGATGGAAGGTGTAGACTTGACTCAAGACCTGTTTACGAACTGGGCAATGGACCGCCATGGTGCAGCGGTAGTAAGCACGTGGACATGGGTTTCCTTTGGCCAGTTTTTGACCATATTTTCGCCATTGGCATCCATCACTTATCTACATATACAGAAATCACATAACTAAGGATCAAACTGTTTAATTATATAAGAACAAGATGCAAGAAAATGATAATTAGAACCCAATCTCTGATCCCTGTCCCACATTCTCCCCAACAACATCTTATACCAGGCTCCGCTGCGAATCCCCAACTCATAATCAAACATAACATACATTTAGGCGATCAATAATACTATTTAGAGGGAATTAAAAAAATACCATAGGGGCATCTGATCTTGCACGAACAGATACTCGGGCCTTACGAAAAGGGACAACTTCAGGAACCTCTTGTTGTTGATCCATGCTCATATTCTGCACGTTATCTACAGAAGATCGTCGTAAATTTCTAGAGACTTGCTGTACTGTGTGGTCATCACTAACATCATCACCACCACTGCGGTCATAGCAGCGTTCCTGCTTGCTATTATTTGTACTAGGAGAAGCCAACTGATCTTTGGGTTCTGTCACTTCACGAAAATGTGAACGACTACTTCGTCGATGGTGAATGGTTTCAATTGGTGGCTGCATAATTTGACGGTAACTTGAGGATGTCGCTGGATGAAAATCATCAGAATCCATTGGTTGTGGTTGGGATGTTGGATTACAACTAGTCCTACCATTTCCAATACGCCTCTCTTCTAGTGGCACAGGCACTCTATTACTCGGCTCGTCACGTTTCTCCTGTCGTTGCTGCATAATTTGAATTACTTGACTCTGGAGGTGATTGTAACTATTGGTTATTTGATCCAACATGTGTTTTAGATTAGTGTTCTCTTCTTTTAGCCGATTAACCTCTACTTCAATCATCCTTACCTGCTATGCTTACCAAAAATATATAAAGTAAATCCAATACTTACCCAACATGATTATTCAAATCAAAACAATATTATTAATATACGAAGGAATACTCACTTGGGCTTGAGGTTTCTCTTCAATTTCAGCTGATGAATTGCAACTAAGAAGACACAATCCTGTCTGCAATATACAACGCGTTAATCAAACAGCTACATATCATTACAAAATCATTTAACTTTCGCCAAAAAAAACTTACATTTGTGGTTGCAACTAGCTCATGGACATCGTAAGTTTGTTTACTAGTGAAACCATTATTATCACTAGAAAAGAAATTAAATTCTTTTAAGGCGGGTTTTTGATCCACATCATCAGTATCTTGGATTGGTGGCGGCATGGACGAAGAAGACGACTCGACGATTACAGCAGCTGGGTGGTGGTGGCGGTGATGGTGGTTTGCTAGTAGTACTGGGCTGAATTCATCCTCGTCATCTTCATCCATCATGAAATCTCAATGATGATAAAGGATTAAGATACTAATCTAGAGGTCTTGGGTTTTCAGTTTTCATAAATTAGTAACGTGATTTGCTATAATCATTTGCTTTAGAAGAGAGAGGAATGCAAACTTAATTAATAAACAGAAGAAAAAACGAGTAATACTGTTGAGACGACTATGGTAAACACACGTTACAACCGGCATAGCCAGTAGTATAAGCTGTTGCTTATTAGACTAGGTTTGTTGCCCACCGCCACTATAGGGGGTCGTTGATATTTTCTGTTTTGAAATTTCACCCACTTAGAAAATTAAGAGAAATTAAAAAGTAGAAAATTAAGAGAAATTAAAAAGTAAAATAAATTTTCCAGATGTCAACTAGCGCAGTAGGCAGTGTCCCAAAAATTCATTTGAAAGTTCCATCAGTTTAACAAATAAAATAAAATGAGAAAGGAATAAAAATAAAACCAGCCGTTGTTATAGCGCGGTGGAAAACTGAAAAGGAGACTCTTCTTCTGAAAAGTCATAACGTGATCTAAGGGTACACATAGCACTATCGTTGAGATCCGGTAGAATTGGGTCTGATTGATATTAATCACGTACTCCTTCTGGTCAACTCTTTTGACTTCTCTGTAACGTGCATCACCACGGACCTGGTTCAAAGGATAAGTATTATGGGTCCCGAGCATTTAATACAGAATCCATAGGCCTACATTCAACTTTCTAACAAAAAAAAGTCTTTGCAGACCTTGAAAGGTGATGGTTATTGGCTTTGTGCCTGCATTAAAGGTGTGCATAGATAATATTATCGATAATTCATTTCTTCATACGGCGTGATTGTTTTTTTTTTATTTTAGATAAAAGATACTTCATATTAAAGATTAAATTATCCTATTAAAAGAGGTATAACGTCACACAGAGAACCAAAGTTTTCTAGAACTACATTTAAAATATAAAAAAAATACTAAAAGAAATAAAATTATTTGGTCCTGAAATACGAATATGCTTTGTCATCTTGTCTGCAACTCCATTGGCATCCCGACTGACGTAACTGCTATGAAAACCTCTGAAGTTTTGTAGTATCGAAAACGCTTTATCCGGAAAAAGTTTACTCCGTCATTCGACTTCGATCTTCTTACCTGCTAGATATTTTACTATATTGACGCTATCAACTTCAAGATCTAGATTGGTGATGTCATTTTTCGTTGCCCATGTTGCTGCTAAGAGCGCTGCCTGGCTCTCAACTTCTTCAGGAGTGAAAACTAATAACTAGTGGCAGTGCCTTTCTCTGATCGAACCTGTGTAGTTATGACAAATTAAATTAATTCCCGCATAAATGATATAATCAATAAAAGAAGCATCATAATTTATTTTATCCCAATCTATTTCTGGTCTAATCCAATGTGACTTCTTCTTGTGTTCCTTGGGTTGTTGACCTAGCTGAAAATGTTGATTCTCCAGTTTGTCATAAGAAGCTAAGTCTTATTTTATTAACATAATGGTTTTGGAAGGATGTTCTTCTTCTTCGGAATTAAGGACCTGCTTGCATCTGGCTTTCCAGATATGTCAATAAACTATGGCACTCACATCTGCACACTGATGATATTTGTCGTCCTAGCCTTCTGGGTCATGAAACCAAGACATGAACCATTCCCCTATAAGAACGCTATCTAGATTCCCAATCCCTGTGCCAAGCTCGAACCAAACAGCTCTCACAAAGGGACAATCTCGAAAAAGATAAAGAATTGTCTCCTCATGATAGTTGCATAAAGGACAAATCGAGCTTTCTAAATGAATTGTAGTGCTGAGAACAGACCTAACTGGAAGGCTATTAGTTATCAAATATCTAAGCAAATAACATATAAAAACCCCAAAATAATTTCTCTTATTTTGGGGTGGGATATAACCCATCCAAAAATGAGCCCCGATTCATTTTTGAAAAGCAAACTCCAAAATGAAATGAATAATTCTGGAGTATTTTTTTTGTTTTTTGTTTAGAAATACCCTGTCGAAATTCAGATCATTAATATCATCAACGAATCTGTCTACTTTTTTTTTTCAAATTTGTTTAACAATTTTATTTGTTTTTCTCGTCATATCTAAATACCAAAATACCTTTACATTTCTAGCACATTGGATTAGTTGAGTCCTTTTCTTTTGGAGGGACTAAATTTCTTATTTGTGGCCCAATAATTTGAATTTCAGCAAAATCTATTTGTCTGACAAAATAGAGGTTATAGTTTACAACGATGTTATGCTTCAAAAAAAAAACAAAAAACAACAACGATGCATCTTATGGAGTGATCAGTGATGAGAGAAACCAACCGATCTTCCACAGTGTGTAAAAAGATCGCATTAGGTACAATACCAGTTTGGCATCTAGCGTGGGAATGCAGTATTGTTTCATGCTAAATAAATTTTTCTATCTTGTTATGTGTTAGATTGAGTAATTCGTTTTGCCAGAATTAAGCATTTGCTTCTTAGTGTTCAGAAATCAAAATCAACTTGAGCGGCAATGTAGTGAAATTTGTTAATCGGTTCACTGCCTTGTCCGCTAGCTTGTACTACCTTATATAAGCTGACCCTTCCATCTTTAAATGGATCTGATATCCCTATTGAAGCTTCTTGAGGTAAAAAATCAACATCTCAAAACTATATTTCTTGCTTCAAGGATCCTTCTATGCGGCCATCTACTTCAATTAAACTGGCATTTGAAGAACCGAGGAAAGATGTTAAGGATTTTGCTTACTTCCCATCAGGTGAATTACAAACTCATATATCTTCTTATGAATCTATTGTTGTTGGGTACTTTGTGGGAAAAAGACTGGATTTTAATTTTGTGAAAGAAAATTTAACTACCCAATGGAATTTTAAAGGGAACTTTTCTATGACAATCCATGGAGAACAAGGCTTTATGTTTAAATTTTCTCAAAAAGAAGATAAAACCAGGGTTTTAGAAATTGGATCTCTTTATATTGCTAGTAAGCTGTTTCTTATTCGTCCTTGGTCACCATTTATAGAATAAAAAATTGTACCAATTAACTATGTTCCTATATGGATGATTCTCAGAGATGTTCCTTTACATCTCTGGAATGCAACTGGATTTTCTATAATTACAATCCTGGTAGGAAAACCAATCATGACAGATGCTCCAACCGTAATGAAGACCAGAATGACTTTTACAAGGGTTTGTGTTGAAATTGAAGCCTCATGTTCTTTTCCTCTTACTCTCCTATTTCAAATTGATGACAATAAGTATGAGGTGAGGACTGAATACCCTTGGAAACCCACTGCTTGCTCTCATTGTAAAATCTTTGGACATATAAGTGATAAATGTATCACAAAATCTGTTCCTAAGTTAACAAGGAGGTGGGTTCCTACAATTACTAGGGCAGGCAAGCCTTTACTCAATGAAGAATCTAATGGTGATCTTTCTCTTCATGGGACTGTAAGTGCTAATAAGGAAATTATTTCCGATTCTCCTCTAGAGACTGCTCAGGATGGTCACCCAGTTGTAAAAGAGAAAACTCTAGTTGGGGTAGTGAATAAAGAAGCTGAAGCGCTGGAGAAGGTGGTTCAACCAGCTGATGAGAAATGGACATCATATACAAGAAGGAAGAAGAATTCTAGGAAAAAAGATGAAGTTCATAAGCAAGAGGCATTAAACTTTTTAAACTCCTTCAGCACGTTAGACTCTGACTCTGAACCTTATGGTATGGAGATTTTTGAAGAATATCCAGATTTTCATGATCTTGATGTCTCTAATTCTGGAGATATGGTATCTTCAAGTGAAGATATGGAATTAATGAAGATTAAATCTCTTTAAGTTATCTCAAAAAGGATACTATTGACTAGAACTGAAGAAGTGGAAAAAATGTTGAAATATTCAGTTTTATTAGGAGTAACTAGTGGGAGTTCAGAAGAGGGATTTTTTTTTTTTTTTGTGAACTACATGATAAATTTCAAAGAAAGGGAGCTTGGAAAACTAGGAGTGAAGGATGATCTGGGCATTGAAAAACTAGGTAGGAGGCATTGAAAATCTGCCAAGAAGAAACAGTAGCTGGTTGTTGTTTAGTGTTTTTTTTGTTGCTAGGACCTTATTGCTTTTTGTGTTCTGAGTCTGGATTTTATATGATCTCGTATCTGCACTGTTATGCTTTTTCTTTTATTATATGCTTTCTTTTTTTGTTTTATCAATAGGTTAACCTCTCTCTTCAAAAAATAAATAAATAAGCTGACCCAATATTGATTCTGCTCTTTCACAAAAGAAAGATGGTACTATAAACCGGCTTCTCAACATTAGTCATTTATTACTGCAGTACTACTACTTGGACTTTGTGGCTTTTGTAATACAATGAATGAACTATTATTCATCGATGGCTTGCATTTGGCTCGATTGTCCAATCTTTATAAACCTAAGTTACCTAATTGAAATGCAATATATTAATCTCCACAGCTCCTCTTAACCAAATACGAGAATGAGATGGGATGAGAATTTTCAAGTCGTCGCTGCCGTTATCATCATCGTCACTACTTAGTTCCCTACATCATAATAATAATAATATTATCCTAGACATTTTAATTGGTCAACAGTTTTGGGAAAAAAGAATTTGGTCTTATAAACATTTGTAGAAAGATGCTCTGATTACCTAAAGTTAAAGGTAAAACAACTTCTCCTTTTGTCATTAACAACAAAGTCTAATATTTTAAGGTCTCTTAAAGTCATACAACAAAACAAAATCCAGGTTTTATCTCCTCACGTATCTTCTCAAACGACAGCTTTCGATGGAGTAAGTTAGTAAACAATGTAATCTTCCCAATTACAAGTCTTTGATTCTCACCATGTAGCTGCTGAAGATCAAACTAATTTCAAGGATTCAGGACTCATAGTATTTAGTTATGCAGGTAAAAGGAAGCACATTTGATATTAGTTGAACATTTACAAAACTCTCCTGGTTTCAAATGTATATACCAATTCAGATGCTAGAACTTGTTTATCTAAAAAGAGTTGATTATATATCTCGCAAATGAGTAATATTTCCTTAAACCACGGAGGCAACAGTATATTACACGAGCATTTAACCATAAACACACACCTTCACGAAAGAATCAATTAACAAAGGAGAAAATATTAAAGCATCTCCAACAGAAGGTGAGAATTTTATTTTCTCATGACACATAAGATTTTAGATCCTTATCTAAATTAAATTTATCTCCAATAGTAAATCCTACAAAGTAGAAGAGATACCAAAATAAATACAAAGGTCTTAAGAGAAGTCTTATCTAGACCTTCGAAATGTCCTTTATGTCATTTTCTAAAACTATTTTTCTAAACCAATAGGATAAAGGAAATCGCCTTTATTCTTTATCCATAAATGGAATCATAAAAATAAGACCCCGCACCATTGGAGATGCTTCATGAGCAAAATATTCTTATTTTTTGCCATATATATAAAATCCCACAAATAAGGGTCTAAATAAGACCTTCACATAGGATTTTTAGCACCCACTATTGAGATGCTCTTAGTATTTG
>JAJJMC010013841.1:8709435-8799876 GCA_023531435.1 Papaver californicum
TCACATAGGATTTTTAGCACCCACTATTGAGATGCTCTTAGTATTTGAGATGATCCTTGGGTACCTAATGTATTGGTTAACCGCCTGAGAAATTTGGGATATCATTCGGATCAAGTTAGAGCATTTCCAATAGTGGATACTAAAATTTATATGTGAGGTCTTATTTAGACCTTTTTCGATAGGAGTTTACATATATAGTAAAAGTAAGATCTTTTGTCTCATGAACCATCTCCAATAGTACAAAGTCTTATTTTTTAAGTTTCATATGTGGATAAGGAAGAAAAGCTATTTTCTTTATTTTAAATCGTTTTAGTATATTTTATCTAGTATAAAAATAAACAATAATTATTTTTTTAGACTTTCTCTAAAACCTTTAATTGCCATGTCACCACACTCTTAATATGTAGGATCTAACCATTGGAGATGAATTTTTTTAAACATGATATCTAAAATCCTAGGTGGCATAAAAAAATCTAGACTTTTGAATACTATTGGAGATGCTCTAAGTATGATGCAAAATCTTACTATCCTAAGTTCAAGGAACTTGAATGTGGAGTTATTACCAGAAATATTTCCTCCCGATAGTTTGGCCAAAATAGAGGACTCGTAATTAACTAGTGAAGACACTATAGACCGGGACGGATCTAGGTTTCTTTCTAGGGTTGGACTGTCATTGATTTTTGCGGCGGACGAAGGCCACGACAAACTTTTTGGAATGATTCACATAATTAGTGGATAAATGTGATTTATCTACATAATACTTGATTTATAACTAAATAAAGATTAAAATGGACAACAAAAAAAAATAGTAATAAAATGTGATTTGATAAAGAAAACTAAGGTTTATGGAAGAAAAATAGTTATATTTAAATAAATATTTGGTTTTACTTCTTTCGTAATATAGGCTAGAAATACATTAGCTAATTTTATTTATGGGCTTAAATCAAAATTCACTAATTTTCATAACTAAAATTTTGGTAGAAAAAAATTAGGGACGGGTTATAGCCTCACTTAGACCCTATGGAATATTCTCTTACTGGGTTAAAATTCAAGCTCGAAAATTCACCACCAAATCTTTTTACAAAACAATGTCAGTTATGAGTCATCCTAATTCTTTTATTAATAGTTTTCCTTGGAAGAATTTTTGGAAGTTTAAAGATCTCCCCAAGAATTTTGCTATTCGTCTGGAAGGTCGTGCTTAATGGTGTAGCAGTTAAAGAGAACATAGGAAAATTCAGTTCTACTATTAATCATCCTTGTCATCTTTATTATAGCCAGATGAAGTCAATTCTTCATCTATTTTTTGAATGACAGATTGCCAAGAATGTGTTTTATGATTTTCCTTTTGAATTTCCTGATATTTCAGGAGTTAGTGATGTGAAAGAATTTATCACGAAGCAGATGCAAATTGGAGATATTGGTCAGTTCTCTAAAAGCAAGCACTATGGGGCTTGAGAGTCTCATTCAAAATAAAAGATTTGATCAAATTTGACCAAATTTGGTCCTATTATATATGGGTAGAGGGAAATCCCCATTCACCCAAAACTCAATCAGAGTCTTATTCAGGTGAAAGAGCAAATGAAAGTCTTCACTATACAACTAAAAATTTGTCATTTGAAATAAATTGAGAAAAAACAGCAAACCGTTTACCATATAAAATTGAAATAAAAACTTATGACAAATAATTTACCGTTACCATATAAAATTGAAATAAAAACTCATGACAAATAATTTACCGTTTTTTTAACGGCTTTCGGTTTGTTGTATAATTATATAAGATCTTTCTACGATTAACCATTTGCCGTATTTGTAAAACTTTCAAATTTATATCAATCAATGCATCAACATTTAATATTTTCTTACGTAATTCTTCTAGTGTTAAATTATATGAACAATCAACATTTCCAAAACTTTTTAATACTTTTATTCCTGTTTCGCCAAGTTTTTCAGAAACAAGTATTGTTGGTTTTGTTTCTTTTGTGATATTTTTTGTTTCTGATAATGGTCCTAATTTTTCTTTTGTTTCATCTGTGTAACTGTTTTTAATCACGAAAGATCTTGATTTTTAGTAAGATGCTTTTAATAAGATTGTTGGTTTAAATGGTGGGAGAAATTATGATGAAGATCTATTTGGTGATATATTACAATTTGATAACGATGATAAAAAGGAAATCTTTGTAACTAGAATAGATTTTGCAAAAATAATTGCTTTTTTGAAATTTCTAGAGAGAGAAAATATGTGTTAAGATTTTAAAGAGTGAGAGAAAGAAGGCACAAGAAGAAGAAAATTAATCAGGTGGTTGGACGAAATTTGGTTTTCCAACTGTTTTTTTCTTTCCAAACGACAAACAGTTTTTTGTATAGACTACTGTAACTCTATCCCATGGTGGGATTTGCACTCCTTCACCTAGACTTTCTTTCAAGTTGATATAGATAGACTCTTTTAGAGTCTATCCCATAGTCATTGTTATAAGGAAAAATATATGAAGATGGCTTGGGATGATTTTAGAAGTCATTATAGTGGTCAGTTAAACTCGATACAAGGAAGTCAAGTGGAGATGAAATATTACAAAAATGAAGATGTTGCTGAAGTATGTGAAATTCCTCATACTAACTTAGTTAAAATTAATGTTGATGTGGCTTTTAACTTGAACTGGTGTGCAGCAGCGGTGGCAGAAGATGATGAATGAAGATACTTGGGGTGTAGAAGCATTTTCTTTATTGACACCTCATCTCTTAAAGTAGAAGTTAGAGCTTATAGTCTATGAATCGTTCACGCAAGAGAATTGACTCTGCAAAAGGTTATTATAGAAGGTGACGCTGAAGTTGTTTCCATGGCTATCAATGGTCCTCTCAATCAGATTCCGGCTAACATCAAAATGGAGATCATGAGAGTCAAGATAATTGTTTTGAATTTCAAAATATTGGGTTTAAGTATGTACGTAGAAACGCTAATACTATAGCACATGTTTTAGTAAATATGCATATTATGAAAATGTATCTAAGAGTTGGTTTACACATGACCCTCCTTATGGTATCTTACATTTTCCCAATGCACAGTCAGGGGTAGTCGATTTGTTTATATGAATAGATGACATTTTCTCTTTTAAAAGGAAAAGAAGATTAAGAGTTGATTATATACACCTCATGGCACCAAAATAGAAAGGTTTTACTAATAAGAGGTTTTGTATCTATGGTTAAGTGAGTTTCTGTTGTGAGTCTGCTGACAAATAAAAATAGTTGAAAAAAAATTATTCAAACATGGATCCTAGATAACATTCAGTAAATTCTTTGGGGTTAATGCTCCATAATAGAAAACAAAGTAAGACATAAAAACAAGTTTATGATATATTTGCGTAACATAGCTTGTTGATAGCTGAAAAAAAGAAGTGGTTAGTTACCCGTTAAAACAAAGGAAAAACAGAACAGAAGGATGGAGAACTAAGGTATGATTTTATTTTATTTTGATAGGTAACTTGAATTTTATTGGAAGGATAAAAGTTCATAAAACATGCACAAAACTATAAATAAACACCAGCCAAAAAGGGGGTCAAAGAGCCGCCCACAGAAGTCCCAATAAAAAAATTTAAAGAGCCAACTGTAGATGGTGGGTTTTTATCAGGATAAAATAATAAAATACCACAGGTGCTCAGACACCAAATCAAGAATTGTGGTAAACACAAAACATAGCTTCTTCTAGCTAAATTTAGCCTTAGCCACGTCAATCCTTGCTTAAGAAAGCAACCAATGACATAAACATCCTTCATTAGTGTTTGTGGATAAAAATGACTTGAGGGTAAATAGGGAAATGATGAAGAAGACTAATGGCAGTCGGAGCAAATAAGAGATCAAGCTATGCCAGTCGATGCAAGTCGCATGAAGGTGAAATCAATCAAATACCAAATTGGTTAAACGCTAAATATGTGTACTGTATAAGTACTTTTAAGATTCGAGAGATCAACCTGTAGGGAGGGAAGCAGAGAGAGTATTGAGATCAATTGGATTGAATGTCAATGATGATGAGGTGTGTTAAACTGATATGGAGATGAAAGTGAGTTTTATGAGAGTCTCAAAGATGATAGATGTGTGATCATTCAAGTGCTTGTCAGATAAAACTATTTTCTTTCAAATCTCTCCAAAATTTCCTGTTATTTTTCGATAGGTTGAAGAACCTATTTATAGCAGAAGAAGTTAAGACATTGATCTCGTAAGTGGTGGAAGTTGCAAAGAACTGGGACAATAGAGAAGTGGAAATCGTGTGTTGATAACCAACTCTATCTTGATAATGGGTCTTGACAGTTACGCAACCACTATTCCATTCACTCGACACGAATTTTATACTTTCTCATCGTGGGTGTGTTGTTACACCACACGTGTTGTAGGCCGCCATACCAAAACCTTACTGAATATCCCCCATGTTACATAATTGATGTCTCTAGCATGGTTAAGTCTATTTTATAAACATGTATTAACTGGTCAGTTGTTGACCTAGCTAGACTGTCGGTCTTAGCATATAGATGATTCTAGCATGTTGACTCATTGATGGATGAAGCACCAGTTGTGTGCTGAAACAAGCAGTGATGTTTAATAGATCGTAGATGTAGAGAGTCTGGTCGATATTGACGTTGGTAGTTGTGGTATATCATTGTGTCAGCTGAGGAGCAATGATACTCGAATGATCTTCTTGAATTAGTAAGCATATGTCTAATAAGATTACTGGATCGATCAAAGACGTGTGTATTACCATGAGTAAAATCGTATGAGCACTGAGTCGTTCGAACATCAAGTTGTTCGAGCCTCAAGTTGTGCGATCTTCAAGTCGCATGAGCGCTAGATCGTGCGAGCACCAAGTTGTCTGAGTATCAACTCGTGTGGGCATCAACTCGTGCGAGTGCTAACGATTGTAATAATATTTAGCTTCATCATAGTAAGATAAATTAAGGTTATTTAAATATTGGTAGCAGGAACAATCAAAATAGTAAACCCTAATATGATAGATGAACCAATGACAGGTAAACCAAATGGCATACAGATCATGGTAGATGAGGGACTAGTGGAGAGACCAACTAGAGAAGAGGGAAAATCCCAGAGAAGGAGGACCGACCAATGTGGGACCGTTCAAAGGTAGGTCCAACTATGGAGTAAGCACGAATTTGATAGTCAGTGGGACTATGCTTCGTAAATTATGTCATCTCTCTAGCAATATTTTTGATAATATTTCAAAGAGAGGATTTGGTGTAAAAGCCAATTGGTGTGAAGACCAAAATTTAGGGAATATTAAAATAATAATCTTTTAATTGAATGGTAGCAGAACCATTCTATATAGCTCTACAGAGCTATGGTTTTTGAAGTAAGAGAGTCTAGATTTTGGTAGAAAGAACAAAAAAGTTTTAATTGAAAGAGGAAACCGTAAAATAAAAATAAAAATAAAAATAAAGTTTGGAGAAAATATGGGAGTAGTGACCGGCCAAGGGAGGCCGGTCGGTTGGTACCGGTTCCACATTCTCCGTATTTTCTTATTATTTTTATTTTCTTCTCTCATTTGGTCTTTAAATCTATTGCTCCTTAAAGATTTGCTCTTTAAAGCTTTGATCTGCGAAGCAAGAGCATTATTGTTATTTACATCCATGGGTGCTAGTCCTTATGCCTGAAAAATTTCAGATATGATGTCTTTTAGTAAAAACTCTGTAGATTCTTCATACGATGTCTGTTTCTGATGATCATCCCCAATTCAGAATCTTGAAATCGCTGGCTACGTCCCTCGAGGAACGATTTAGGTTTTGAGCTCATTTCGGTCGTCAAACAGCGTAAACAATAACCTTCTAGGAACTTTTAGCTGAAATTCTGACAGTTTTCAGATTGTAGTTCGTCTAGGGTTTGAATCATATCTCCTAGACCGTTATTCGGCATGAGATACCCTTTTAGTATGTCATAGTAGACATGTAAGGGAATATATATTGTTTATAACATTTTTTACCATACCCCACCCATTGTCATGTTTTATAAGGTGATTATAATGATGTGTCAGAAATATGGTATTAACCAAAAGTAGGGTTTTCCTGTACTTCGACCAATGTTGAGATTTTTAATGCAACCAACATTGGGAATGTGTATTCAAGCTCAACCAATCATTATTAGGTCTTTAGTTTTGCGTTTGGCATGATGGCGACTTAGTGCATCTGTGCGCAGCTTGTTACGTTATGATAAATCAATATTATTCAAATATAGTTTAAACATTGATGTAAGGTCACTCTAAATATTCAACCAGGGAATATAAAGAGGAATTAAGTTTCTCTATGCTAATAGTAAATCTATCTAGGAGCATTGACATCCACTCAGAAACAAAAAAAAGTGTTCTGGATGTTTATTCTGAACAGTCGAAAATCATCTGGGGACGAACTACGATCAACAACAGTGATATTACGAGGACAATGTTGCTTTACACTAGTGTGCAATACATCTAGGAGCTGCCCTATCATTGTAGAGGAGTAAGCAATGAGTTGTACAATACCAATATTGTATGTAAAATTATGAGAGCTCATCCAAGTGAGGTTTTAATATCATATGTATATTCTTAGAGAGAGTGCAGGATCAATATGAGATGTATGTAGTAAGCATTAGATATTTCAATTCCCTTTCGGAATATAAAATAAGAATTTTATGCTTTTGATGTCGGCTCAGTAGCATTTACAAAGTTCTATTATTTATGTGATTCTACTTCTGGGTAGAGACAATGTAGTTAATCTCGGATCTCGGTCTCATCGCGGCCGGGACCTTGACACCTTGATAACGATATCTCGGGGAGATTATCGGCGAAATCTCGGAATAACTTCCAAATCTTATATCCCCTTTTTACACAGAGAAATCTCCAACTTTAAACTAATTCAGCACCATATTACACTAATTAACAGCATATCAACTACTCATGGTTCACACAATAACTCAATTGAACTAATTCTACTTCAATTTTCTAACCTAACAAGTGCTCACACAGGAAAATTATCTCAAACAACAACAAAAACGAAGCAAAATCAAGAGGCGTTGGGAGTCCAAACCTTTTGAAACAACTGCAAAATCTGATCTCCATAAGTAGAACATTTGAAACTCATCAAATGAATAACTTTCCCAAAGAAATATAAATAAACAACAAGAGCAATCCCATGAGCAGCAGCAGCAATAAAACCAAAAACCATTAGGAACCAATCAAAAGTATCAGCATAAAAAAATAACCTAGAAAACAGAACATCAGCTGGTGGTGGTTCCATCTCATCATCTTCACCATCCATTTCATCCTCATCATCTTCTAATGGCACTTGCTGTTGGTAACTCTTATTATTATTATTCTTAGTTATATACGGTGATGGTGATTCAGGTGGTTCTGATACTTCGGATACCGATGTTAATGGTTGTATATGTGGTGGTGAACACCCAACTAATCCTCTTGATACCATCATGATACCTTCAAACTAAAACCCTAATTAACTCTTCATCACTTCAAAAAAATCCCCAAATTTCAAACCCTAAATTAATCTGTGAGTTGTGCTATTGGTAACCAAACTTTGAGCTAAGAAAAACCTATTACTAATTTCTGTCAATCTGAAACCCTACTTGTTTTATGAACATGAGAAGATTAAAAGCATTCTGAAAAACTGAAATAGGAAAAGTAAAGAAGATGATGAGAATCGAGAGATATAGAGTAAATAGAACCGTTGGATTCGTCAATCAATCTGAAACCGTCAGATTAGAATAGTAAATACCCATTGTAACCTAGATTCGGGGACTCGTCTCGGCCGAGATACGGGCGAGTTGTCCGATATTCGCGTTCATTTATCGTTCAGCGATATTTGAAGAATCGTCAAGGTCTTGAGGCGATACCGCGAAAAACGCCGTTATCTCGGCCGTAACGGCCGAGATTGACCACATAGGGTAGAGACGGTTTTACTATTTTATCCCTCTTTAAGACGCAAACAAATGGCCTAGCGGCCTAAAAGTGCGTTTTTATGTCAAGATTGTTAGAAGCAATTCTACACTTCCCGATACAAAGTTATGATAAGGGAGCAAATAGTAATGAATCAATGGATGAATTATATACCATACTCTTCATATGTATATGCTCTACAACATAATGAAAAAACACATCAATCGGACAAACGATCTAAGAGATATGATCAAAACATTCAACTAAGTCGCAGCTGAAAATTCATGAATTCTTCACGACTTTTGTCTGTTTCATTTTTTGAGGCCATGAACGAACTCAAAACTCAAATCCTTCTGTAATGTGAGATAGCTGGTATTCTTCGCATCAAAACGTTGGGGTAGGTCATCGAAAACGTACCCAGTATGAAGATTTTACAGCGTTTTCAGAGAAAACCCTAAATCTAAATTTTATGACGACGAAGTTCATGAAATTATTGATTCTTCCACTAAAATAAGAAGAAGAAGCCGAGAGGGAAAATGATATCTTGTCCGTCCAAGTCTAAGGGGATGATGCGCCCTTACCTTGTCCTTCTTAGCTTAAACCACTAAGCTTGTCCAGTTTAACTTTAACACAAAGCTTGTCCATCCTAGGGTTTAAGCAATACTTACTTGTCCGTCTTAGTCTAAGCCACAAATCTTGTGCGCCTTAGTACTAACCACAAATCTTGTGTGTTTAGTACCAACCTCAAAACTTGTGCGTCTTAGTCATAGCTACAGACCATGTGTTTCTTAGTCTAAATATATATATCTTGTTCGGCTTAGGTAAACACATACCTTGTTCGTCTTAGTACAACTTCAATACACATGTGTCTTAGTATTTGCTTTAAAACTAAGGCGTCTTACCTTTTAGCACAAACTTGTGCGTGTTATCCTATAATCCTAAACTAATATTTCTTAGCATTAATCATAAACATAATGCTCTTAGGTGTTAGTACCAAACACTAATGCGGCTTAGTTTTAATACCAAACACTAATACGTCTTAGCATTAATACTAAACATAATCCAAGCAGTATCCCAATGTTCATCCGACTTAGGCATTAGCGTTAGCACTTAATGCTTGCATATTTGGATTTGCTCCACATATGCAAGCTTCAGAACCCTAATTTTCCTATCAAAGGCCATACAAAGCCTCAATTATATATGTGACCTCTCACACATATATTTTCATGTGCGGCTTCACATACATATTCTCATGCTCAGCAGCATACACTTATGTCTGCAAAACAACCATGTCAATACAAATTGACCTAGTTGAACATACTGTTCCTCATAAATAAAATAAATAAATATTTTATTGGTTTTGCTAGACTCATCAGGTCAGTCAAGCAAGACAAATCTTTTTAGTCGAAAGACTAAGCAAGTCTTATCCGACTTAGTATTATTAATATTACTTAATACTACAAAAATTACATGAGACATCAAAGATGTCACAAATGGGGGGATATTCACTAGGGTAATAGTCTGGAGGTCTATGAAACATGGTGCAGAAATGCACCCACTACAGAGAAAAACTCTAGAAAGTTCGATCAACAGTTGAGTAGGAAGTTGTAGGTTGAGCAACTGTTTATTCAACCTCAAACAGAATAAGGAGCAATTGCCAATACTTTTTCCACCTTCTCCACTTCACCACTACTCAACCATCGACACTTTCTTCCAGAGAGGAGGTCAGGTGAACGGTTAGAATGGCCATGATAATAAAATAGATTTTTCAATCTATTGAATTGACCATGACATGTCAACAAGTCTAAGTTTGAAACAAGTTTAAAACATAACAACATCGAACAACTCGATCACTCAATCTTCTCACACACAGAAAACTTGTTCATAGCTACCAATTGCATCCTACAAAGTATGATATTCTGACTTCAATATGTCTATCTCTTCCCTCTCTAAAACCAACCCTTCTCCTTCTCCTTTGTGACTGAAGCAAGAATGGAACGACCATTGCTTGGTTCGAATCTAAATAAAATATTTCAACATTACAAATGTTTTAAGGATTAGACGAATTATCACATGGTCACCCCACTTTTCCCCTGTTTCAGAAGCGGTTGATCTTAAGTCAGGTTCAATAAATAACTCTCAATATTAATTCTTCTACTACCAACGTTCATAACACCCCCTCCTCCATCTGGTCAAAATACTGAAGAAGTAAAGGATGCAAAGACTCCATTTACCACAATCGATGTGATGCAGATACAGGCAATCGACTACAACTACACCTGCTTTAATGTAGAGAGCCAGACCTACTACAAATGAAGAAGCCTGTGAGACTTGTGTTAACAAACGACTCACAAGTAAGTGATACAACATTCAACCATCCGTGGGTGTTATGATTGAAGGAGGAAAAAGGAAAGCTGCAACACCAGAGGAATAACCCAAGCATGCAACACCAATTCCAACTCCAGTATCACAGGCAGGGAAACCAAATGCAAGCGGCACTAGCGACATCCCCAGCATTGCACTACGTCAATAACAACCAAGGGAAATTCCGGTCTCTCCTAACTTCCCCAACTCTTATGAGATACATGATACACCATCAAGTTACCTCCCATTTAATATCCAACAACATAACAAGAAATAACAAAGCTCAGGAAAGTTGCACTTAGGGACTGAAAGAGTACACAGAAAGCCTCTATTTGTCATGAGTTTCAACAAAGAACCTATCAATCAAACAACTCAATCGATAACGGAACACATATGTGAGCTTCTCTACTGCTCGAAGGCACAACACAAAGACATTTTTACTGCTCTCAATTGTGCCTAAAAAACGACTATCTTTTAAAAATAAAATATGTCATGAAGCTGCTCAGATAGATGAAGGGAAAAAAATGTGACTGGGGACTGCTCACCACTACTTGTCTCCAGGGTACAAAATTTGGTGAGATACTAATTGATGCATGTTGTTATCAACATCATCCCGGTCAATATACTCAAAGCCATATACATACTCACGGAAGAAATAACATACTTACATCAATCGTCCATTCCGCTAGCAGACGACTACCTCAAGTCATGTTTCTTTCTCTCCTATTAAAGATTAATGCACCAGCCTCCTCACCTTACATAACAGAGAGATCCTCATATTGCGCAACCACAATCTATATCCAGTTGTGAACCCTTAGGTCTTCTTCTAAGACCGACTACATATGAGATGCAGAGCCAGACATGTGCACTTCATCTCATATTGCTTGACAGCCTCGACTTCGGGGCCGATTTGGACTCCAATTTTCATCCAAGTTCTTACTCCAACCATAACACATCAGCAACAACCAACAATACATGATTAATTTCTAGAAATATGATAACTCCATCAAATAATGTTGTGTTTATCCTAGTAGTGGATTCTAAGTGAGCAACCCTTGGGGACTGGCCACTGGCACGAGTCTTCTCTTCCCCAACACATTACAAGATTCACCATCTCTGAAAAAATGGTTATTCAAAGAATTGGATCGTTGATGGAAAGTTCCAATAAAGTTCACTCACTCCCTGAAGACTCAACGTCGTCATCAATTTTAATCAGAGTCAATTGGATCGCTAAGTTCAATAACATACAAAATTCCAATTCAATTAGGCTACTACTGTCAGGCACATACACTACGCCAAATCAACCATTTTGCAACAGATATTTCTGTCCCCCATTACAAATTGCAGCAACGTCTAATGCACTTATATAAAAGTTGCTTTAGTTAAAGCAACCTTTATATAAGTTAGTAAAATAAAAGTTAATGCAACGTTTTGACTGAATTTAAGCAACATATGTAATTGCTAATCAAAATAAAATTAGAAAGAAAAATAGTTTTTCATTTTACGAATTTCCAATATTATCAATTTTTTTTTTTTAAATCCAATATTTAAATTTATATACCTTCATATACAACTCTCATATACCATCCACTGTATGTTAGTAATTTAACATACAACTAATATAACCAACAAATAATATTCATTGCACAACTAAGAGAAAGTTGGATTTTATATTGCAATATTATCTATAAATTTTTCGACAATCTACCAGAAAATATATCAAACAGTGCTCAACATTTGTAGTTATATGCTTCAAAAAAAAAAAAAAAACACTTGTACTTCTACCTGCACAAATGCTACTCAATAGATCGTTGATGCTACACACATGAGTTTGGAATCACTATCTACTTAGCATTATCCTACAATGTGCAGGTAGAGGTACAAGTGTTTTAAAGAGCTCACATGGATCATCTGGGTAATCTCAGCAATACACTGCTGCCTTGTATGGATTTTATTAGAAAAATTGGTCATGACATCAGGAACAGATCCAGGTAGAGGCACTTACAACCCTGATCCATCAACAACAGAAACTGCATAAGAAAAGGGAATCTGCAATTACTTATAAGGAAGACAAAGACACAACCGAAAAGTAAAACATGCACTATATGTTGTAAATAACATAAATGTTTTACTCCATACAGAAAAAACAGGAAAACTAAAATGTTAGAAAACATGAAGTATGAACATGTGCAGCAATCGAGAATGTAATGTTAATAAATCATCATGAAATCAAATCCACTACTTCACAGCCTCAGGGAATGTGTAGTAAGTCTCAAAGGGCTATATCTCTATACTTACAAAAAAAGGAACGAATTTAGAAGTTGCAATTCAACTAAACACACACTTTCAGGTACTTGATGCCGCAAAAACAACAACTATGACTTTTGAACTCAAAAACAACTAAGGATTTTAAGTTAAGTAAAGAATTGTAAGATTAACCACGTATTTATAACTGCAATCAATTGGCTAAACATATATTTAATCTATTCTACAGAGAATGAAGTATAATACATGTTAATCCGAGATTTCTCAGATCCCAAAGAACTAAATGGTTGTCAGTACCTCCAGTAACCAATCTGCATTTTCTCCTTGTGAACGCAAACGCTAATGCCTGAGCATTTCTTTTCACTTGTTGCATGTAAGCCTTGTACTCAGGTGCCACGACTTGTTTTAGAGCAATTACTAGGGCTGCAATGTGGTTATTGTGAGGTCCACCTTGCAATGATGGAAAGACGACAAAATTTATTCTTCCCTCCAAGTCATACTCCTTATTTCATCCACCTGATTCATTATTGTCCCTCTTTTTCTTGGTTTTAAGCCTTTCCTATAAGAGACGATACCTCCTTTGGAACCGCAGAGACCTTTGTGAGTTGTTGAGGTCACAACATCACAATAATCAAAGCGGCTTATGCATTCCTGTAGACCATTCAAATTAGACATCCGTGTTAATTTTCCAACAATGGCACTGCGTAATTTAAGCTTAAATCATCACAAAAGTAGGTAGTCCAAGTAACATGGTAGAAATATGTCAGCACACATGCGAATTTTACTTTCACTTCTGCACGAGTAGAAAAAAACACATTTAAGAAGCCACAAACAAAATCATCAAGTTCAGAAAAAATTGAGCTGAGTGAGACTGCACATAGAAGTGCACAATAGGCAACACTGGGGTATCCTAAAAAATCTAAATCAAAACTTGGAAGCTCTAGAGACCTCTAAAATAGACCATTATAAACTAATTTTTACCATCTCATCTTAAGCCACCAAAAGTCGAGCTTCATAATTGTGATAACATAGAAACAAAACTCAGCTCAAGTCTGCAGGCCCTGCCCAAATAAACATGCTGTTTGTTAGCATCTAAAATTATACTTTTCAGTCCGACTAATGATAACATTAGGTCTATTCTTGCAAATGAAAGCCACTGCTGCTTTGTGACAGAACATGAAAGACATGAGGTGAAGCTAACAATCTTAAATCAACTTGCCCATACAAGATACTTAATCCAGATGAAAAAACAAGAACCAAACTGCAGTACACAAATATTTTTTAATGCATTCAACAATCTAACCTTCTATCTAGAGTATGCGTGTAGCATGCCTGACTACCTATTTATTCATATGTTCACAGTTGCACATGCTAATAGCCTCCAGGTTTGGTAGGACAATGGGTCCATGCATAAATGCAAGTCTGTTTCCAAACGTGGGAAGCATAACAAACACTATAGTTGCATAGATATAATTTGAGAAAATAGGGCCAAAACAAATAAATACATACAAAGACTTAAAACAAGACCTACCAACAGCTTCCCAACCAAGAACACTAAGGTAAAGAGAAACAAGACACATGCAACCCAAATGTCAGAGATACAGACCTACACTTGCTAAAGCATACCAGACTGTCAAGGATTTTCTAAGATTAAACATAATTAAGAAGATGAAAAAAGAACCACCGTTATACTAAATCTGCTACTTATAGCATGTCCACGATTCATGAATACGCCAATCAATCTAAGAATGATACCAAAAGACATATAAATAGTAAATTAAAGCAAAACAATATGAGAAGATTCCAAACCTTACCACGATTCAATTGCCCTATCTTCGAAGTTATCATAATCGATGTAGCCAGTATATGGGTTCACTTTATACGGGAAGCTTTCAAAGAAAATTGAGGCACCCGAAACTTTCTTCCCACTAGGTGCAGTGTACCCGTGACTCAAAAGTCCTCCAGAAGGTGAATCCAAACCCACAATCCTATCTTTAGGCATAAGAAGACCAGTGTATGCAGCAAAATTTGCAGAAGTACAAGAATAAGGCTGAATATTTACACCCCAATGATCATAATCAAGATGAAAATCAATTAAAGCTCTTTGTTGACGAAGTAACTCAATTTGATCAATATACTGATTACCGACATAATATCTCGCACCAGGTGCTCCTTCTGAATACTTATTCGTTAAATGGCTATCTAAGGCTTCCATTACAGCTTTATATACAAAATTCTCGGAAGCAATCAACTCAATACCTTTGATTTGCCTTTGTTTCTCCTTTTCCATAATTTCATGTATATCTGGATCAGCAACAGACAAAGGTTGATTACTCCAAGCCCTAACAGCAGATCGTCTAGTTTCAAAATAGGTATACATTGCTAAATATGACCATCCTATGATGATAAAAGTAATAATGGCAATAACAACTAGTAAATTTATTTCTAGCACTCACCTGAAGATGCAAACTCTTCACCATAGCACTCCTACATCTAAGCTCGTGCTGCATTGCTTTAAACTATGCATAGAAACAACCAAGACTTTGAATATTACAAAACTTACTTTATCTTTGCCTATATTTACTTCCTGCAAATTTCAACAATAATGCTCAACCAGTTCTCATCAAACACTAATCTAATATTCTGAAGCAGTGAAAATAGAATGAGAAGGAATGTAGTGATAAAACTGTCCATTAACATCTTACTGTTTGCTTGAGCAAGATGCTAGTTCTGCTGCTGCAACTTCTAAAACAAAAACATGATGCCTTAGCACTAATGAAATTTGTGAAATCAATCTCTTTATCTTTTATTCTTTGCTTCTATAATCAGCAGTGTCACGGGATGCTACCTTAGCACTAATGAAAATTTTGTGGTAGTGGTGTTTGTGTCACCATGATACAAAATCTTAAGTGATTCGAAGAATTTGTCCCTGCCATAAGTAATGCACATTTAGCTTTTACTGCCACAAATCATTTGACAACCAGTTTATTAGTAACACAATGTACCAAATCTTACTTGAGATACCAAAGAAGTGAGGTACAGATACATAAGTTAGAATGGTGGTATGCCGTTCAGCAATATAGCTTGCACAAGATCTAGCTTCAAGCAACGATCAACAAAATCCTCGTATCTTTGAAGTTTTACTAACCAAACTTCCAAAAGATTGTTGCTTTAAAACTTCATCTCAATTCATCTTCCCTAAACATAAAAGCAAATCAAGTACATGATCTGATGCGAAATTGGGGTTTTTCAAACCCTAGAGAGAGTAATGTAATCACAGTTCAGAGTTTTATTTAATGTAAAGACTGTGAACACAAAAATGAGAACTAGGGTTTATATTTGTACCTCCAATCCCACGATTCTCAGTATCGAAGAACTCTACAGCGAAGATGCAACTGCAGCACAAGTTAAAAATCTTCGATACCAAAGAAGCAAAAACCCCAACACACAAACCATACTTTGTTAATACTGCAACCAATTATTCATAGATCTTAAACCTTCGACTAAAAATCTTCAACAGCAAAAAAAGCAAAAAACTGAAAAAACAATCAATTTTCTAGGGTTACGAAAAATTCAAGTTAATATAGGATAGATCTAGATTTATGGTTTATGGGTTTTGATTATGACATCAAATTTTAGAAGATTTTGGTCTTAGTTTCTAGTTTTTCGGCTGAAATCATTAGGGATCTGAGAGTTGTTTTTGGTTACAGAAGAGGGGTTTTCGTGAGAGAGAAAAACGAGGTGTTCCTTGGCATCTTTTTAAGTCATGAGAGATAATGAAAAATAGAGACAAAGCTTTTTTCAAATTAAAAGAAAATAGAAAAAAATATCATGTTAGTAATATATAATAGAAATAACTGTCTGGGAGGGGGGGGGGGGATTTTCATGATTAAAGTTTTTAAGGGGGAAATCGATTAGTAGCTAGGAAAAGAGGGAAAGAAATTGAGGGCAGTGAAATTCAAAATTTTCTAAAAATAAATAAAATTGAATTAAACTAAAATCAGAATAAAAAATCCAATACTTATTACCTTGTAAATAGGACAACTTACAGTTACGCCATATTTTGCAACGTATATAAATGTTGCAAATACGTTGCTTAATTATTTTAAACAAATCATAATTTAAGCAACATTTTTTCCAATGTGCAACCGCACTCTAAGCAACATCTATATACGTTGCAAATCTAAAAAAGTGGTAATTTCCTGATATGGCGTAGTGATATGCTTTTCGTGTCTGACCAACTTGGATGGTCACAAGGATTCTAACACGCCACCAATGTCATCAAAGACACCGCCTCATCTCTGATCAACCTATAACACGGTCTGATCCACTATTCCGTTCGCTATCAGCTGATATCATCACTTGAGGTTTGCTCCACCTATTTTATGCTGAGGACGTCACCGACTCGAGATATTTGCGCATTACTTATATTGTTTTTGCCTATCTCCCCAATTATCCGCCTGTGACAACTGCTACCAGTCGGGAAGTACAATGTAACATCGAGCTTCATCTTTTGTCACAAAATATTCTAATCGAGCATCAAGAGCACCATACTCAGATAGATGCAGGGTTTAGCTCTCTTAAATACCTATAATACGAAGGTTAAGTTTATTCTTGGTAATGGAGTTGAAGGCTTTATATCAACTTCAGCGTTAAAAGATGAATACTCATGAGCAGAGGACTGTCTATCTCTTCCAGTTATTTCTCTGAAGTTAACATCCACTACTCTACCCCTACAAACGTTGGTTGCTCACCTTGGCTCGATGTTTGTGCACATGCATTGCCACTCATCGGGGTATACCACATACAAAGTCAAAATATATCTATAGAGTCAAGACACATAAAATTTATCAATCAAATTGTTTTAACATTGATGGAACTCAATTATAATTTAGACGAGTTATTTGCACTCTCTAATGAAACACACCTAAGCTGAAGTTTGTCTACATCAAGAAAACTATCACGGTTCATCACCAACTTCTCCTGACTCTGTCTTCCACCTTGCTGCTACCAGCTATAACTCGAGTCATCATCTCACACTCACTAGTGTTCTATCTCTTGTCTGCAACTACCTGCTACTGCCTGCAACTTCTTGTAGCATCAACTCCATGATGAAGCCACGCTACATCGAATTCGAAGTTCTTAGACACCTCCAAGAGGTATTCCTAGTCTGCTAGCATAACTTCAGAAATAGTGACCCTAGTCACAGTACATATCTCGGTCATGAACAAAATCTCCCTATATCAATACTCTCAGCCAACTAAAGCCCTTTTTTACTAATCATGTCAAGAGTGGGGACTGGCCCATGCTGCCTACTAATCATGTCGTGACACCGATCTACTGACAAATACATGCTATAATGAAGTTAAGGTTCCAGCCACCACTAGAAGGCTGACACAACCATCTCCATCCTGGATAAATACTCAACAAGCAAGGTCACTCCATATTCGGGCTCCTCCTTCTTAACTATTAGGATGTTGTTCAAGATAAATCTCATGAACTTCCATCTGTGTCTGCTAGTTGTGTTATCTCCGCCAACTTCCTGCGTCAAACCAAGTTGGTCAACCAAGTAATCAGATTTCCTTTCTTCAGCAATAGTGACAACCTGGAGATATGAATATGATGGATCAAAATGCTCCAAACACAAGGAACTCATATGAAGACATGAAGACATATAAATAAAGGATTATAAACTTATCTTGAGGCTTCCACAACGGAAAGGCACGTGCTAGGGTTTCTTACAAGATTTTCTTACGAGTACCACACCCAAACTATTACGTACTCAGTCCCCTAACTCTAAAAAACGTACTTATGGGTGAGGAATGGGGCAATGCATCCTTCGCAAAAGTTGTTCGTACATGTCTCTACTAAAACATAATGAAAGGGCATGCCAATAGGATACACGAGCTAAGAGATACGACTCTTACGCTAAATTCTATATAAACTGAAAATTTATAACAGGATTACTAATCACGGATGTTTGGGCATGACTGACCGACCTAACGAACTCCAAATTAATTGGTTCTTGCTTCATATGATAGCGTAGTCTCCTGGATTCAAAGTTTGGTGCCAACCACTGAAAAAAAACATCGGATGAAGTTTCTACAGCCTTAACAGTGAATGATGCGCAAACAGAAATTTCTAGACGAGATTTCTAGTGATTACTAATCACGGATTTTTGGGCATGACTGACCGACCTAACGAACTCCAAATTAATTGGTTCTTGCTTCATATGATAGCTTAGTCTCTTAGATTCAAAGTTTGGGGTCAACCACTGAAAAACGACATCGGATAAAGTTTCTACAGCCTTAACAGTGAATGATGCGCAAACAGAAATTTCTAGACGAGATTCAAGCTTCCATGCCATAGCCATATCAACAGTTCTTACACTTGTCAAACTCTTTTGTGTCAACAAATTTTTTTAAAGATAACATCTTCATGTCTTTGGGATAGAAGAGTGGTGGCATCTTCAACTTCAACAACTACTTCTACTACAAAAAGGGTTCAGTCGAAAAACCCTAACTCCATATGTGAGTATATACTCATGTAAATTTAAGAAGAAAAAAAGATGTATTCTTACCTTGATACTAGTGATGACAAATGGACCTTTTTCACTTTTTCGTCCAATAATACCCTCCTCAATAGATGCCTCCTTTCTTGTCCATCCAAGTTGTGGCTCCTCACTTGTCTGTCCAAGCCATGCTTGTCTATCCAGCTATGCTTCCTCTCTCTGTCTGTCCGACTATGTGGCCTCCTCAATTGCCTATCCAACCATGTGAGCTTGCATGGTGCACTTAAAAGCTTGAATTGTTGATGCTATATCCTTGAGGATAATGTTATGCCTCTATACATCCCTATCGATCATTCTTGGCTTACCAACCTATCAACATGACGATATTAGAAATTCAAACCAACTACAATATCTCTGGTAATATCTAACAACTAAACGTTGTTATTTTATTTTTATCTAAAATAGTAAAACATTGCGTCTCTGACCCGAGTCTCAAAGATATTAAACTTCAGAATTCTGCAGAAAATTTAAAGACAGAGACTCAAGTACTTGTCAAGACAGAGGCTTAAGTACCTGTCTCTCAAAATCTCAATCTCCTAGATGGATTGTAGAGCAATTTGAATATCATTTGATGCTAGTACCTGTGTTCAAAATCTCAAACTCCTAGATGGATTTCCCACTAGTATAGAGCAATTTGGGTATCATTTGGTGCTATACCCGCAGCTAGATTCCCAAAAATTAACTCAAGTCAGTATTCACGCTCAATTGAACAATATTCACTCACTAAAATACCTATATAGCTTTATATAAAAGTTATATATGAGTTTAATTGACTAAACTACCACATATGTGCTCAGATACCAAGTTAAAATTGTGCTAGACACAATTTCATAGCTTCTACTAGCTAACTCCAGTCTCAGTCACATTAATCCTTGCTTAAAGAGACAACTAATGTGAAAATATTTCAATTTAGGGCTTTGGAAAAATTAAAATGAGTTCAAAATGCTTATAAGCATCTCAAACGATCAATGAACGCTTTCCAACCCTAATTGACAAAGGAAACGGCTCAAAAATAAATTTTCAATACTTATAAGCGTTGCAAATATTTTAGCCACGATCCTTGTCCATCTTAGTCTTAGCTGCAAGACTTGTTTGACTTAGCTTGAACACAAGACTCATCTGTTTTAACTTGACTACAAGACTCGTCTGTCTTAGTCTCGGCTACTTGACTCATCCTCCTTAGTCTTGGCTACAAGACTCATCCCCATATCCTAGATGGATTGTCCACTAGTAGAGAGCATCTCGAACTTGTTCCAGGTGCAATAATTCCACAACGGAATCCCTTGAACATGTTCCATATATACATATCAATATTAAAACTGATATTGAGTAACATTGATTCATTACTGCATTCACATTGTCTATATAGACCTTCAGTACTTGAAGTCTATAATGCAATACTAAACTCATCCATGCCCAACTCTCAGCTGAGTTGCATGGACCTACTATTGCTCTATATTCGTTAAGGCTCTGACTGAGTAATATTGAGGCACTACAGTCTACACAATATCATGTATATACTGTGTTCAATATTTGGGGACTATCCGTTAATAATGTATTTATTCCCCGAATAAATTATTAAATTTATTTGTGCCTACTCATAACTGAGTCACATGGATTTATCATAATACTTTTTCTATATGATCAATTGTTGTGATCATTTATGCCCCATCCTGCGTCAAAGGTATACCCGGGAAACAAAGCCAAGCAGTTGTGTTTCTATCAAACTGTCACCATTTAGTGCTTACCACGCAACATTACTCGTTCCGTGCTAAGCAGGGGACTTGATGTAGATGATGGATTTTTTCAGGGTAAAATAGTAAAGTATCACAGGTGTGCTCAGACACCAAATCAAGAATTGCGCTAAACACAAAACATAGCTTCTACTAGTTAAATTTAGCCTTAGTCGCGTCTTTCTTAAGGAAGCAGCCAATGGCATAAACATCCTTCATTAGACATTCAAGACGCAAACAAATGTCCCAAAGGACTAAAAGTGCATTTTTATATCAAGATTGTCAGAAGCAATTCTACACTACCAGGTGCAAAGTTGTGAAAGCTGGGAGCAATTGGTAATAGTTCAAGGGATGAATTATATACCAAACTCTTTGTATGGACGCCCTCTACAAAAAAAAGTACTACCTAATGGAGAGGTTGTTGGAGAGGTGACAAAACCTTATACTTTTCATTACAAATGAGCTAAGAGATATGATCAAAACATTCAACAAGTCGTAGCTGAAAAATTCCTGAATTTTTCGCGACTTTTTTCTGTTTCGTCTTTTTGAGGCCCTAAACGAACTCAAAACCCAAATCCTTCCACGTTGGGAGAAAAGCTGATCTTCTGGGAATCAAAAAGTTATGGTAGATCATCGAAAACGGACTCCATATGAAGATTTTACAGCGTTTTCAAAGAAAACCCTAAATCTGAATTTTCTGACGACGAAGTTTTATGAAATTATTCATTCTTTCACTAAAATAAGAAAAAGAAGTCGAGTGGGAAAAGGATCTCTTGTCCATCCAAGTCTAAGGGGCTGATGCCCCCTTACCATTCCCTTCTTATCTTAAACCATTAAGCTTTTCTATCTTAGCTTTAACACAAGGCTTGTCCGTCTTAGGGCTTAAGAAATACTTGCTTGTCCTTCTTAATTTGAACCAAAAATCTTGTGCGCCTTAGTATTAACCACAAATCTTGTGTCTCTTAGTACTAACCTCAATAATTGTGCGTCTTAGTCTAAATATATATATATATATATATATATATATATATATATCTTGTCCGGCTTAGGTGAACACATGCCTTGTCCGTCTTTGTATAACTTCAATACTCATGCATCTTAGTATTTTCTTCAAAACAAAGGCGTCTTACTTTTTTCGCATAAACTTATGCGTCTTACCCATTAATCCTAGACTAATGCTTTTTAGCATTAATCATAAACCTAATGCGTCTTAGGCATTAGGAAAAAACCTAATACGGCTTCGCATTAGTACCAAACACTAATGCGTCTTAGCATTAATACTAAACCTAATCCAACTTAGGCATTAGCCCAATGCTAATCCGTCTTAGGAATTAGCTCCTGAGCATATCCACCTTAGCGTTAGCACTTAATGCTTGTCTATTTGGATTTGCTTCATATATGCAAGATTTAATACCCTAATTTTCCTATTAAAGGCCATTCTAAACCTCACTCATATATGCTAGCTGTCTTAGCTAAGCCTCCAGTAATCAACTACTGAAACAACTTGTCCCTTTTCTGTCTTGTCCCTCACAGCCGTGAGATAATACCTCACCACCTCTCACACATATATTTTTATGTGTGGCTTCACATACAAATTCTCTTGCTCAACAACATACGCTTATGTATACCAAAAAACCATGTCAATGCAAATTGATCTAGTTGAACATATTGTTCCTCATAAATAAAATAAATACATATTTTATTAGTCTTGCTAGACTCATCAGGTCAGTCAAGCAAGACAAGTGTTTAGTCGAAAGACTATGCAAGTCTTATTCAGGCTTAATATTATTAGTAGTACTTAATACTACAAAAATTGCACGAGACATCAAAGATTTCAAAAATGGGATAATATTCACTAGGTTATTTGTCTGGCGGTCTACGGCAAGTGGTGCAACAATGTATCCACTACAGAGAAAAACTCTGGAAAGTTCAATCAGCATTTGAGTAGGAAGTGGTAGGTTGAGCAACTGTCCATTCAACCTCAAACAGAGTGGGGAGCATTTGTTAACACTTTCTCCACCTTCTATACTTCACCACTACTCAACCATCGACATTTTCTTCTAGAGAGGAGGTCAGGTGAACGGTTACGATATCTGTGATTATAAAATAGATTTCCCAATCTATTGAATTGAACACAACATGACAACAAGTCTAAGTCTGAGACAAGTTTAATACAGAACAACATCGAGCAACTCGATCACTCAATCTTCTCACACATAGAAAACTTTTTCATAGCTATTCACACAATTACATCCTACAAAGTTTGATATTCTGACTTCAATATTTCTCTCGGTTCCCTCTCTAAGACCAATCCTTCTCCTTCTCCTTTGTGACTGAAGCAAGGCTGGAACGACCATTGCTTGGTTTAGGCCAGGATTATAAAGATTTATCTCCCGAAGATAAATAAAGTACTTCAACAATACAAATGTTTAAGGATTAGACGAATTATCACTTGCTTAACCCACTTTTCCAAATTTGCCCTCTTAATTCGTTTTCCCTCAAACAACAGGAAATGGAACCAAGAGCCCTCAAAGACACTACCAAAGCTGTACCATACCGGATTTCGGTTTGTACCGGTCGAGAGCGATATACTGGTACGCCGGTATACCGGGGAAATTTCGGTTTATATACCGGCGAAATATCGGTTTATATTTTATACCTAAAATTTTATAAAAAAAAATACTAGCTCACATTTTATAACTATAAATGAATTCCAAAACGTTATAAGTATCATATATAGTTCAAACTTCAAAGTATAATCAACAAACACAAGATAAACAACAACTTCAAATTTCACCGTCTAAAGTACTAATAAAAACAACCATATTACAATTTTAATAAAAATCATTAGATTCATTATAGATATCATCACAATCATCACCAAGTAGTCCTCTTTCCGTGTCCAACATCAATTGATCAGTATCATATGCATCAATGTCAGTGTCAGTTGGATAAATAGACTTACTTCGAGAACTACGAACTGACCCACTTACTTCACCAATATTCTCCTGCAAATCTTTCGAACATAATAAACAAGTAATCCATGTTGGATGATCTGGATTTCTGCGTTCACCCCATTGCCATGCTATATCTTTGGATGGTGTGTCTTTCGTTGGTGGAGATTTGGTTTGTGTAGAAGATGAAGGTAACAATGAGCCACATGTAGAGGGTGTAGTGCATGAATTGGATGCATTAGAAGAATCCATAATCACCTGATTCACAACCTAAAGTAACAAAATTGAAACAAAACAAGTTAATATAATAAATAAAAGATGGGAAAAGAGTTACTAAATTATAACTAAGCTATAAGCACAAAACTCAAACTTCTTTTTCCGAAGAAACATTTTATGTTGAGAACTTGAGATTAAAGAAAGAAAATTTATTTGGTGCTGTTGTGTTGATTACTATTTGGGCCAGACATAATACAAGTTATTGGGTTCAGATTTCAATTCAAGAGACAGAAACCATTGGCAATTAAGAAAACCTATTAGCAGATTTCCTGTATTTTGTCCTTATTAATGACAAACTGCAAACAGTTGCACTTTTGTTTTGTTTTTTCATCCATCGGAAACTGGTTCACACAGACACAAACTCATCAAACCATCCTGCTGTCCACTCTAATAACTTTTCTTATCTACTACCTTCTACCACAACGACGACTTCTGCGCTCCATAAAAGTTACAGCATGTACTTGAGAAACAACTCAACCAAGAAATTTCTAGGTGAGAGTTAGCAACAATTTTCTCCTCTGCTGCTGACAACTTGTCCTAACTTTATTCTGCAGGTGATGATTGCGTATCTGTACAAACTGGATGCTCAAATATATACATTCATAATGTGAACTGTGGGCCAGGACATGGAATCAGCATTGGAGGATTAGGAAAGGATAATACCAAAGCCTGTGTCTCGAACATCACTGTGCGTGACGCTGTGATGCACAACACGACTAATGGTGTCAGGATCAAGACATGGCAGGTAAGAAAACCAACGTGTAACTATGACTATATGAAATCCTACTGGTCTGCAGATCATTTATGCTAAGGTTGAGCTGGTGAAAACAATCAGTTTGATAGGAGCAAAATGAAAAGCCCCAAGATCCTCTTTGACTTGGATTGGTGATTTTGGGCTACGTGCTTTTCGCACCAAAAAGTTCGTGTATCTGCAATATACAACAATGTTGAAACGATGACTTGTTTCCTTGTGCAGGGGGGATCAGGATCTGTTCAAGGCGTTTTGTTCTCAAATATACAAGTTTCTGAAGTTGAATTTCCTATTGTAATTGACCAGTACTATCGTGACAAGAGAATATGCAAGAACCAAACTTCTGCTGTAGCTCTATCAGGAATAAATTATGAAAAAATAAGAGGGACATACACAATTAAGCCAGTACATTTTGCTTGTAGCGACAGCTAACCATGTGAAGGAGTAACACTAACCAACATCAAACTTGAGCCTCAGCAAGAACGCTATCGGATGTTCAACCCTTTCTGTTGGCAGACCTTTGGACAGCAAGAAAGGCATAAATCTTCATAGTTTTTGGGAGTTATTCTCCAAGGTGAAAAACAGGTCAAATGAAATGGTTTTAGGAAGTGGGGATTCAAGTTAATTGAACGAGACCATTTTGTGGGTCAGTTTAGGACAATAATTCACTAGTGTTCATGTGCAATGAAGTACTCTAATGAAGAACAAGACAGGGCATGATGCATGGATGGCAACAAGAACAGCTACAGGGCTAACAAATAGAGCTAAGTAGAATTTTCAGCTGAGAAGCCTAACTATGCCTATGCAGAAACAAATACAGGGGAAAAAGTAAATAGATAATGTCTTAACAAAATCAGTAACATCATTTTGATTGAAATCAAAATTAAAAGCCTTAATTCATAAAAAGTACCCAATTTGAAATCAGTAACCCTAACTTGAGTTTCCCAAACCACTTCAACATCTGATTTCAATATGGAAAAATGGGTATTCAATCTCTAACAATGAACTAGAAACCTAATTTGAAATTACCCTAATCAAATCATACGAAAGAAAGCTACAATGAATCAGATAATCAGTTTCACAATAAAAATCAAACAAGATTACTTGAACAGTTGAACTATAGTTACTTGATTTTAAACATACCTTAAGAGATGGAGAAAAAGATGGTGATGGAGGCGCTGCAGTGCTTAAGAGATGGAGAAGAAGAAGATGAACCCAGTTGCAGAGGTGAGAAGAAGATGCACTAGAAACCCTGTTTTGGCAGAGATGAACCCACCCATACCGTAGGATCAGTTTCTTTTTTTCATCTGACGGCTGAGAACACATACCGGGTAATACCGGACTATACCGGGTAATACCGGTTTATAGGCGTACCGACCGGTTTTACCGGTGAGATATCGTTTCGGCGGTATTTACAGTTTCGTGTCGTTCTCCGGCCGGTACCGGCCAAACCGGCCGAAATTTTGGCCGTACCGGCCGGTACGTACTGCACAGGACACTACATGATTGGAAACAGAGAATTCACGGAGGCTCGAATACAACAATTTTCCATTTTAGCATGAAATATTGAAGAGTGATACTCTTGAATTGAGGCTACTTGTGAAGCCAGTAAGCAATGGTGAACTTGATCTTTTCGATAAGCTTGTCGATGTCGAGAGAGTTGTTATGGAATGAACGTTTGTTTCTTTCTTTCCACAAATTCCAAATAATTACAGAAGGAATTGAATTGATGACGAGAGCCTTTCTCGTTTTGGTCTTTGTGTGAGACCAATAATGAAGATATGTGCCAATGGAAGGAGGAATGATCCACACAATATTGAATTTTTGAATGAAGGAATGCGAGACGTTGTTTGCGTACGAGCAATGAGAGGCATATGAGTATACTCTTCAGCATCATTTATGCAAAGATAAAATAATGATTCACCCATACTTTCCATCTTATTTTGATGATCTTGTCTTCGGTCAATACCTTCTGTTTAGCTGCCAACCACAAAAAAAACTAACCTCAGAGGGCCAAAGCTTAGACCAAATCTTTTTAGGAGGGATGTGACTAATCTCCTCATCAGTATTGCCTCGCTGCGCAAGCCAGCTGTATAGCATTTTTTGACCGAGAAATCACCATTTACGCCATTGTGCCTCCAAACCCATTTGTCTGCAGAATTGGTAATGACTGTGTTGTTATCCTCCGAGACGAGGAGAAGTCTGGCAACATTACCGATTACATGATCCTGAATTGTTCTAGTTATGCCTAAATACCAACTGTGATTGGAGCCATCACACATTTGAGCTATAGAGTAATCCTTGTTAGAAGAAGCTTCAAAAGCAAGAGGGAATTGAACTGCAAGGGGAAAATTGCCAATCCAGATATCTCGCCAGAAGTTAATTTATTCACCATTTCTTAGCACAAACTTGCAATTGGACTTGAATTCAAGACTGAACTTGTGAACGCCTTTCCAAATGCTACAACCGTAAGCTTGTTTTGGAGGTTTAGATTCCAACCCAAGTCTTCAATGCCGTATTTCTGAGAACGTAGGTATAATATCAATTCTTCTTACCTAGAAATCTGAAAATTTGCCTTGTGTATTCCTAAAAACGTTTTTGGCCGTGATAGCATCGCAACCCGTCTTTTTGATTGAAAAAATAAATAAAATCGTCTCTTTTAATATCCTATTTGGCTTTCTGATAGTACCACGTGCCCCTCACTGCAGATCACCGACATATCTAAAATGAGCCCAAGCTTGAATATTGAACGATATAGGCACATAGCCTGAACAAGCCCGTTTAATAAACTGGGCCTTGTTCGTACTCTTAATTTTGGATTGGTTTGAGTTTCAGCGTGTTGCATTTTTGTGCATTGTAGGGTTAATATACCTGATCGCAGACGTTTTAGTTCTGGATGACAAAGGAAATTCTAAATGCATCAACAGCTAAAGTCACCATTAAACTAGGACTAATTTGGAAAGGATGATGCGTATGTCATCGTCCACTGTCCACGACTACATGTTTTGCAGACGGCTGAATCAATGTTTGTTTTGCTTCGGTTTGTAATTAATCAAACTATCAATAGCTTGACCGTTTACTACTGTACTGTTCGCAAGTCTAATGGGCGGTGATTTTAAGCTGTGGGGAGATTGGGTATATATGTTATATTCCCCACAGCTTAAAATCACCTATATTACTGATACAAATTGTATGTCACAGGTGGGAATAAGACTATAAGTTGAACTGTAGTTGTACCACTATTTTTGCCAATCTGATTAATCTAGAGAAAGGGAAAAAAAAAACTTGGAATTTTAAGACCCATGAAAGTGTAGTGCAACTGAATATGGTGTTATGGCCATTGGTGTAGGTTGGCGTAATCGATATTCCTTTCACATTTATAATAGGTATCAACCAAATGGAATCGTACATAAGAATACCAACAAACAAAAACTTATAAAATCAGATAATAACACAATAATTTGTATGTTCATTTATTCTATCTTTTTTGGGTTTTTCCTTCTTGAAGTAAGAAAATAGGTATTATATGGCAAAGAACAATAGCATTACAACGTTACCACACGAACTAACTTTGAGTAGTACAACAACTCACTACAATTGTCCTTTAACAAAAGCGTGTCTAAAATATAGGTTAAAAGCTAATTGTATTAGTTTATATATAAAAGCTAGATGCTTAAAAATGTTGAGTACAGCTTACCGACCACTGATTTCCCGAAAACATTTCCATGAATACCCTGAAAACTTGATTCTTATTCACCAGCTTTGATTTCCAATTAGGCCTTCATGTTGTATCTAAAAAATCTATATTAAGTCTGTAACTCATCTCTTTAGTAAAATCTATTCCTCCTCCAATGGTGCTGAAAAACCACACTTTAAAGTTTGAACCAACCCATTAATCAAGCATTAAACCACAGTTTTTAGCATACTTATACCGTCGTATAAGAATTTGTTTCGGTGGTAAAAATCTAAAGACTTGCAACAAATGTGTGATCTAAATAGATGATTCTTGATATATTACAACTGTGGTGTAAGATGAATTGTATATTCACGTGCTGACACGTAATGTGGGAAATGAGGCGAACAAAAGTGTGGTTAATGTACAGAAAAGAGTACAATTTCCTGGCTCTTTCCGGTCAACAATAATTGAACTCTAAGATATCAACTCCATGATTATTGATAATAACTTTGTGAAAAGTAATAATATAAATCAGTTAACAACATGAAAAATTTGTTACTTCTCTAATAAGATCCCTCAAGAATAATCTTTTCAGTGTATATATAAGGAAGGTTCTCATAACATGTGCACACTGAAAATCACTGATGGTCGAAAACCCAACAATTTCACCTTTTTTACTCCACTTCCTCCTCAACAATTTTATGTTTTTAATCTAATTAACTTTCCTTTAAGTTAGAATTTATCCAATCTTAACTAATTAGATAACTTATCTTAGAGAAACAAAGCATGTTCAAAAGATACTAGTCAATTCCTGGCCAAAAAGATTTAACCTAATTAATCTTGAATTTCATATGTAGTTTCACTGAATCCAAGATCAGTTCTGAACTAATTACAATCTTGTTTGTTAAGCTAGTTTAATAATTTAATTACGAAAATGTAATGTGTTTTGGCCCGATCGTTCTGATAAAGAGAAAGCAAAAAGAACACTCTTGCATTAAGGACCACATGCAAACTAACTTTACTTCTTTATGTATACTACCTAGCTACTACCAACTCGTTAGTGCGATCGATGATCGATCAGTCTTCGACTATGTGTGATCAATCTAAGGGTTTAGAGCGAGCTAGAATCTTTATCACCAATGTACACTAGCTAGCTGTGATCATCTATCTACACCTCAGTATATATCTAGGGTTTCTGTCTTAGTACTTCGCAGAGAAGTAACACAAATCATTTAGTAAGTATATATATAAGAGACAGTACGACAAGGTACAGAAGAAAGCCTTGGTGGGGCATATATATAAGTTTCTTAAGCATTGAGAATATATTTTGTCTAGCTATCACTGTTATAAATATGGCTGATCATGAGAGCAACTTAGACAAGATGAAGAAGAAGTACTCAAGCTGTTTGTTCTTCATGCTTAACCTCTTCACTAAGAGAAGGAGATCAGGGGCTTACTATGATACATCATCAGGGGATGAAGGTTTGAACAATGTGCGACGAAGAAGAATACATTCAAGCTACGAACTCCGTGGACCTTTTGGTGTTGCTGAACCTAATATTGATAACAAAGCCACTGATTTCATTGCCAAGTTCCACTGCACCACCACCGGACTAGACTAGATTGAGTTAGTCCTTGAGAAAGAGAAAGAGTAGCTAAATTTATGTCTGAGCGCAGTGGTTGGTTTTAATTTCTTCGAGTTCGATCATTTATTAGTATTAAATAAATTATGGTTTCATGTTGACGAGCACTTGTAAACTTTGATCACTCTCTAGCTTATATAAAGAATGTTTGTTCTTGAAGCGATGCATTACCACACATACTCTTCTATGTTATTCTCCTCTCTTTTTTTTTCCTTGAAGATTTGCTCATCATCCTCCTCTTCCTCTGTGTATGCATAATTTAGAACCGCTCATACATCCAATGTGCAGTTGTTCGTACTTCATGCTCCATGTATTATACGTCATGCATATACGTATGACCAGTTTTATCTCAATGAAAGATGAATTTGGATTGGTAAAAACAGAAATTGATTGCCAAGGAACATAAGATTCAGAAATTAGTCCAATATGCCGGTGCCTTTTTTTTCTTCCAAATATGCGCGCGAGTGCCTCACACTTCATTTTTTTTTCTTCTGAAAATGAAAATTAATTTTATTTTTTGTAATCTAGGACATCTTTTGAGTTGAAAATCATATATATCAGTTTGTATATTTTGCTTAGGCTAGTGAAAATAAGAAAAGAAAAGGAGAGCAAACAAATGATATAAACAAATATTTGATAATAGCAAATTAAATATCAAGAAATGAAGAAAACCCTAACATATTCAGTTGATGCAGTAACCAAGCAAGTGAGATTTCTATGCTTCAAAAAAAAAAAAAAAAAAAATCAAGTGAAATTGCAAGTTCACTTCTGGTGAAGATCTTCTGATGTTTCCAAAGGATACACTGTAGATTTTTTTTTCTAGCATATTAGGTTAGCTATTTCATATAGTTTTTTCTTCCGGTAGGCTAGCTCTCTTTATAAATTTTCTGTCATGTACCTGGTTAGGTTAAGAGATGTCCTTTATCATGTTATTTGTCTGTCTTTAGTAAATGATGGTATTTAGCGTAGCTAGTAGTAACCAAATGTAGTTATTAGTAGTTAATGACAGTTATAATGGTTGGTTGAGATGTAAGCAGCTGGGGTCTCACTAGCAGTAGATTCTAGGTCGGATTGAGTAGGGCTTTATAAGCCAAAGAGTCTGTAAGAGAAGCTTATCCAATACTAATCAAACTAATCGTTTATCAATTTCTAGGTTGTGTTCGCAAGAAGTAAAAGGCTCTGATCCTTGATCAAGGAGGTTACCCCAAAGTCTCGATCCATCTTGTCATTGTACATCTCAAGCACATGACATTTTCTTATATTTGCCGATAAAAGAAATGGAAGGAAACCCTAACAAATTCCCTTGCAATTAAGAAAGAATTTGACGAGAATGCTGTTTATTTAATTGAAGTTTTGGGAGTCCGGCTTTTACTTTTCTAGTTAAAAATGTCCCAAAACAAAAGAGTAAACGAATAGCAAGAAAATTATAGAAGCCAAGTACACAAAGTAGTACTTGCACAAAAGAAACAATTAGGACACTTAACTATGATCTTATATGTGTTGATTGTTGCCTTTTCATACAAACGTGAAACCAGCCTTCTTGTGGTTGTTGTTGATTATACCGAATAGAACCTCAAATGACCGGTGTTATTTTTATGAAATTAGCGAGGTGCTTCATAATTTGATTAATACAAAGTCGACCATTCTCATATGGACATGTACGTATGGCCATGGGACTATATGAAGACATCCTTGACCATATACAAATATATGGAACTTTTTCTTTTTCATTTGACAGATTCTTTTTCACTAGAAATAAGAAAAATACAAGAAAAGGAAAAGAAAGAGGAAATAATCTACTAATAAAACCATTGTGATTTACAACTAGCAAAGACTTAGAAGAAATAATATGCATTGATTAGAAAGGTGTAATCCAATTCATCTATTTGAAAGACAAATAAAAATAAGTATACGTATAAGTGTTGGTATGATTCGATCTAGAAATGAAGTATATATAGGGTTTCGAAAAATGTCTAGAAAGCTAGACAGCTTGCATAATTTGCTGGGAAAGAAGTAGACGAATATAGCAAACAAAACCACTCTAGCTAACGTCAAATAAACCTTATTACTATTAACCAACACTTAACACCCACACACATCAATTCAAATTCTAAAACTAGAACCCCTCACCACACTAGCTAGACTTTTACTTTGTTCGATATACGATAGTAGAATCGACCCCACGATAAGAGATGCATTTAAGGGTTTGGATATCTTTTATATGAGCTCTAGTAAAACTTAAGCTAGGTTCCAGTGCTCTTCACACCTCGAGTACTATATATGACTAGGAACTTCACTTAATTATCCCCCATGCTGGACAATGTAGCTAGGATATTGCAGAATGAATCACGTGACAAAGAGAAGTGTCAAAGGATATGTATATATATATATATATAGTTAAGAACCTATATATTCATGGAAGATAATCAGAAGAAAGCATTAAAAAAATATGTAAGTGAAAGAATAAGCTCACTGGCAAATGTAAAAGAGTTGTGTGCATGGTCAGATATAGCAAGACCACGGGGTCTTGTATTACATAGTTGTTATGAATCTTAAGTGATAAGCAACTTCTAATAGTAGCATAGTATATTATAGCTGTAATACTGATGGTTCTTTAGGATTCGATTGGAAGTAAACTAAAATTGCCAGTACCTAAGACCCTAGAAAGATAATTCCTGCTAATTAAGCATCTTTTAGATATTCGCTACGGCTTTAGGGTCTTGGTCAAAGAAATGAATAGGTGATGAGCACTAGCTAGTTCTCTATACTCATTTGCTTGGAAATTTATTTATCATTCATTCTGGTTTCCAATATTTATACTTCTACAACTAGGGCCTAGCCAGCAACGAAGATTCTTACTTAGCATAGAAATGGTTGTGATTAATGAGTGATTATTCACCTAATTAGACCCAAATTAGAATCACGGAAGTAATTAGGATATTTCACGTATTTGCAATGAATTTTGATGTATAAAACCCTTAAGGGTTTACATCTTGATATCTCTCTTGTATTAATTAATTAGCTAGTGATTAATTAGGTATAATTACACATACAAAAACCCTAAACGTGTCAGGCGCTAATCATCTCATTTAACGGCATCAAGTTTCTACGTTTTTTTCTTTTTTCTATAATTATTTTAGTGATTATTTAGGTTTGCCATTTAAAAATAATTAAGCTACTTTGTAGATTACTTGTTTCATGAAAAAATAAAAAAAGTTGTTGTCTGCATATATTATTTGGTTGTGTTAACATTGGAAATTAGGGTAAGATAATCTCATTTAGATCGTACTTAGGTTTTGCTGAAGTTACAAATAGGAAAAAATTCAAAGCGAGAAAAAAAAAGAACTTTTGGTAAAAGGATAACTAAAAGAAAAAAAAAAAGACTTTTAAAGGAAAGTGAGAGGTGAGGGATTAGAAAGTGGTGGTATTGGTGGGCAACACACACAGGCTGTTTGAGTCTCAAAGTTAAAGGACTAAAACCATATACATCTCCCAACTTGGGCATATATACTATCATCATTTGATTCAATCTAAACCCTTCGAAAAGATATGATCAAATGGTTAAGACACTGGCAAGATATATTCTTCACAGTTGTGTTAGGGGAAAAGTGTCCACTACTACTATAAATTAAGATCTAACTAGTTCTCCGTTTCTCATCACTAAACAACACGTACAACTTCTTCTTCTAGCTTCTTTTGTAGTTAACAAGTTGTGTACTGTTTTAGAACAAGAAAGAAGAACAGAGAGAAGAGATATTTTCTTGAAATATAGAAAAATGGGTAACAACAAATGGCATAGAAAAGCATCATCGTCCATGTTTTCGGTGTTCAACATGTTCAAGGAGACAACATCAAGGAGATCATCGTCATGCGATTATGATATGGGATGGGATGACGCAGTAAATGTAAGGCGAGCACGTGCAAGTGATGATGATAGAGGAAGATGGGTAGCTGAACCTGATATTGATAGGAAAGCCACTGCTTTCATTGCTAGATTCTATGAAAGTCGTGTTTCAGATGCTGAACATAATACAGTGACACCAGTTTATAACTAGGTGAAAACATATGTCTAGCTAGTTATATCCTGCTGATTCATAAGTCGACTGGATTCAATTCGATCACTTACTAGCAGTCTCTCTCATGAGTATATATGAATCACCATTTGTTAGGCTTTGTTTTATTGTAATTTGTTTCTCTACCGAGATCGTTGAATTACAATAATGAAGAATAATATGTACCTACGTGCAATTGTATGTTTGTGCAATCAATCTATAAAGCTTGCTTGTGATTAGTTCTCTACTTGTGATTAGCTACTTAATTGTGTGATTAATGTTATCCAAGTAATTTTTCTTAATGGTTCTAAGCCTCTAATATCTGTTTGCTGAGCTTTTGTTTTTGATCCTTATACGGTAGTTTGCTCTTTGATCACTATTTTTACTGGGAAACAAAGTTCATGTAATGAAAATCCATTAAACACCACGAATTGTACGCGGAACAGCAACGCTTTTAAATAACTCTGGTAAATAAAGCCATGGAATTGGACTCTTTCTTCTTCATAAAAAAAAAAAACTGGACTCTTTCTTTCTCTTCTTCTTCTATCCATTTACAAAGGGTCAAGGGTTGTAACATAAGCTTCATTCAAATTCCAGTTTCACTGGCAGGAGATTCCAACCCGTTCTCGTATCTGTTGGTACTAAATTTGTGTAGCAAGCCATGCTCCAGTGACCATATATGGGATATGCATGATAACAATGAGAAATTTATGAAAAGAAATGCTATTTAGTTAAAGAAAATGTGGGAATTAAGTTCATTATGGGGGTATACATTTATGAAAAGAGTAAGGAACACCATCATATGCTTATACGCATGAATGCATGGGGTTATATATACTTATGTACGGGGTATATTTAAAATGACTGTACGCGTTTGTCTTATTAAGCTTTTATGCTCTGTTTTCTTCGACCGATTTAGAGTTTCACGCATTGATCTCTTTAGGTCTACGAATTTGAATTACTTTATTCGTTTTCTCCCCATGCATCCCTTTTATAAGTGTACTATAGTTTTTGTGGAGAAAAACAAATGAGTGGAATACCGTAGATGAAGAGAATCCAAATTTGCATCCCTAAAATTATGAATCAATGTGTCAATTAGTCTATGAGAAATCGATTGAACTTTAATCTTGGTTATCTTTGATTCTTTACATAAGTACTAATGACTGATTTATTGTTGTTGATGATGTTTTAGGAAGTTGAATCTCAAAGTGTTTTGAAGCTCAAATCGATGGAATAAAAAATAAATAGAGAAATGAGTAATGGATGGAGTTAAGCTCAGGCTCTCAGTTGCTCTCGGCATATTATATCTTTTCTCTCTTAATTTTCAGACAATAAATGTAAAACTTATTTCAAATGATTTATTTATTTATTTTTATAATTTTTGATAAATAAGATGAAGAGTCATAATGGGTAAAAGAGTTGGATAAATATTGAGATGCTGGGATTCATACGGTGCTTGAGTAGAAATTGGGAGGAGAAAGTAATAATTGAGCGTAGGAAAGTAATTTGGTATTTTAAGTTGAGGTCTTTGAGGATATGAAAATAAATGCTTACAAAGCTATTAAAATTCAGTAACAGAAACTAATTATTCGAATGCTAAGATAATGTTATAGGAATTTTGTAACGGCTATATGTTGTTACTGGAAAAAATAATCGTTTTTAAAACGGCTGTTATATTATAGTAAGTCATTCATCCTTTATTAATAAATATGAGATGCCTGACCAAGAAACTCAAACTTTGATTACTTGTAAATGAAGTCCATATTATTATTTTGGAAACTGAGATGGTGAAGGAAACTCAAAGCTTGACCTTAAAACATACAAGGAGAGCAGACGTGCGTTATATGTAAGCAAATGTTAGTTGTTTTTTTTTTTGATGGATCCTGCCTCACTGGTTAGTCATTCACAATACTTTAGCTTCCTAATTTTATTAAAGTTGGGAGAAAAAAAGGTTTATGAATACCAATGAGAAACAAATATGGTAAAAATTAAAAATTTGAAACTCTAATTTATGCTTGTTAGAATAGACAATTTTAAAAAGTTTTCGAATATATAAAATATTACGAAATCCAAAATATAGTTCCAAAAATATGACATCTTAAGTTTTTTTATTAATTTTTATTAAAATGACATTTTCTGTAGATACGGAATTCGATGATCGATTTAAAAAAAAAAATCCAGCTGTCAATAATTCACACGAAGAAAAAAGAATGGGTTAATTAGACTTTGGTACCTGGGTTTTGACCAGATTTAGTGTTTTTACTTGGAATCACTGTTCACCCGGAAAAGACAAAAACAGATTAGGAAGAAAGTTCACAGGTGAACAGTGATTCCAGGTATTAAACACTAACGTTGGACAAATGTAAATAAAACACTAAATCTGGTCGAAACCCGGGTACCAAAATCTAATTAATCCAAAAAGAATCTCTTTTCTTCTATTGAACGACTCGATTTTAAACTTGGAGTGTGAGAGAATAAAATCTGAGGTACGCATGTCCAAAAACTATTGGAGAAGTAACGAGCAATGATGAGATGGGAAACAATTGAACAAAGCCCGTTAAAGCATTAAATTGACAGCTGCAAACTCAATAAAGTTCAAACCTGACATCATTAACTGCTCGAATGACAACAGGTTGCGGGAAAGCATGACTCAACAAAGAGTAATAATGAGTATTGATGCATGACCGACACGTGGGTTGCGGGAAAATAAAGTATACTAATCAAGACATACAGCATTAACTGCTCGACTGACAACAGGTTGCGGGAAAGTATGACTCAATAGAGAGTAATAATGAGTATTGATGCATGACTGACACGTATCGACTTTATAACCTGTGGAACAAAAAGAACTAAAGCATGACGATTCACTTTAAAGAACTACGTGTCAAACATGCCATGATTCAAATAAGGCCGCAACAATCATCCCAATCCAAAAAACAATAACTTAACTACAAGATCGCAGAAGAGCTGCGGGGCAGTGAGAAATTACGAAAAGCAAACAGAACGCATGCTAAGACTTGCGGGAGGAACGATCAAGCCTTGCGGAAATTGCAAATAATCTTTTCGAGACTACATATCGCACCAAGAATGGATAAGAATAAATAGGTAAAGGTAGATTGGTGAGACCCATCAAATTGGCTATAAATATCAAGCTCATAAACAGGAAAAGGGGCTGGAAAATCTGGAAAAAAATTAGACTGAAGACGTCGAAGTGATAGCAAAGAGTTTAGGTATGAATTTATGTAAAACTTTAAGTTCAATTTTACTATGGCTATTAGTCGATGATTTTTTGATCTATCAATTATTTGTTGTATCTTATGATGGTATTTAATAAAAGGAATATAAATTTTTATTAGTGGATGTAGACAATCTGACTGTTGAACCACGTAAAATGTTTTGAGTCAATTTATTTTCAGTCAATTGGATAATTTTTATTGATTAAATGATCATGGGAGTCGATCTCACGATAAGAAATCGTACTGTACAATGATCTAAATGCTTTTGGTTGTGATCCAAAAACGCCAGATTTTTGGTAATCACAATTTGGCGCTAGAAACAGGGAGGTAGTAAAAGAATTTATTCTACCTGTCAAAATTTTCATTGTTAAAATTTTGAGTCATGTTCTGTTCGAAAATTCTTCTCTTTAAAATACAATGGTTAAGATTCATATGAAAATTTGTATATATGTTTTTACTCTAAATAAATCAGTTGATATATATATATATATATATAAATTTGGTCGTTATGACCATATTCTTTATTTTTATTATCTTATACTCTTCATAAATGTAAAATTACAAAGGATATTCTTCAAATCGTGGATTTGAAAATTTAGTTCATTAATTTTCACCAAACAATATATTTAGTTTATCAAGTTCTTGATTTTTTTCACGTTCAACAAAAATTTTAATTCCTGCAAGGAGCAGTGAAATAAGCTTTCAGTTGAGTGATCGAGCATGGTATTAATCAGCTTCTGCATGAAATTACAAAATCTATGGTAAACTAGAAAGTTAATTGTTTTGTTTGTGATATGTTAAAATTAAGTGTAACATTTTCTTTCAATTAAATTGTATTGCAAATCTATTGAGAATGATAAAACTATTTAAAACACATAACTTATTATCTGAGCTCTTTTAGGCTACTGGAAAAGAAATCCCTACAGTAACACAAGACTGAGCTTGGAAGAAATCACAACATCTTAAAAGGATTCACATAAATGAGGAAAATGTCACATAGAAGCATGCAAGATCAAGACGCCAATTCAGGAAATCAAGGGAGTAATGCAATAGGGGATCCTCAACAAAGGGAAATGGTGAGAGAGTCACAAGAACAACAACCCATTAATGATCACATAAACAATTCTGAAGATCAATCAAATAGTCGTTCATTTGAAGAAAATTCTCAAAATAGTATTGATCACATTCAACAATTAATGGAAGAAATGGATGAGATGCGCAAGGTACAACAGACTTGTGCGGAACAAATTGCACTTTTGACCAGAAAAATCAGATACTCAGAGAAAAGGCCCAGCATGGTGCGAAACCATCTACAATAAGAACACGGGGGCAAGAAGTAAGCTCCAGCGGACCCACAGGGAGAAAAGTGAGAACCAATAAGGATCAAAGAGTAATGGTAGTGGAGCCCGCGCGCCAGCGGAATGATCCGGATAGATTGAATTTCGATGGATCGAGGTTGCAAAATGACAGGTGGGAAAAATGCTATGAGGACATGGAGCTGATGCGAGAAGAAATTAAAAATTTGAAAAATAAAAGGGTGGACGATTAGAAGAAGTTTTAAAAGAAGCTAGGTGAACGCCGTTGGCACCGCATTTGGCGTACGCACCAAGGCCCCATGAATGTAGTATTCCCATTTTTGAATGCTACGATGGGATAAAAGACCCAACAACCCACCTGAAATATTACAGTCGTATCATGACGCGTTGGGAAAAAGATGATGTTGTTATGTGCCGGCATTTTCCTTCGAGTTTGAAAGGTATATCTTTGGCGTGGTATGACAATCTACCCGAAGGGTCGGTGAATTCCTACATGCAGTTAACCCGCAAGTTCTTAGAAGCATACATGTACAACAGGCCCACAGATGCGGGGATGGACAAGTTGTACAAACTTGCCTCATCGACAGAAGAAACCATCCGTGATTATACAGATCGATGGCAATCGATCTGTCAAGCAATTGGGGATGTAACCCCAGAAGTCGCTATCAATAGTTACAAATGGGGAATAACTAATCGAGAAAGCCAACTCTTTGTTGATATCCATAATATAAATCCAAAAAGTAAAGGAGATCTCAGAGATATTATTGAAAAATATGCCAGATTACAGGACATTCAGAGGCAACATCCGAGAATAATATCTCAGCAACAAGGAAATGCAAAAAGAGCCAATTCTATTGAACCGTCATCTGGATCCGGAAAAAATTTTACGGGAAAAATTCCAAATATTGAATCAAAGCGAGCAAAGATAAAGGAAAGAAGAAAATTTGTCCAACAATTTGAGGAGCGAATTTTCACTAAACTCAACACTTCTTATTCAGAAATTTTAAATGTAATAAAAACAGACAAGATTTTCAATGGCCGCAATTTAAAGAGCGACAACCCGAACACACACAGAACTCCAAGGATTATTGTGAATACCATTTCTATCGAGGTCATCCCACAAACCGATGCAGGAACCTAATAATGCAAGTACAAAGGATGATTAATGCGGGGGAGTTAAAAGAATTTATTCAACTATCTGACCCTTCACCAAAGTTTAATAAAGGAAAAGCTGTTAATATTTCCCAAAATAATCAAACTATTAACATGATCTCTTATTCTGAATCCGATCAACGCCATCATTGGTAGACAATGGGTCCATCAATTGAGATGGGTAACTTCCACGTATCACCAATACTTGCGGTTTCCAACACCGCAAGGGGAGATGGAGATAAAAGGAGATCAAAATGAAGCAAAATCTTGCATTCTAGCAGAAGTTCGCATGAATAAAGAGCAACAACAACAACAACAAAATAACAAGAAAGAGCGCAAGATGAGGGCTAAAGAAGAAGCCTTGAACCAATACATGATTAAGACTGCGGGAAATAAAGCAATAAATGAAGCAAATGAAGGTATTACAATAAAGGAAAGTATGCCAAAAAATTGATGAAGGTAGTATTCCCGCATAGGAATTGAAAGGGGCTCCCACATTTTTAGGAGCTCCCAAACCCACTTTTACATCAATCGAAGAAACTAAAAATATCAACACATGAACAAAAGAATTTCCCAAAATGTTAAAAATTGGAACGTTGATGGAAGCGGAAAGGGAACATAATTTGGTTATTGTACTTAAAGATTTTGTGGACATTTTTGCTTGGAAGATGGAGGACATATTGGGCATCGATCCAAATATTGTACGGCATGAGTTACACATACATCCAGAAGCTACACCTTTTCGGCAACGCATACGTAAAGTTGCACCTGAACATCATTTGCCAATTGAAAGAGAGTTAAAAAAGCTCATGGATGAGGGATTCATTCGAGAAGCGCGGTATCCATCTTGGATTTCAAATATGGTAATAGTACCAAAAAAGAATGGCGGAGTAAGAATTTGCATAGACTTCACCAATTTAAACAAGGCATGTCCCAAAGATAGTTATCCGCTTCCCAGCATTGATCTGTTGGTGGACGCCGTTGAAGGTCATGAGGCCTTATCTTTTATGGACGGACAATCAGGGTATAATCAGATTGCTCTAGCTGAAGAAGAACAAGAACACACCGCGTTCTTCACTCCGCAAGGATTATACTGTTATACCAGAATGCCATTTGAGCCGAGAAATACAGGAGCAACTTATCAATGGATGGTAGACGCAATTTTTAAACCATGGATAGGCCGCACACTCGAAGTTTATGTAGATGACATGCTGGTAAAAAGTAAATATTCAAAGGATCATTTACAAGATTTAAAAGAGATATGTGAAGCCTTGTGGAAATTCAGAATGGAAGTTAATCCTGATAAATTATATTTTTGGGGTTACGTCAGGGAAATTTTTAGGGTACTTGGTTACTAAAAGAGGAATTGAAGTTGATCCGGCAAAGATTCAGGCCATTGTCGATATGCCATCTCCGAGGAATATCAAAGAAGTACAAAAATTAAATGGTTATTTGGCCGCACTCGTAAGATTTATTGCCAGATCATCGGAAAAATGTAAACCTTTTTTGACGCATTGAAAAAGAAGAATAAATTTGAATGGAACGAGATTTGTGAGCAAGCATTAAAGCTTATCTCACCACATTGCCCGCATTACAAAAGCCAGAACCTGAAGAAGTACTTTCCTTGTACATAGCCGCAACAGAAGATGTTGTAAGTGCGGTATTGGTGCGAACAAATGAAAAGGTAGAAAAACCTGTATATTACATCAGTAAAACTTTGAACCTCGCAGAAAGAAGTTACACGAAAATTGAACAGTTAATCTTAGCACTGGTTTTTGCTACCCAGAAATTATGCACGTATTTTCTGACACACTATGTGCGGGTACCAAGCAAAGCTCCGTTAGAATCTGTACTGAAGAATGCGGGAAAAGTTGGAAGGATAGCAAAATGGAACGCACAATTCGAACATTACCACATATTATTTGAGTTACAACTTGCACAGAAGTCGCAAGTCCTGGCTGATTTCCTTACGGATTTTCCGTTAGATGATGATTTTAAAATTCAAGGTTTTCCCGGGATCGAGGAGGATGATCCTCAGGATATCCTAAGTTCTGTAAATTTCCGAAGATGGGAAGTATTTGTTGATGGGGCAAGGAACAAAGAAGGTTCGGGAATCGGAATTGTAGTTACGACTCCTACTGGGGATCGAATGGTACATTCATTCCGACTCGAATTCGATGAACATACAAATAATATAGTAGAGTACGAAGTTGTGGTTTATGCCCTCAGGCTCGTCATTGAATTGGGGATAAATGATGTCCGAATCACAAGTGATTCACAATTAATAATTCGAAAGATTGAGTTAAAATATCAAGCGCTTGATAAAGACCTGGTTGAATATAAAAATCTTGTACAAAAACTGGCGCTTCAGGTCCCAAATATAACCTTTCGGCATCTGTCTAGAGATAAGAATCGTCATGCTGATGCGTTAGCATTCATTTCTTTAATGATAAGGGATCAATATACATCAGTAGTAAAAATTGGGCGTATTTATGAACCATCAATTAAGTTGTGGGCCGTTGAAAATCTGGAAGAAGAAGTGGAGGAAGATATTGAAGATGCAGCTGAACAAGATGATGTAAGTTTCCCAGAAAAAACAGAAGATGATTTAACCAGAGAAGATTTGAGAATTCCAATACATCAATATTTGCAAGATGGGATATTCCCGCAAGCAAAAAAGAGGCAAGAAAGGTGCAATCAAAATCTGTGAATTATCAGTTGCGGGATAGAATTTTGTACCACAAATCCTTTTTGGGGCCTTTAGTTCGATGTTTGTCACGAGAGGAAGGGATGCGAATTCTTAAAGACATACATCATGGAGATGCGGGAAATCATAGTGGAAGATGATCGCTGGCTTTAAAAGCAAAAACTCAAGGGTATTACTGGCCATTTATGCATAAAGATGCGGAAAATATGGTAAAAAGATGTGAAGAATGTCAGCGCTATGCGAAAAGAATAAAGGCTCCCGCAATAGAACTTAATTCTGTACTCAGCCCCTAGCCATTTCCAAAGTGGGGAATAGACATTGTTGGAACATTAGTGGAAGGTACTCAAAAAAAATACTTGATTGTGGCTACAGATTATTTCACTAAATGGGTTGAGGCCAAACCTCTTGCACACATTAGAGATACCGATGTTTTTAAATTCTTATTTGAGAATATAATCTATAGATTTGGAATTGCGGTGGCCATAGTCTCGAATAATGGACAACAATTACAAGGGAAAAATATTGAGATGCTTTTCGAAGCATTTAATATTCAAAAGAATAAATCTACTCCGCTTTATCCGCAAAGCAATGGGCAAGCTGAAGCGAAAAATAAAACAATTGTTGTGAAATTAAAGAAAACTCTTGATGGCCATCATAAACGATGGTGTGAACAACTTCATAATACATTATGGGCATACCTCACAACAAGAAGGGAATCCACTGGAGAATCACCATTTCTTCTTACCTACGGAACTGAAGCGGTTATTCCAACAGAAGTCATTCTACCTACTACAAGAACAAAAGCATGGGATAAAATTTTAAATTCATACTTAATGCTTGAAAATTTGGACGACTTAGAAGAAAGAAGAGAAGTTACGCTTCAAAAAATGGAAAATTATCAAAGAAGATTGACCAGAGAGTACAGTAAAAAAGTAAAGTTACGGTATTTTGTGGAAGGACAGTATGTTCTGCAGCAAATCCCGGAATATCAAAGAGACAAAAAAGAAGGAAAATTTGCACCTACATAGGGAGGACCTTATATTATACAAGGAATTGCGGGACAAGGATCATATCACTTGCGGAATATGGATGGAGGAATTTTACAGCATCCTTGGAACGCACAATATCTCAAACCATATCATCCATGATCAATAACGCAATAGTGCAATAGTTGGCGCTCATAATAGGTAAAGCATATCAAATACAATCTCTTTAAAAGGTCCAAATAAATGTCTATGACTATAGGATTTTTTGACATAGAGATGCCTAACATGACATTGATTATTGTACCAGGTACTCTCCACTTCCGGAAGTGCTCTCAATCAGCAATACAATTATACAGCAATTTGGTTTCATATTAGGTAAAGCTAAAAAAAGTAACCTCTCTAAGAAAGTCCATGTGAATGTCTATGAGTGTATGACTATTGGATTTTTCGCCAACAGGGGTGCCTAACGTGATATTATTTGTTGTATCTTTCTCCGTTTTAGGAGACTTTCGGGACCGCATCCTAATTTTCTCTTGGCCCGAGAGAAGTTAGACATGTGTTATACCCACAATATAACTCAAGGTACAAAATTTCCTTGCGATTAAATAAATCACACTCATACAAGAACTAACAATTAATATATATACTCAAAATCTGTTTTGCAGGGACAAAATCAGAAGGAAAAATGAAAACATAATTACAATCTAAAGATGAAAAAGAACGGCACAACAATAAAGAAGGCTAAGGTGCGGGAAGAACGCCTTTAAAATGAGGATTTTCTGGTACATCTCTGTGTTAGTAAACTTTTGTAAATCCATCAACTTTTATTTGGTCAAGAGTGTTATTGACCGCTTGTGCAATTTTAGCTTTAGCTTCGACTCTTAACCATTTAATATAAGCCTTTCTATTTTCAATCTCCAATTTGAATTCATTTACTTGAGTTTCGCAGTTCCGGACCTTTGTTTTCCAAAATTTTATTCTCCTTCTTTCAACATTTAAGTCCCCAACGAGACTTTCATTCTTCATAACTTCTAGCTTTAATTATCTTCGACTTTTTTAACTTTAGAAGATAATTAAGTTGGGTGTGCGCTTCACTGGCCTTGGTAGAGGCTAGATCAAGCTGAGCTTACGCTTTGGTAGCCTTGATAGAAGCCAACTCTAGTTGCTTATTGAGGTCATCCACCATAGTAGTGGCCGCACCAAGTTCTCCCTCAGCCTTGGCAGCCCTTGCAACCGCTTCATTGAATTTTTCTTCAAACCTGTAAGAAAAGCAACAGATTAGTCAAAGCGGGAACAATAACAAATTTTAAATGTACAGAAAATAAGATACCTCTTGCGAGGGATTCAAAAATTCTGCTAATTCACGACCCATTGCATCCTTTGTAACTTCAAGGAAATCATATTCCCTCGAAAGCTTGTTGTACTTGACAGTGGGTTCTTGAAGATTTTGGTGACATTGAATTAATTATGCGTCATTATCTCGCAATTAATTGAAACTAGATGTACACCTTGCTACTTCTTTGTGCAAACGGAGAATATCACTCTCACGGTGAAGAATGGAGTCAGATAAATCACGGATTTTGATTTAAGCATTTGCAAGGGTATTTCCTTTAGCATGAGCTTCTGAAGCAAAATTGTCCCTATCCTTAATCAACTGAGCTATATACGAAGAAAGTTGTGAATTGTGATATGAACTGGAACAGGAAAATTCCGCAAGGATACTCTTGCGTTCTACACAAAGCCTGCGGTTCTCTTTTTCCAATTTATCAGATCTTGAACATGCTTCTGAAACGCTATCTTTAGTCCACAATAAAGAAGCATTAAATTCTGCTTTCTTGCGAACCATCTCGTCCAATAAAAGTTCATATTGTGATCTTAATTTATTGTACCTCCATTTGACCAAATTATGACTATCAACCAGATCGTTAAACCTTCTCTTGACTTCCACGTTTTCATTGTTAACTTTCACTACATGATCTTTCAGTTGTGTATTTCTATGACGCATCCTAAATATGAGTTCTGAATCCCTCGCTGATCCCATGAAGTAATTCAGAAGAAAAGTAAAAAACCTAAAGGAAATTTGATAAAGAAGACAGAATAAAACCTTGATTTTGAAGGTCAAGTAATTGTTGGCGAAGCATGTCATTTTCCCACTGCAAGCTTAAAACATCTATAACTCGGGACTCCATCATGATAGATCGTGCTTTGTAGAATTTGTATGCGGTGAATGCAGCGTTCTGACCCTCAGCAAGCTGCAAAATTAAAAGTTCCAAGCAGGACTAAAACTAAAAAGAAATCAAGGGGTATAAAAATGATAAGAATACCTGTACAAGAGCTTGTTGCGGGAAAGAATATACTTGTCCCTCTGTACGCGCAATTGTTTCCTCGAAAGAAAGAGGTTGGTTCATGGAAAAAGTGGGATCAACAGTTTCATCTTGATCTTGAAGCCAGGCGTTTCTAACCGCATCATATGGCACAGCTCCCATACGTTGTCGCAAGCGTGAAACCAATCCACTATCAGACTTTACTGGTAAAGGATTGCTTGGGACAAATAAAAACTCTCTAGACAAGAACCATTGGAAGGCTTCTTTTTCTTTTCCCAGGAGGCTTAAATCTTCAGCAATCCCTTTGCCTTTATCCGCTTCCGGAACTTATCTATTCGGTTGAGATGTTTCAGCAACAACCGCTGCGTTTGAAACAAGGGTATGAGAAGTTGCTGTCGTATTTTCCTCAGCATTGGTGTCCGCAGAACCATCCCAAACCGCAGCATGTGCACCACCATGTTCTTCTACCTCCAGAGCAATTTCCGGTGCACCACTATCTTGTACAAAGTGATCCTCTCCATCAGCTGAGCCATCCTTATTCGGGATAACTTCGAGCGGCTCATTAGCATCTAAAAGAGAAAATTGAAGGTAGAAGGAAGGATCAGGAACCGTAGCTTCAAGTGAAGAATTAACCCTGACTTCAGGAGCATCTTCCGCAACAATAGCTTCTGGAATTTCTTTCATAGACACAAAGTTGGTTAGTTGAAGATGCACATTCTGCACTTCTTGATTCTCTGGAGCGGAGCTTCCTTCGCCTATCAAAAGTGGATGTTGAAGAGGAGATTCTTGAATTTTTCCTTCTTCCTGATCTATTGAAACCTGGGGAGTATTCCACACTTTCTTCCGACTCTGTTAGTAAATCACAATAACCCGTTAAATGAAATTCATAAGGAGTATTAAAATTCTTCAGGAAAGAACAATACCTTTTCTGCAGGGATTGCGGCCTTGCGTTTCAATCCCGCATCATTTTTTTGCGCCCACGACATCCTGTAGCTCGGTTTCTGAATCAGTTTCCTCGTCAACTTGCAGCTCAGATTGCGGCTATAAAAAGGAGAGGAAAATTTTATCATCAGACAGAAACTTTAGCTATTAAGCAATATATATAAAATACAAAAAGATAGAGAGAAACTCTACGTACCACAGTGACAAGTGGAAACTTGAAATCAATAAAATTTAACTGCCAAGGGAAGTAACCGTTGAAACGAGTAAGAAGACTGCAAACAACATTATCCGGGACAGACCCGAAGACCCATGGACCCTCAATGATTAAAGGGGTGCGGTACCATTTGTAGTCGTGATCTTCCCGGATTCTTTCCTTGAGAGGACGCGTTGTCTCTGGAATATACTTCAACTTGGCGTTGCCAATTTCCGCAAGCAAACAGAATCCCTCGTCACCTTTACGATTTGGGTCAACGCTCAATCTCTTGAAATACTTTGCGGCCACATAGTCCGCATAAGTAGCATGAAAATTTATTATTGTATAATATTTACGCTCCGCAGGGTCTGGAACGTAACACGTAAAGTGGTTCTTCCTTGGATGCGCATACTACATTCATCAAGCACACGCCACCAATTTCCATTATATTGCGCGATGGATCGAACTAAACCTTGATGGGATTGATTGCGGTTTGCTAGAACTTTGAACTGAAAAGGATTTTCACTTTGGTATAAAGGAAGTTGTAGACCCACATCTAGAGCTCCCAAAGGGATTAATAGTCTGTGGTTGGTGTATTCAAAACCTTCCATCATTTCCAAGGTAATTTCATCTTCAGCACACTCATAAAAGGAGACTTTGAATTGGCGAAGACCATGACTCCTCTTGAATTCCTCAAGATTTACAAATTTAAAACTACAACTTTCATGAGCACGTTTGTCCTTGGGAGCAGGATTCTTGACCACAACACGGACACTTACGGGACTTGTAGATTCCGAAGGATGACTCCTTGATACAGGATAACAATATGATTTCCTGACTAAAGATTGATCATCCTGATGAGAAGCGTCACCAGTAACTCGAGCATTACCTTTTCTAGCCATGATAAATTTTTATCTACACAGGAAAGCGAGAAAAAAATAAGCTTATTAAGAACAAAATCTAGAACAGAGCAAAAAAGTTACAAAACAAAAGAATAACAAGATGATCATTACATCAAAATATAAATCAACCAATCATTCTCAGATCAGGAGAAATAAAGGAGAGATCAACAACATTAGAATCATCATTCACTCAAACAAATAGATAGATAAATACATCATTAACATCATCTACAATGATTAAGGTGCAGAGATAGAGAATGATAAACAAGCAAATATGAAAAGAAAAAACAAAAGAGTTACTTACAGTGAAGAAAAAGATAGAAGAAAATCTGATTGATTGAAAAGATAAAAATTTGATCCTGATGCAAGAATCTTAGATCACAAAAGTTCAGGAGAATGATAAAGCATTGAAGAATCTTTGGGAAGTTCAAAGGAATAAAAAGCACTAAACTTTAAGGAAAAGAAGACCAGTGATGTAAAGAATGGAATGAAGAAAATAATTGGCATTAAATAGGAGAAAACTGAAACTGACGAACCGTCGAAAACTGAAAAAGAAATAAACTTTTTCAGAAATTTGATTTCCTCGAAGAACGCCAACTGACAAAAACGTACAAAGAAAAGTAACTGCTAGCGAAAAAAGCGGATAAAAGTGTAACGTGGGAAAGGAAGTTATTATAGGCGTGGGAATTGAAAGAGTAATTATTGTTTTTCCTTTTTTCAAATTTTTTACCAACTGTTAAAAAAGGAAAAAAGGGGCAAATTGTGAGAGAATAAAATCTGAGGTACGCATGTCCAAAAACTATTGGAGAAGTAATGAGCTATGATGAGATAGGAAACACTGGAACAAAGCCCGTTAAAACATTAAATTGACAGCTGCAAACTCGATAAAGTTCGAACCTGACAGCATTAACTGCTCGACTGACAATAGGTTGCGGGAAAGCATGACTCAATAAAGAGTAATAATGAGTATTGGTGTATGACCGACACGTGGGTTGCGGGAAAATAAAGTATACTGATCAAGACAGACAGCATTAACTGCTCGACTGAAAACAGGTTGCGGGAAAGTATGACTCAATAGAGAGTAATAATGAGTATTGATGCATGACTGACACGTATCGACTTTATAAGCTGCGGAACAAAAAGAACTAAAGCATGACGATTCATTTTAAAGAACTACGTTTCAAACATGCCATGATTCAAATAAGGCCGCAAAAATCATCCCAATCCAAAAAACAACTTAACTACAAGATCATTGCGGGATAACCAGTGAGAAATTATGAAAAGCAAACAGAACGCATGCTAAGAATTGCGGGAGGAACGATCAAGCCTTGTGGAAATTGCAAATAAGTTTTGCGGGACTACATATCGCACCAAGAATGGATAAAAATAAATAGGTGGAAAGTTAGATTGGTGGGACCCATCAAATTGGCTATAAATATCAAGCTCATAAACAGGAAAAGGGGCTGGAAAATCTGGAAAAAAAATAGACTGAAGACGTTGAAGTGATAGCAAAGAGTTTAGGTATGAATTTATGTAAAACTTTAAGTTCAATTTTACTATGGCTATTATGACGATGATTTTTTGATCTATCAATTATTTGTTGTATCTTATGATGGTATTTAATAAAAGGAATATAAATTTTTATTAGTGGATGTAAACAATCTGATTGTTGAACCACGTAAAATGTTTTGAGTCAATTTATTTTCAGTCAATTGGATAATTTTTATTGATTAAATGATCATGGGAGTCGATCTCACGATAAGACATCGTACTGTACAATGATCTAAATGCTTTTGGTTGTGATCTAAAAACGCCAGATTTTTGGTAATCACATGGAGAATCTAGTAGTTTAATTTTATATCGATATTAAAAATTGTTAGTGTTTTAAATTGTCTTGTCGTCGTTAAATTGTGTTGAGAAGATATAATAATAGAATTACAGTCAAATTGGTATAAGATTACATAATTGTGAATCCCTCAAGGAGTTTCTCCATTATCTGGTTCAGCATAGTGAAGGAAATCCATAGATTTGCCCTTGTCTTACAAAAGACAATAAACTAGAGCAGTCTTAATATTTTACATTATGCACGTTTCTTTTCTTTTCTTTTTGAAGCATTGCCCATTTGACTGGTTCACATTTTTCTTGAGGTAGTTTATAAAAGAAAAGATTAAAATAATTGAACTTTGATTTAACATGAAACTAACAACACAGTATAAGAAGAATTAGAAATGTAGTAATGTTATTACAATAGAAAGAGTTTTTGAGAAGCTCCACAAGTACAGTTGACAGGTATTTATATGAATACCTTATGACAGCTATAGTCAAGTCAACTGGACTTTGATTACTACAGATTATATCCTAATATATCCCCCTCAAATTGTGCAAGTAAGCACTGTAACAGTTTGAAAATACAAGGAACTAAAAAATACTACTACTACAAGGCATTAGCCTGATCACAAAAGGTTGTTCAAAAAAACAAGACTAAAAGTAAAACAATAAATAAAAAACCAGCAGAAGAAACATCAGCAGACATGATCATTCAACAACACTTATGTCTAACCTAAGAACTAGTCTTGATATTAGTTTTGAAAAAGTTGGATAACAGAGACCCTTTGTAAGCATATTAGTTAGTTGTTCATCAGAAATGACATGATTAGTCTTCAGAAATCCAGAATCTACCAACTCCCTTATGGCATGGTAATTTACCTCCACATGCTTTGTCCGATCATGGAAAACATGATTAGAGGCTAAACAAATTGCACTTTGATTGTCACATTTCAAATGCAAAGGAAGTTGGAGTGAAATATGTAGCATGGAGAAAAGATAAGATATCCATTGTAATTCAGCTGCAGCTATAGTGAGACATTTATACTCATCCTCAGCTGAACTTCTTAAAACAATAGGTTGTCTCTTAGATGACCATGAAATAACATAATTTCGCATAAACACTACATATCCAGAAAAAGATATCCTTGTGTCTGGACATCCTGTCTATTCTGAGTCAGTATAAGCTGTCAAAGAGTGAATATTTCTTTTGTGAAGAGTAATCCCAATACATAAGGAACCCTTTAAATACCTAAGTATTCTCTTGACCAGTAACACATGGTGAGCAGATGGAGTATGCATAAACTGTGAAACATAATTCACATCAAAACATATGTTATGTTTTATATGATTAAGGTATTGAAGACCACCTATAAGAGTTCTATAATCCAATGGATATGATAATAAAACACCATCATGAACTGAGCACCTCTTTTCATTATCTACATGTGTATCACATAACTTACATTCCAACATATCTGTTTTAGCCAATAGCTCTAAAGGATATTTTTTTTGAGTTAAAACTATTGCATCAGAAGTCCTAGATGCCTCAATTCCCAGAAAGAAGTGTAAGTCTCCTAAGTCCGTCATGACAAATTCTCTACTTAAAGCTGTAATTAAGTCTTCAATAAGATCAAAAACTTCCAGTTAACAGAATATCGTTAACATATAACAATAGCACCGGCATGTGAGACTCGTTTGTATAGATGAACATTGAATGATCACACATTGACTTAAGAAATCCATACTGAAGTAGAACTAAACCTGCAGAACCAGGCTCTTGGGGCTTGCTTCAAGCCATATAAAGACTTTTTTAAGTAACAAACATGGTTTGGAAAATCTAGATGTATAAATCCTGGAGGTTGCTTTATATAAACATTCTCAGATAGATGTACATGCAAGAAAGCATTGGATACATCTAATTTCTTTATAGGTCAATTATTGTTAATAGCCAAATCTAGAACTACTCTCGCAATGGCTGACTTAACGAGTGGACTAAAAGTTTCTCTAAAATCAACCCCATCTTGTTGATTATACTCTTGAGCCACTAATATTGATTAAGCCTGTCTATATAGTCTATACTACCATCAAACCTTAATTTCACCTTATAGACCCACTTACAACCAAGTATATTCATGTGTGATTCTGGTTTAACATATGCCCATGTATTATTCTGAACTAAAGCCTCATAGTACTCATCCCTCATTGGCACTACCCATTTTTCTTGCTTTGCATCTTTTTTAAAAGACTTTGGTTCAACAATTGTGCAATAGACAAGTAAAAGCACTAGGAAGAGGATGTTTAATAGAATGATGCTGAAAAAAAATCTGGAAATTGTTTAGTTTTTCTGACTCCTCTTATAGATCTAATAACAATAAGATCAGAAGACACGGATAGAGTAGGAGTGGTAAGAGCAGAATCTAGAGATTTTTTATTTAAAAGTGTAGGAACACTATTATCACAAGAAGAAACCATTCAAGTAGATAAAAATGAGTAGTAGAAAGATGTTTTATCAAAAACCACATGCCTGGATATACAATTTTTTTTAGAAATTGGATAAAACATATGTAACCCTTATGCAAAGGGCTATATCCAATGAAAACACACTTCACATACTTTGGTGAAAGTTTATTAGGTCCACAGTGACCAAGATAAGGAAAACATGTAGACCCAAAAAACTCTTAAAATAGAATAATCAGGAGATACATGAAATAATATTTCATAAGGAAATTTCCTTGACAGAATAGGTGTTGGTATTCTATTGATTAAGAATGTTGCAGTAAGAAAAGGATCATACCAGAAAGGGTTTGGACAAGAAGAATGAAATAAAAGGGTATTACACATTTCTGTTATATGCCTATGTTTCCTTTCTGCTAGGCCATTTTTATCAGGTGTATTTGGACAAGAAATCCTAATATGAATATTACATGAATCAAGAAATTGTTTGAAAATATATTTTACCATGTCACAAGCATTTTCAGTTTGAAACCATAGAATTTTCAGTGAGTGTTTTAAAGTGTGAGAAACATTGTAATGCATCAGTTTTCAATTTCATTGGATACATCCAATGAAATTTACTTTCATCATCTATAAAGACAATATAATACCTATATCTAGCATGTGAATCAAGAAGAGATGGTCCCCAAACATCACAATGAATGGGAGCTAATGGAATAGACTCATAAAATGGAGAAATATGAAATAGTAGTTTCTTACTTTTAACAAACTGACATGGATGACAGAGAGAGTCAAATTTATCAGAATTGAGAGTAATTGACTGACTAGAGCTCAAGTGATGTGTAATTTTTTTACATGGATTCCCTAGCCTATTATGTCATACATTTGAAGATGCAATATTTGTAGAGAATGAAGAGAAATATGCATTGGGGTTTGAAAACACATGAAATATTGGATACAAGTTGTTGACCATTTTTCCTTGAGCTAAAATTATATGTAAACTTAGATCCCTAACCTCATAACTCCATAGATCAAACACGAAGTAACAATAATTATCTCTTGTGAATTGAGTAACTGAAAGTAAGTTTTGAGCAATCTCAGGCGCTAGTAAGATATTATTTAATTTGAAATTTGTTGTTGGGGTTTTTAAAATAAAATGACCAGTTTGAGAAATGGATAGAGACTTACCATTGCCAACAACCAATTTATCTTTTCCATGTTAAGGAGAAGTATCCTGAAGTAGCTTTATCACCAGTCATATGTATTGAAGCCCCTGAATCACTAATCCAAGTAGTAAAGAAGTACCAATTGAGTCCTCACTCATCTCATTTGAATCGATGTGAATGCCACTAAAAGCCTTCTCCACTTGTTGTTTTGATGTAGAACTAGAGTTTTGAGACTCAGTATTCACTGGCGGATGATATCTAAAAAACATCTACTTGCCTAATGTCAAGTTTTCATACAAATCTGATATTCCACAGTTTAAAAATCCACAAGAGATTTTCTTTGTGCACCATTAGAAGTATCATTACTATAATTTGTTGAATTACCACCATTCTTGAAAGAATTGCCAGCATTGCAAGAATTACCACTATTCTTGAGAAAATTATTGATGTTCTTCTGATTCTTGTACCTTGCTTTTCCATTTATCCTTCCATTATTGACATTCTTATTATACTAAGCAGTTGGATTTGTTGTATCAAGAACATTACCAAGATCTTAATCATTAAGCTATTGTTCATGAGTCAAGAAACGTGCTTTTAACTCACCAAAAGTATATGGTGTTTTACGATTCTGCGCACCAACTACAAAAGTATCATATTCCCTGCCTAATCCATTCTAGACAACCATTAGCAGATCTGAATCTAAAACTTTTTCATTTATTACTGCAAAAGAATCAGCAATTGATTTCTGATTATGTTGATAATCACAAATTGATTAAGTACCCATTCTTATCCCATGGAATTGATTTCGCAACATGTTTCTTCTAGCTCCAAACTGAGACTTAAAGATGGTTTCCAGATATTTCCAAATCTTACGAGCAGATGATAATTCAAGGATATCACCAAAAATTGTTGGAGTAAATGTTGCTTTTAAACAACTCATCACAAAATGATCATCATTTCTCCAATAATTCCATTTAGTATTTATATATCTAACACCATTAACTAAAACATCAGTTGAAGGTTCTTTAATCTCTCCATTAACATATCCATATAAATAAGTTGATATCAAGACTGATTCAAATTGGTCACGTCAAAGAATATAATTTGTATGATCTAGTTTTAAAGAAATAAAATTACCTATATTACTGAAAGGTAAAAAAAATGAGTTGAATCTCCATTGACGTTGACATCAGCAGTGGAAGATGCACCAACACCCTGATTCCAAACATTACGAGGAATTTCTGAACCATTTTAATTATTTTGAGTAATTATTCATCATTCCCCTTGTATCCTGCGTCTAATCTTGATTAAATTTTGATAGATTGTTCTTCTAATTTCTAGAAGAAACAAGAAACTCCAAAAATGATTGAAACACATCAAGAAATGTTGATATAAAAGATCTTAAAAGTATTAAAACGTATTAGATCTTGAAAGAATAAGAATACTGGTTGAATTTTTTTAAGAAATGTTGCAGAGTCAATCCCAGATCGTCCACAATGATACCATGAGAAAAACTAGAAATGTAGTAATGTTATTAAAATAGAAAGAGTTTTTTATAAGCTCAACAAATATAGTTGACATGTATTTATATGAATACCTTACGGCAGTTATAGTCAAGTCAACGGGACTTTGACTAGTACAAACTATGCCCTAATACACTATCAGTTAGTGATTTTTTTTTCTTTTTTCACTGTATAGAGCGGTGGTCCATAAAAATACACCTAGGTATTTTAACTTAGGATTAATGCTATTGCAGGGGCTTAATCCCCAACCTCTTCTATGGAAAGAAGTTTGAAACTATCATACCATTTAATGGATCTCCAGTTAGTTGATTGATTGACCAAAATATATAATAGTTTGTACAATGGGTGATATCAATCTCAGTAGCACTGACCTTAGTGTAACTTTTTTCTTTTTCTAGAAGCATTGCAATGATTGAAGTATAACTATTGACCTACGTGTATTGTGAGATTTCTTTGTACGGATTTTTCATATTTTCCCTATATGATTTGGTATTAAAAAGGCTACATTTGATAGGCTATTGATTAGCTTATAATGCGTTTAGATACTAGAAGTAAAAGTCAGAAATAAAAACTAAAAGTAAAAATTTTTACTTCATAAAAAATTAATTTTATTATTTCTAAAAATTATTTTAAAATTTAATATCCAAATTAGTTGTTGAATTTTTTTATTTTCAAAAATCAAAGATAATTTCTCAAATAGTATCTAAACAGCCCATAGTATTTCCATTCCAACCCCTTATTCTTCGTAAACTTTTTCTTATTTTTTAGATTATATATCTAGGCTAGCTAGTAGCATATATCATGTGGGTTAGATGTGGGTTAGAGGGCGCAGGAGGACTGCCGATCATCTTTAAACCCTTCTTTTTACTCCATTATCACGTATTTTGAGTCCCCTCATTCTTCATTCTCGTATATATTAGAGTTACCACACTAGTAGCTCCTCCTCTAATCGTGACCTCACAAGGTCATATTGTCATGCTTAAATATGCCTGTGATTAAGTAGTTGTCATACAGTATAGATTCATCACTAACTTTAACCCATGCTTAAAACATCTCAATCAATTGAAACAAGGTCATATTGCCATATTACTTCTTCGAATTACTTGTGCATGCGTTGACGCGACCGTTCCCCTACTAGTCCTCAGGTTATCTATGAATCACTTTTTAACTAAGAAATTGTATTTCAATACTGCATTATCGGTAACAGTTTACTGGAAAGGATACATAATATAAGTTAGACTTTTTTTTTGTGTTATATAGATATGGATACCTTTCCAACAATATGGTACCGCCATTAGTATAATTAAATTAGGAATGTCAATGTTAGTGCTAAATATCTATTGTCCACGTTAACGTATTAGATGGATAAGAAGAAAAGATGTAAGGGAGTACTCCTATTGTTTCTAAATGAAAGACTTGTTTAGTATAAAAATTAAAAAAACTAAGCGCGCATATGCTACGAAAAGGAAACCCGATTTCGGTAAGACTTGTTGTGTCGTCAAAAATGTTAGTCAAGGTTTATATTTATTTAGATAGCTCTGTTCACTGTATCTGGAGTATTTTTAGTTCTCTCCCACTGGTAATATCCTTTCAAAATAGGATACTATTATATGTCATTTTCCTCATGCTCGTTTACAAGATTTTCTTTGGAACAATCGGATATATCTTAATCAACGACTTACAACGCACTGTGGAGCAATATAGAATTATTTTTTATACTTTTTACTAATTTATTCTTTTTGTTTTAGATGGTCCCCTTCATTAGATATTAGATAAAAAAATAAGAGATAAATGGTCCCTCCATGGGTAAATTAGTTAACTAATAACATATAATGTTTCTTAAAGGGAAACAAATATTTTTTTATTTTTTTTTGGTCAATCAAAAGGAAATTCATTAAAGAGAGAAGGTACTTAAGAGGGGTACCTCAACCCAATGAATACAAAAACAGCCGGAGAAAGAAAGAACCGAAGAGAGAAGAGACCCAAGACTACGGGGGCCGAAAAATAGAATCCCATAAGGCTATTATCATATTTTCCGTTAGACCTAACATTCTTATATTAGCTTCGGCCCAAAAGAACGCTTTAAGTTTAACGTTTCTAATAAGGCTTCCTAACGGTTTCTTTTTGTTATGGAAGAACCTTGTGTTTCGTTCTTTCCATATGCACCACCAAATTGAGACCGGGACGTTTCTCCAAATTCTATTGAGTCTTTCGTCTCCCCAATTATAATTCCAAGACTTAACATTTAGAGTTATATTAGAAGTATAATTCCAACGTCCCCTACAACCTTCTACAAAGTACTCCCATATCCGTCGAATCCTCCAGCACTCATAGAATAAGTGTGCGCTAGTCTCGTCGTCTTCTTCACAAAAGCAACAAATAGTAGAAACTTCCATTCCCTTTCTTATAAGCTTATCCGTTGTCATTATCCTATCATGAGTGAGGAGCCAAATAAAGAAGTTGATTTTGCAAGGGTGGTCCCGGCTCCAAACAATCTCGGAAGAGTAATTTGGTTCGTTTTGCTCTTGTTCTTTCCTATTACCTTCTTTAACCGTATAGTGGCCGTGCACATTACCAATCCGAATTCGGCTATCCTCAATACCTTCTTGAATGAGAGGTGAGATGATTGGAAATGGTTGAAACTTCACTAGAGATGGGAGTAGAGTACCTTCTTCGAGACATAAACTTCCACCGAATACTATCGCCTACCACGTCATACAAACTAGCCACCACAACGTCCTTGGTCCTTGAGGCTTCATAAGCCATTGGAAATAAGTCGCATAACCTCCCTTCGCCAAGCCAAACGTCTTCCCAAAATCTAGTTTCCTTTCCTTCGCCAACTTTGTATCTAATCCCTTTTTTGAAATCATCAAGCTCTTTGTATATATTAAACCAAAGACTACCTCCTTTGCATCCCTTTGGTTGGAGAGTTTCCCAACAGCTGTGAGTTTCACCGAATTTTCTCACTATGATCTTCATCCATAATGCATTTTTCTCTACTCCAAAACTCCACCACCATTTTTAAAGCAAAGCTGAGTTCATTTGCTTAGTTCTTCTTATGCCAAGGCCCCCTTTTATCTTTGGTTTTGCCACCAAATTCCATTCCACATTGTGAATTCTTTTATTATTTTCATCATCATCCCACAAAAAATTCCTCACAACCTTATCTAGCTTCTTAGTAATTGAACAAGGGGCAAGAAAGAGAGAGAGATAATAAATAGGTAAGCTCGTTAGGACACTCTTAATGAGGGTTAACTTTCCTCCTCTTGCTATCGTTTTTCCGTTCCAAGAGGTAATTCTTTTCGCACAAGCTTCAAGGATTTTTTCCCACTTTTGGGAGCCCCCTACTTTATCCCCCAATGGAAGACCAAGGTAGATACTAGGGAAGTTTGCATATTTGCACCCCAACATGTTTGCATAGTTTTCGGCTCCCTCTTCAACCGCAATTCCATATAAACTACTCTTGGAAAAGTTAATTTTCAATCCCGAAGTAAGTTCAAAACAAAGAAGAATATAACGAAGGGCGTCGACTTGTTCATCCTTGGCCTCTAGGAAGATAATAGTATCATCGGCAAATTGCAAATGATTTATTTTTCTTCCCCCCTCCTTAACCGAAAATCCCGAGATTTGATCGAGTTCTTGTGCTTTGCTCAACATACAACTTAAAACTTCGCCAACAATTGTGAAGAGGAATGGAGAGAGTGGGTCTCCTTGCCGCAAACCCTTTTCGCTACCAAAATAGCCGTAAGGAGAACGATTCACAAATCTATCTTTTTAACATACTCATTTATATAAATAGTCTATCTTTTAGAAACGGAGGAAGTATATATATATATAGAATTAAGCCCCTTCATTTTTTCACTTTCCCCCACATAACTACACACTACGATGATATGGTATCGCGTGGAAAGTTGTAGTAGAATGATCAAAAGTTTTTAGATGGGATAAAGCATAAAATGTCCACAAAAGATATACTCCCTTCGTGCCACATCATATGGGTTCCGAATTTTTTCATGTTCCACTATAAATAAGGGTTATCATACTTTTTCTAAAATTTTCCAGATTTAGCTTTGTTTTAAAATCATACACCAAAATAGGAAATCGTTTCTAATGGTTTTCTTAAATAATTCATTAAGTAATTCTAAGCATTTTTCATCTCTGCAACTAAAAACTAGGAGACGTAAATGTTTTAGAGAGGTCTAGAAAACTTTTATTTAGATTTATTTTCTTTAAATTGCGTAAAAACTCCAAAAACTCTCATCTAAAATGGAATAGAGGGAGCAAGTTTTATATATATATATTCATAGAAAAACATGCAAAATAAACGAACTATTAAGAAGAACAGAACTATTGCTCGATGAATTGAGAAAGGATGGAAGAAGGTGTTGGAGAAGTCCACCATAGATTAATCTCATGGTGTGTAGCATATTTTGCGATTTTATGTGCTAATGAATTAGCATCTCAATCAATATGGTTGTAGAAGACATAATTGAAATGATGTGATAGTGAGAAGATGTCCTCGACAAGTCGCCTGATTCTCTATGGAATCGCTGGGTTCTCATCAATGAGTAAGTTAATCAGCTTAATCAGTTGGAGACACTCCCCTTCAATCACAATACATGTAAACTGCATCCTCTTGGCAAGCTTGAGGCCTAGCAGGATCCCTTCAGTCTCGGCTATAAGAGGGTCATTTTGATGTACGATAGTTGTAGCCGCAACTAGAAAGTTAGATTGAGAATCCCTTGTTATTACTGCAGCAGCAGGCATTGGACCTTTCACTGCCCTATCAAAATTAAGTTTGATCACATCACTTGGTGGTGGAATCCATTGAGCAGCTGGCACCTGGTTCTATAATTCCTAACAAGACTGCATACAGGATGAATCCCAATGAGTTTGAAGAACTTCAAAGACAAGTCGATGAGTTACTTTCCAGGGGATTAATCAAAGAAAGTATGAGTCCTTGTGTAGTTTCCGCGCTTCTTGTTCCAAAGAAGGATGGTTCATGGCGCATGTGTGTTGATAGTCGGGTTGTAAACAAAATTACTATCAAGTACCGGTTTCCTATTCCTCGCCTTGATGATCTTTTAGACCAACTTTATGGTGCAATGATCTTTTCTAAAGTTGATTTGCTGAGCGGGTATCATCAAATTCGTATGAGAACGGGAGACGAATGGAAAACAACATTCAAAAAAAGAGATGGACTACATAAGTGGATGGTAATGCCTTTCGGGTTATCTAACGCTCTTAGTAAGTTTATGCATCTTATGAATCATCTTTTTTAATCTTACATTGGACGATTTGTGGTGGCATACTTTGATGATATTCTTGTCTACAGTAAAAATCAAGATGAGCATATAAAGCATCTTAATCAATTTTTCAATGTACTAAGAGAAATAAAACTATATTATAACCTAAAAAAGTGTGAGTTCTTAACGAACAAGCTTGTATTTTTAGGTTATGTTGTTTCAGGAGAAGGGATCATGGTAAATCCGGGAAAAATAGAAGCAATTAGAAGTTGGCCTGTTCCAACTTCCATTCATGATATTCGAAGCTTTCATGGCCTTGCTTCTTTTTATCGGCGTTTCATCAAGGGATTCAGCTAGGGCTGCACATACCCGACCCGCACCCGCCACCCGACCATACCCGTAAGTTTTGACCCGACCCACCGATAAACGGGTCGGGTGCGGGTGACAATTTCCTTTACCCTCCTTCTGGAGGGTCGGATGCGGGTGATACCTTCTCTCACCCGACCCACCAGAAAAGAAAGTTTCTACTAAAATGTGCAGCCCTATTCCAGACACTGCTCTGCTTTCGGTCACATCTCTCTTTCTCTCTCACGTTTCCAATATCTCTTTCTTCTTCTTCTCTGCTGTCGGGCTCATCTCCGACTCCAACCTAAGAAGAAGGGGACATCAATAACCCCAGATGCTGCTGTTTGCAAACACACTAGTGTAGTGCTTCTCCATCTTCTTCATCTCCCTCCACCAAACCAGAACGCTGCTCTCTTCTCCATATTCTTCATTCTCCCTCCACCAAACCAGAAAAATCAAACCATAATCCTTATCTATATCCCCTAAATTAAAACCCTAATTTCATTAAAAATAGATACCCTATTTTCTGAGGAAACCAGACTAACCAATAGATCTCAAATTCTTTTTTTAGAGTTGGAATGAAATTTATGGTTTTGATTTGGGAGGTTTGTTAGGGTTTTTGTAAATTGTGTTTATAGAAATTGATTTTTCTTTTGATTTCATTCAAAAATTCTTTAGTTTGGGTTTGATTTCTAAAACCTTTATCAGGTAAAGTTAGGGTTTGCAATTTAATTTTTCTCTATTTTTCAATGTTTAAGTTAGGGCTTGATTTTGTGGATAGGGTTTTAAGTAACATTTGATTTTATTTATTGTAGCAATCAGTAGAAGAACATTCAACATCTTCACTTGCATTTCTTGAAGATCCTCAGGTATAACTTCTCTCTCACTTTTACTTGATTCAATTCAATTTTTTTGTTAATGATATTCTATCTTCTCCTTGTTGCTAATGTCTTCTTTATCTCCATGTTCTGGTAAATATCATATTATCTCTGAGTTTAATCCTTGCTTACTGATCAATATGTGAATTTTGAATGATATAAAAAGTTTTGTAAAGACTCAATGTATTTGCAGTCATCTTCTTGTTTTATAGGGATACAGTGGCTTACAGGTGCAATTTTATTCTTTTTTTCTATGTTTTATCCTTGCATTTAGTTAGCTGCTGACCAACCCATGTCCTGTTGTTTTATTCTTTTCTTAAGAAAATTTTAATTTTTGTTGAATCTTGTATCGCCAACTCAATTCGAAACTTGACCTTATAGACTAAGAACATTTCTATCGTTACTTTGTTTTGTCTGTTATGTGTTTATTTATGAATTACCTATTTTTTGTAAAATGTTTTCTCAAGGCTTTATGAAATGATCTATCGTGTGTGGTACCGGAAAACGAACTTTGCATTTAATCTGGGTGGGTGACCCGCACCCGACCCGCTGAAATGGCGGGTCATACACGACCCGACCCGTCCTACGACGGGTTGGGTGCGGGTGAATACTTCAGTCACCCGCCAACTGGCGGGTCGGATGGGGTCAAACCCGACCCACCCAACCCGATGTGCATCCCTAGATTCAGCACTATAATTTCTCCTATTATTGAATATTTAAAAGGTGAAAAATTTTCGTGGAATATGGATGCACAAAAAAGTTTTGATATTATAAAAAAAAGATGACAGAAGCTCCAATCTTAGTACTTCCTGATTTCAACAAGGTATTTGAGGTGGAGTGTGACGCTTCTAATGTTGGAATCGTGTCGTTTTTAGCCAAGAAGGTAAACCAATTGCTTACTTCAGTGAGAAGTTGGATAATTCCCGCACCAGGTATTCTACTTATGATAAAAAGTTCTATGCTACTGTTGGATCTTTAGATCATTGGCGTCATTATCTTATATCTAAAGAGTTTATATTGTATTCTTATCATGAGACTTTACAATTTATTAATAGCCAACATAAACTGAAAAGTAGACATGCTCGTTGGGTGGAAAATTTACAAGCATACACTTTTCACATAAAGCATAAGTCTAGGAAGCAAAACCAAGTGGCATATGCATTAAGTAGAAGACATTATTTTCTAAATACATTACATTTCAAAGTTTTTGGATTTGATGTTTTGAAAGAGCTTTACAAGGACGATTCATTTTTTAAGAAAATTTGGGATTATTGTTCTGATGGCCCTTTTGGTCATTTTTTAAGAGAACATGGTTTTCTTTTCAAAGGAAGTCGTTTGTGTATTCCTGAATATTCTTTATGGGAAGTTATCATTGCAGAAGCCCATGGTGGTGGACTTGGTAGACACTTTGGTCGAGATAAAACACTTTATCTGATTGAAGAGCATTTTTATTGGCCAAAAATGGTAAGAGATGTGGCACGACATGTGCTTCGGTGTTGACCACGTCATTTAGAAAAAAGTCATGCACAAAACACTGGGTTGCACACACCATTGCCTGTTCATAAGTCTCCTTGGGAAGATATAAGCCTTGATTTTGTTGTGGGGTTGCCTCGTACTCAAAGAAACAAAGATTCAGTTATGGTTATGGTAAATCAATTCTCAAAGATGGCACATTTCGTTCCATGTAACAAGACCATCGATGCATCTCATGTTGATTTATACTTTAGAGAGATTGTAAAACTTCATGGAATTCCAACGATAATTACGTCTGATCGAGATAGTAAATTTGTTGGTCAATTTTGGCGGACTCTTTGGAGAAAGTTGGGAACTACTTTGCAGTTTAGTTCGTGTTATCACCCTCAGACAGATGGACAAACCGAAGTCCCCAATCATAGTTTGGGAAATATCTTAAGGAGTCTGGTTGGAAAAAACATTCGTCAGTGGGATCTTATTTTAACTCTGGCTAAGTTTGCTTACAGTCGTTCAAAAATTCAGACTACTGGTAAAAGTCCTTTTGAAGTTGTCTATGGAAGAAATCCAATAGGTCCAGTGGATTTAGCTCCACTTCCTACAAGTTATCAGTTTAGTGGGGATGCAAAAATACAAGCTGAAAACATTAAGAAGTTGCATGAAAAAGTACGTGATCATATTATCAAGCAAAATGGAAAGTACCAATTTCAAGCCAACAAACACAGAAAAGAAACATCATTCAAGGAAGGTAACTTGGTGTGGATTCATCTTCGAAAAGAACGATTTTCGCGTGGCAAACATGGAAAGTTGAAACCACGAGCGGATGGGCCTTTCAAAGTACTCAAGCATGTGGGAGACAACGTATACAAAATCGAGCTTCCAGTTGATTATGGTGTTTCTGCAACTTTCAACATAGCAGATCTCTCTTTTTATTATGATGAAAAATAGAAGAACTCGGAGACGAGTTTTCGCGCAGCAGAAGCGTATGACGTTGATTTTTAGTGCATGCATATTAATAAGTATCAGTTCATTTAGAATATTAAAATGTTAAAATAAATTAAATTATATTACACTAGCGAATGTAATGAAATTGCAATACATACATGTACTTATTAACTAATGGATTAATTTATATATAAGAATAAGGCTGTATAAAGCCATGTATTGTTCGAGACAACCGACATTCAAATTTTTATATTAAAATATAAATATTCTATATTTAATTAAAGAAGTGATTTCTATAATAACTTTTATCTTTTAAATAGATTCTTTGGAGTGGTGAATAAATTAATTTTGACTTGGCATTTATAGTTATCTTTATCAGATTCTATTTATCCGGTGTCCAACAACAAGGTTTAACGATGTTTATGTCTTATTCTAACCGCACTCATCTTGTTCTTGAGAGTTAAAGCCGACTAACTCTTGTTTAATCAAATCAAAGAGGTTATTTGAATTGGAAAGAAGCTTTGTATAATATCAATTTATGCGTTTCTCCTTTCGATTAATTAGTTCTGTCCATCAGTAATTCCCATTCAATGAAAGTGTCACTCTGCCCATTTAACTAATCAAAATTAAGTTATGCCCGAAGCATCAAAGACTCAAAGTGTGTAATATTATTTAATTGACCATCAGCTAGTCAATCTTATGCTCGCACAACCATTCCCAATGTTCTTTGTTTCTTTCTTTTTATACGTCACCTAAATGAATAAGTGTGACAATTATTTATCTTCATCTAGCAGCTACATTATCCATAATAAAAGAAAAGCAACATTATCCATATTATTCATAGTGTTTTTTCTCAACTTTTCACATTTACAAAATATACTGCATTTTTTTTTTTTGAAGCATATAGTATATTTTGTTGGTAACCTTAAAGGCAGGTATCAATTTTAAGATTTCATTCTATTACTATAAATGTTCTAATTAAATGGCAGACCGAAAGATAGTACATCAAACTAGCATACAAATTTCTTGAGGATTGCATAGCTGTGATGTCCAACAAAGGAGGTTTGAGGTACTGATACCTATATGATCACCATATCTATCTTTCGATCTAAAATACATGTATTAATTTGATGAGGATATATCTAGCTAGATTTGCTTCATCATTGTCATCATTTAAACTTAGATTTGATAAAATACTTTTGGATATGTTTGGCTTTTTTGTTGTTGTTGTTTTAGGTATATTTATACAAGGCAATACTTTATCAAAAGCATATAGACTGTTGCATTATTAAAGGTTGTATACAACTAACAAGAAGGTGATTTTATGGATTTAATGGAATATATAGTGCATGAAATGGTATCAAGTTATATTCGTGAAGATTTATTTATATTTATAATACCAGTTCCATGCATGAATAAATTAAATTTGCAGTTATATGGGGTTCTGTTTTATCTTTCACTTTCATTAAACAAAATGATTAGGAATAACGAAAGATCGCCTTTGATTTAAGAAGAGAAAAAAGAGTTAAAAGACGGTCCGCATATGTATCTTTGAATTAGTTCAAGGATTAGAATGAGCATTCCTTAACAGAAATTGAAATGAACATGATAATAAACAAAGGATTAGAAAGAGCATACGAGATGCCATTTCGCATTTTGCTTTTTGGTAGATGAGAAGGAACCAAATTATTACAAATGAAGTCAATCTTCTGAGGTGATAATATCCCAAAAGTTACATATAATGACCAACAATGAAGTCGTATTAATGAATTAATGTAAATGAAGTGTTCTCGTTAGTAGGGCTGCACAAAGGTCGGTTCGGCTCGGTTCTTGATGGTACCCTGTACCTGTACCTCCCTAGGGACGGTTCCTAAGTTTTGTACCTGTACCCTGTACCCCGTACCCTCGGTCCGGTTCCGGTTTTGTACCCTGTACCCCGGGTCCGGTTCCGGGTACGTACCCTGTACCTTTCTTCTTTCTTTTTTTGTTATATATGAAATTTAAATATAAATTATTGAAATAAAAAAAAAAATTTAAGTGTTTCTACCATTTCAATCTAATTACGAAATGTATACAATAATTAGTTCCGTCAAATAAACACAAACACAAAAAGTTTGGTTGTTCCGTGACTTCCGTCAAATAAAATTTGATACTTAAAGAAGTTATTTTTAACGTCAAATAAACACACAAACACAAAAAAGAAGAATAACCGACATATAAATAAATCCAATGAACTTCAAGGATCAAAAGATAACTTAATTCTGATAGGTCCAGTTCAGCCGACGTACTGGAATTTAAACAAGTCATGGCTGGAGATGTGATAGTAACCGGAACAGATGGTTTATTTGATAACTTAATTCACAAGTGATAGGTCCAGTTCAGCCGACGTACTGGAATTTAAACTACATAGTCTGTCATGCAGATAGCTAGAAGTATAATATAAAGGCCATGCTCATGATAATCATACGGGCGCGGCACTGTGGTTCATATCAATCTGTATTTTTCTTAATTTTACCTTAACTGATTATATAACTTTCTTAATAAAGAAATACTAATTGGTAACAAATACAAACAGACTTGAACAATTAGTACTAGCAAGTACCGGCAGTAGTTACTACTACCAAGTACAAAATCAAAGAGAAATTACTATGAACTACCAAGTACCAATTGAAATATAAGAGCATGTACCATGACTGGGATAAACTCCATACCCATTCTAAATCTAGGAAAGAGGCAAGTACCATGGCTCATTTTGAACGAGCCATCCATCTTCAAAAGTTAACAGAAGAAGTTGATCAGGACAAAAGGTAATTTCAAAGTGTTTTAACAACAAAACATTCGAAATGTCATACAACTAGGGAGTTTTGATCTTAAGAGCTCCCATATGCTGATTTAAAATTGTATACCTAGCTAATTTCCTAGACAAATGACATCATAATATGCCATAAACCATCCACCTTTGGTGACAGGACTCAGGAGTGCAGAAGTGGCGATGAATTCATGAAACAGTATATATCAGCTAATGAGGATTGTAGATTGTCCATGGACTACGAGCAGGTAATAGCCTTTCTTATGTTTCATAAACCATACTCATAGAATGAACATATGGCTCTAAAAATGCTTACAAAATGAGGCGGTTGGGCAAAATATGTTCAGGTTTTTCCTGCTGGATTTTTAGTAATAGCATGAAAGTTGGTTAGAGCAATTCATGCACCATGTTTTGTATCAATATATGGACCAAAATCACCAAATGATAAATGAAGCCTCTAAAAATTTTAAACAGGTTCATAAACAGGTTCACCAAATGATAAATGAAGCCTCTAAAATTGACACAAATCCATTCATAACAGAAGAAAAACAAACATAAACAGGTTCTGAATCACTGAGTGGATGGACATACATGACTGGATACTTGGGAAATGAATTGGCAATTGATAAAAAAACATACATCAAGCAATCATAAGAAACTGAAACATACAAAAAGACAAATGTGCACTGACTTACCATTTCTTATCGTTGAATTTCCTCGTATAAATTGGTTACAATGTTTTTTGAACAATCATGAGAATTTTCCCTATCCCAGATAAATTTAGGTCAATAATAGCATATGAACATGGGTTTTCAATCCAATAGATTTTGATCAAAGTTAATGAGTATTATGAAAACATTGGGTGATGAAAGGAAGAGGCTAAAGCTAGGGTTTTAAAATGCAAAAAGAAAATCCTAGAGATTTTTCTGAGAGATGGAAAGTTTACCCGCATGACGAATGATAGATTGAATATGCTTCTTCAACCCCCAATAATTTTTGGTGGCAATAATTGTTTTATAACGGAAGATGAGAATAGGAAGAAGGATGAGAGCTTTCGGTTTTCTTTTTCTGAGATGGGGAGGGTGAGAGAAGAAGCGAAGAAGAGAGCCTTTGAATGTACATTAGTGAGATAATAACGAAGGAAAAGACCGAAGTTCACCAACGATGGAGATTAAATCAACATAAAAAGATCAATGGTTAATATTGATCGGTTCCTTGGGTCGGTACAAGTCGGTTCTTAGGCTGTACCTGTACCTTGTACCCGTTTGTACCCGGTTCCTAAATTTTGTACCTGTACCCTGTACCCTGTACCCTCGGTCCGGTTTTTTGGGGGTACGGTTTTGTCGGTTCCGGTCCGGTTCTTCGGTTCCGGTCGGTTCCTGTGCAGCCCTACTCGTTAGCACATAACCTTCTTTATACATTCCATATATGGAGCAATGTTATGAATAAGTACAAAGACTCAAATTTAACCACTAAATAAAGAGGAATTGAACTGATTAAAAAGCAACCTGAAGATAACTAAACCAAAGCGAGAGAGGAATTTGATAAACAAAACAAAGTAAATGGATTAAATGGGTTTGCTTCCAAGGTGAATGGGACTCACAGAGGAAAAGCATTATATAAATCTTGAGATGATTACTGATTATTGGACTAGTCTCGAGTACTCCATCCAACATAAACACTTTGAAAATAAAGCGATATGTATTGTATAGTATGCTCACTATCGATTGGAGGAGAATATTTTTTGATGTATTAATGGGTTTGTGATCATGTCCGAGGCTATGGAAAACTACTTCACTCGTGATATTGATAGAAATAAAGAAAAGTTCCAAAAAATCAATATTCAAGATCACTAAATTTTCCGAAGAACATATCTTCCAGGAATCTATTATAATGTGTCGTATGTGTGTATTAAAAAGTTCGTGGTAAAAGTTAATTTGATGAGCACTTTGGACACCAAGCTGGATGAGGTGCGTGTTTGTATAATGAAGACATTTTTGTAACTTCCTTGTCGTCCATTGGTATAGCTATAAACATGGTGTGATTCTGATAGACGGTATTGATCCGTTTTGGAGGTAATTCAGTTTCACCCCTCCTCCAATAGAAGAACCCAGAGAAGAGTTTGGGGAACCGATCTTGGAAGAACCCTAATTGAGATATAGTGCAACTTGAATAAAGTGCAAGATAAATAATTTGGGACAACATGAGGAAAATCGTGTATTCATACACCTTGAAGGCCATTTAAGAACCACCTAAGGGAAAGTTGATGGTTGTCAGCCGACCAAAATATTTCTCATACTTTCTACAATAACGAGGAGAGTAGCAAGTAGGGATTTGTAACAAGGGGGACCGTTGAGTTTCTACGCTAAACTAAACTAAAATCAAAGTGAATAAAGGTTGTGAACCAAAATAGAAAATATTGGTTAGAGGTTTCATCTTCCATCACCAGACATCTTCATCAATCGATTAGAATCAACATCCACTCGCTTTTCATACTAATTGCCCTTGAGCGCCCCATCGAGATCATACATTGATAAATTTCTTATGTCATCCATATCATAACGATGAATATGCAAATACTACTTAGCAAGCAACCTAATGCATTGTGCGCTATTAGGTTAATTTAATCTTCCAAGAGAGTTAGGTTCTTTGAATTAGGCTAATCAGTGCAACATAAGTACTACGAGTATTCTATTCTATTTAACATAGGTCAAGCTTCTACATGCAATTACATGAGGGTTTTGAATATAAGCAGTAATCACATTATGCTACCTATAACCGGATTTATCGATTATTTTGTATCTCCAAACCCTAGTTTAGCTTTAGATATGAATATTTAGTATGCATACTCAACAAACACACCTTCAATCATACATGGTGATATCAAAAGTAGAACATGAACGATAAACAGATATAATGAAAATTAAAACTAATCAGCCAGATTGATTCTCATGTTTAGAACTTCCGATTACATCCCAATCAATATAGGAATTATCTACTCATGGGTTTACTAAAACCCATGGAAAATATACAATAAAATAATAAATGAGTAGAAGAAGAGAAAACATCTTAGTTCCCCCCCTTTAAAAAGGTAAACTAAAATCAGCTCTATTTTTTTGGAGGAGTTGTGTAGAAAATCGTATCTAGCTTCCCCTTTATATAGGTTTTGGTGAAATGTTTATCCAACTAGGAAACTTAACCTCATCAAACTCTTCCACCTCCTTTTGATTCTTATCCAACTATGAGACTTAACTTCCTCAAAAACCAACAATAACCCTATTTTTCACGTCCAAGGCAAGCCCAAAACATAAATTATGTATTCCCAGTGTTTCGGTACTGTGATAGGTTGTCAGCCGACTAAAATATTTCCTATACTTTCTACAATAACGAGTAGAGTAGCAAGTATGGATGCGTTCCCACAGAGAAAATAATTGTTTTTTTCTTTCGACTTCTTAGGTAACCAAGGGGTTGTTGAGTTTCCAAGCTAAACTAAACTAAACTAAACTAAAATCAAAGTAAATAAAATTTAGGAACAAAAATAGAAAATACTAGTTAGAGGTTTCATCTTCCATCACCAAACATGTTCATCAATCGATTAGAATCAACATCCAATCTCTCTTTATACGAATAACCCTAAAGTATCCCCATTGGGTGTAATACTTCGTTACGCCTCCATATGTCAACATATAATGCAATTGCTAATATCTAAATTCTTTTCCACCAAATAACGTAGTGCTAATCGCTAAGAGATTCAACGTGAGGAAAGCATTAATATGTGTGAGACGAGTTATTCATAGGCAATATATCGCATAATCGTGGCATATTCAACCTAGGCCAACTTTACTTGTGACTTCCTTCACGATTCGCATTGCTAGTGGTCACAAATTACTACTAGTTATTAGGGGTTTTGATAAAATTACCTAAGATTCCTAACTAGCTATAGATAATTAAGGGTATTTAATTCACGATTTTAAATAAACCAAACAACCAATCATATTACATGAAACACTATCACATAATTGTTATACGTAGTAAAACATGAACAATAAAATCAGATAATAAAAATTAAAACTAACCAGCCAGATTGATTCCCATGTTTAGAACTTCTGATTACATCTCCAACCAATAGAAGAATTATTTATTCAAAATATACAAGAAAATAAATAGGAGAAGAATAAAAGAAAATATTCTAGTTCCCCCTTTAAAGGGTAAACCAAAATTTGCTCTTTTTTATGTGGAGATGTTATGTAGAATATTGTATCTAGTCTCCTCTTTATATAGGCTTTGGTAATATCCTCTTGAGGTCTATCCAACTAGGAAATCTAATCTCATTAAACTCTTTAACCTCCTTTTGATCCTTATCCAATTAGGAGACTTAACTTCCTCAAAAGCCATAAAAAAAAACCTAGCTTTCACGTCAAAGGAAAGCCTAAAACACTTCCCTTCTTTCTCTTCCTGCACAGGCCCAACATAAACCAAATTCAAGTTGGTTTCACTAATTTGTTCATAACTTCTTTATATGAACTCGGAATGACCTCATTCTTTTTGATTTGGCTTCAACTTTCAGTTATCTACAAGATGGTGAGAATAATTCCTGGATTTGAATGGGTTTGAGTTTTTCTTTAATTTTCTTCACTTGTAGCACTTCACTCCCGTAACACTTTTAAAGTCATTTCCACCCATTTTGGTTGAATCGTCCTAACATGAGAAACAAAATAGAAAAAAGAAAGTAATACAAGGTAAAAATACAAAAAATATAACTAAAAAAAATATGAAATTGACACTCAAAACATGAAGATTATGCACCTATCACACTATATAACACGACACATCAAAATAATGCCATGTGTTATGTCTTGCTGAAAAGGAAAGCTTAATTCTCCGCACAACACAATACATGAAACTCTCAACACATTCTAATGTGCACAGGGTCGTGTCGTACGTACGGACACATTTTACCCATGTGGATACTTTTTTTTCCCGCGCATTCAAGTTGATGGATCATCTTTTTAAAAATTGGAGACGATCACATTTCTTAGAGAAACTTGTCCAAGAGTCGTAGAATTTACTTAGAAAGGTGAAACGTCACACCTTCCTCTCAACTGTACTTCAGTTCAACATAATCTTCACAAGAGGTCAAACATTAGACAATAACAAGTGAAATAGAGTTGTTACATAGATAATAGTTAATAGCACGTTAGAGACTTTTTATTGCGTCTTCCCAGTGTAAATGCGATGGGATATCAGAGATAAGTCAACCAATAATAGCATGTTCACTCCAGCCTTGCCTTTCGCCTAGGGTAAAGGCCCTTGAACATGTTAAAAGAGTCAATTGTCAATTATACTAAGCAATGTTTTCTCGACAATCAAGATGGTCGAGGTGTTCAGTACGTGTTCTCACGATCACATATTCACAATTATAGGATACGCAAACTTACGATCACAGTTATGAGATAATTAAATTTTCTGAAGTGAACCCTAGTAATCTCATTTTCTTAAGGTTTGTAACAAATGCTATTTGACAGAGAACACATTATTACTATTACTATTACCGGTATGTAACCCGTACTACGCACCGGGCCCGGTAGAAGATATCGATTTGATGTGATGGGGTTTCGTCCTGTACCCGTTATCCAGATGCATTAGAATATTCTTATAAAATTTCTTATTAGTCTGATTATTTTTAATGGATGGACAAATTTGATAACCTTCAGTAATCAAATTCTTATACATGGCGAAAATATAAATAAAATTTTAAGTTACCTACCAAAGAAAATTTTATTAGAAATGCTAAAATCATAATGGAATATCAATTTTATATGTGACTCTATATTATAGCCAAAATTCTATTCGAAACGTAGTCAAGCTAGAAAAGATTTTCAAGTGGCACCGGCACAAAATGTTGTCAAACTCAAAGATGGGTTATCTTTTTCCGTGAAATAAAATCATGCGCTTAGACTCAAAGATGGGGTATGTGAAATAGAATCCTGTCGTCTTAGAACTTGATTATTTAGACTTAAGACAATTCACTTCGTTAGCTTATAAAAGCTTCCTCAACGGAATGCATGTGAAGAAAAAAAGTCTTAATCCACATAAGATACACAATTATATTTATAAAAAAAAAATCATCTCTAACCCATTGATGTGATGGTGACGTGGCAAACAAAAAAGTTGGACATTCTCTAGGTGAACCTCTAGTTTTAGACATTAACCTAGAGGATGTCTTCACACTTTTATTAATAAAAATCATTGAAAAACAAAAATGGAAATAATTTTGACCAATTGTATATCTACAAATAAGTAAAAAAGGATACAAAACTAATAGGCTGGAGATAAAACTATTTTCCATAATATTTAGGATTTTATACCTAGAGGATGCCTTGAAAATGATGTCACATATGAAACTTCTACATACACCAATGGAGAAGCTCTAAGTAAAGAAAAAGTAACTACTTTTTGATTATTGGGCACGATCTCATTGATTGTGTTATCTTTTGCGTGTGATAGTGGATCTCGAAGATTGACCCTCTATGTATATGTAATATTAAATTTATGTACTCTGAACCTAACTAGAGTTTAGTAAACTGGAGATGCGCAATTTTTACCAACTTGCAATTAAAAGAGGTGATATATTCAAATACCGAAAAGTCAAGAGGAAGACCATTACAGTTTTATTGGATACCATATGTGCTTTGAAGAGAATATTTTGTTATAAGGCTTTATAAGGTTGAGGGGAGAAATACATGTTTTGCTTTTACAATATTACTAGAAGATCAAGTTAAACTTTCCAACTGTTCTAACCAATCCTGTAAGACATCGCAATATTAAAAGTATCCAAAGAAATTGCTGCTTGAACTCCATACCTCCATATTTTTAACTGCAACAACCTATCCACTCCGGGCATAACTATGGAAGATACTAACAATTTTGTTTCAGTTTTCGAGTAGAGAAGTTGCATCTATAGGATCTGGAGATATAGCTGAAAGTAGCATTTCTATGTGCAAACCAAGTTTTTCGGTTGTAGCAAAAGCTACTTTGAATACAAACGTCGTTATTTGATCTTATAGCAACGAAAGCTCGTCCAGATATGCTGGAAATTTGCAAAATCACATAAGAAATTTTGTAAAAGATGTTTGTCTGATTCCCAATAACCATTAAAATACACACGATTCCTCGTAACATTCAGGCATTCAATAATTAATTAAAGGAGCTGGTAAATAGTTTGATTCCCATTGGCTGATATATCCGAATATCCTGTAACTCATGAAATGATTCAGGATTTTTAGGGAATCCAAGTAATAAAAATGGATATGTAGTTGAAAATCATCAAAAAGTGAAAGATCAAATTACCAAAGCAAAGATTCGTATCAAAATATTTTTCCACAGAACTCGAGACCAAGTTAAAGAAATCAGTATCTCACATGATTGGTTAGGTGGAAATAGAAATCAAACATTTCCAGCATATAAATCTCAATATCATGGAATAAATCGACCAACACACCTTACATATCCCAGACGATATAAAAGAAATCAGTATGATTTATCGTCCACCTAAATTTATATCAAATGAAATTGATTGTAAATGACACATAAGGGTGAGTATCTATAGCTAACGCATATTCGTATTCACATTTCGAGAAGCTACTGTAAAATAAAATTGATTGTGAAGGACACATATGGGTGAGTGGTCAGACTATCCCATAGAGCTAATCTGATGAGACTTGTTGATTGGTGTGGCGGGGCTTTTCCCCGCACCCATTCATTTAACAGGTTCAACGGTGACATAGCATCGTCGCTTTTTACATTCTCTTACTTTTTATTGTTTACCAAGTCTTTCTTAGATGGTGCCTGGAGTTTTTCTTTATTAGGAACATATTTTGCACTTTGTTATCCGCCCTATTATATATTTCACACACTTTTATGTTTTTTTTTGCATTAGGTTCTGGATCATCAAATTCATCGTTTACACTTCTATTTCTAAAATAGCGTTGACATGTTGTTACTTTTTTTTATACGTACAATAGATATGCTTCTTCCAGAGCAAAATCATAGTTCAAAAATATATGTGCAGATAGACTTTCATAGAAGAAGTTACTCTCTTCAAGTATGGTTCTTAAGATTATTGATATTCCAATTACATTTAATATTTCTTCTAAGCACTCTGCTGGTTTTGCTGCAATTTAAATACATCATTTACTTTTATTACTTAAAATGTCTCTACAAATATGATGTTATCGTGCATTAATTTATAGGATAAATAATTTTGAGTTAGGATAGGTGCACCTATGAATTTGATTTATTGAGTTTATAGGTACCCATGAATTTTAAGAGGATCCTATACGCGATATGTTAAATGACTTTCTGTGAATATATACATAATCACGATTTTTTCATAACCACGATGAGAATTGACCCTCATTTCGTGAGGCGGGGCTTCGCCACGCACCCGACCCAAAAGGGGTTTCAATTAAAAACTGCAATGTATAATCAAAGCACCAATTATCATTTAATAAATTAACAATCGGAACCAAATTCACCAATTACCGTTTGAAGTGTCAGAGATTAAGAAATCGTCTTAAAAAAATTACATTTGAAAATAAACTTATTTTTTATATAATTTCGAAATAAAAACATATTGCAATTGCAATAAAATACAAATAAATTTAAAATGTTAATAGAATTAGCCTTTACTATATAGGGATACGATGGGAATTGTTAGTATTGTTGACCTCTGCTTGAGCTAAAGTGCTGAATTTTTTTTATGGATAATGAAAATAATATGTTCATCAAACATTTTCATCCATATGTAAGCTCCACCTTTTCTCCGCTATAATCCCTATCCTACACCACTTTGTCTTACTTTGTTAGTCATTTCATTAAGGTTTTAAACTGCATCCTCCAGTTCTCCGGGTTTTGGATTGTTGTTGTCATTATTTATCGTCACTTTTTCAACTCATTCGATGTTTCTATTTTAATATTGCTTGTTCTTTAAAAAATTTGTATTATTTTGTTTTAAAAATTACACTCGATGTAACACGCCTTATGGATTTTATTATATCATTTATTTATTTACATAAATATTATTTTTAAAATTGGAGTTTATATAGATACTTGCAGGTCACATCTTGGATGTCAAGTGATTGCACGGCCTGAACTTGATGGTATGCGCTTAGCTTTATTGGCTGCAACCCGAAATTTTGCCGTTGATGGGTACGTACCAAAACGAAATTAAATTTTTTCTAAAGGAGTGGTTCCAGATATGTCGACATTCTAATCATCATTGAAACCATGGTGAATACAGAACTCTGAGTATTATCTTTATGTGTAAAAAAGTCAATATCTCATTTTCGTAGTATCTTCTCGATCTTAGTAGATTATAGAGCTAATGTTCCTCAAATCACCATATATATAAGTACAATTCTTAATTTATATTTGGTTGAATTATGTATCTTCAAGTGCCTCAAGTGGCTTAGCCCGCAAGCAAAACCAAGTTCACTTTGAGCCTGTCAGATACAACATCAATTTTAGATGGAATTTCAACATTTTAGGTTAAGAAATTAGACTTACTACTATTTGAATATTACTTTTTTTTTTGTTGCTACCCTTGTTTTCCTTTTAAGTGTTGTATTATCTTTTATTTTAGGTTTTAACTGAGAGCACTTCTATAATAGTGTTCATATATTCAATACACAATATGCTCGTGTTTTTGTACTTGAACCTGACGCCCAATGTCAGTTCTTAAAATTTTAAATGCCTCGAGTGGATGAGCCCGCAAGCAGAACCAAGTTCACTTTGAGCCTGTCAGATACAACATCGATTTTAGATGGAATTTCAACATTTTAGGTTAAACAATTAGACTTACTACTATCTGTTTATTACTTTTTTTTTGTTGCTACCTTTGTTTTCCTTCTCGATGTTGTATTATCTTTTATTTTAGGTTTTAACTGAGAGCGATTGTACAATATGCTCGCGTTTTTGTACTTGAACCTAACACCCAATGTCAGTTATTGAACTTTTAAATGCCTTGAATGGCTGAGCCCGCAAGAAGAACCAAGTTCACTTTGAGCCTGTCAGATACAACACCGATTTTAGATGAAATTTCAATATTTTAGGTTAAGCAATTAGACTTACTATTATTTGTCTATTACTTTTAAAGTGTACTTAGTGGTCAAGTACTTACATTTGTTTACTAATTTCTTGTCTTACATACTCAACTTTGGAATTTATATCTTCGCAAATGTAATGCATCTTTTCTAAAGCTTCTTGTGTCACTCATGGTGGAAACTCTTCAAAACACATGTTATCTTTTACATTATTTGTTTCCCTTATTTCTTATGCAACGTTTTCTTGGATGTGCGGATGCTTGCAAAATATGTAAATGAACCAAAGAAGAGTCGCAATTGTTGTATCTCTTCCATCCATTAAGAAAAAGAGCATTGTGTCTCTTAAATACTTTTGATATGTTACGTTCGAAACCTTAAAAATATATCATTTTACTTCATATGTCATCCAAATCCCCAGGTAAAACATGACAATACTTTTGATTTTGAAATGAAGGTCGAGAAATCAATAGTTTTGGTGTTAAATAAACCATCTAGTAGTCTTTTGCTAATCCACAAAAAGAGAAGTCTTCAAATGACCATAACTTGAAGGAAAAATTGAGAGGAAAATGACATCAGTTTTTATAGGATCCAGAGCATGTGTCTTATGTATATTCAACTCTAGCCCAAAACTGTATTAACCAATTTTTCTATGTCTTTCCAACTACCTTGATGCTTGAATACTGGAAAAGATTAAACAAATAAAAAAGGGGAAATAAACCAACCTATAAACTTCAACAGCTTCTCTCAATTTCTTATCCTAAACAAATTATAAAAGTTAGTTTAGTTTTGTAGCGTATGTCATTATCTTTTTAATCAGTCAAAATGACACTTAAAGCCTGGAAATATTTTCTTTTAAATTACTTGGAAAAAGCAATTACTCAAGCTTGTTCTCCAGCCAGTGGAAGCAGTTGGTTGGTAGGGGCATTAAACACTCATAAGCTTTCACTCCATTACTGACATTGGTCGCTGGTGGAAGCAAGGTAGGTCTACAGGGGGGTTGGTACATTCGCATTCTTAGCCAGCAGGGTGATATAATAAGCAACATAGTTTGCTGCAGTTTTGCATACATAGTTTAAAAATAAATATTGAACTGGTAGGCCATCAGATATTGGTTGTTATCTTGTAAGTAAATTCCCAGCACCTCATGTTTTCCTCTTTGGTTTTCCTCTTGTTTATCGCCGACAGGATTGACGGTAAAGTATGTCGTACTCGAATTCTTTGGCTGCAGAAAAAATTCAACGTGAGTATTAATCGAGGGGATTCAGAAGTTAAGTTTCATTTGAAATTTACCATTACAGCTCCCATAATAAGGCATACGGTGCCAACATTGTACCTCGTAACCCCTAACTATCGTTTTGTTTAATCAGGGTATAGTTATGGACCAAAAGTGCTAAAATTATAGTCATGCAAGTATTATAATCAATGTACCAATCAAGAAGATGAGTACTAACTCAACACATCTAACGCCTAATTATGTGGATATAGCTTTGAGTAAGGGTAGTTATTCTTGGTCATTAGGTTTAAGAGCATTTTATTTTTCAGTGCCACAATTTTTATGGATTTTTGGTCATATTCCTATATTTTTTATGCATTAAATCCTAGCAACAATCTACTCTATTCTATGGAGATTTGGGTGGGAATTGGCGAATAAACAATACGGATATTAGTGTTTACAATGACCGTTTGTTGTCTTTACCTGGTTTTTATGCTTTGTTTTCTTGATATCACTTTTGAATTAAGGATTGATATTAGTAATGTTGAAGAAGAATATGATGAACAAGAAGCTACATGTGATAAAAGAAGAGAATAATTTTTTTAAAAGAGACAAAGTATAATAAGAAAATTGAAGCTAGCATTTTGGTCTTTATCCTTGGTAGAGCAGTAGGTTTGTGACACTTGGCTAAAGAATAGAGATAACAATGAATATTTTTTTTTTGTGTGTGTGTATGTGTAGAATTTTAGTATTAATCCAAAGAAATCTGATTCCAAGGAACATAAATTATTTTATCTCATCAAACGCTATCTATAGATAAAGTTTCAGAACATGCATTTCCTTCGGATCTTTTCTTGACATTAATGTTACTAATTGCTGTCTCCAAAAAGTACCAAGAAAAGCCAACTTTTTTCATCAAAACAACATATTCAGAAGTGTACTACACTTACAATGGCCAAAAGAGCAGTTGTTGTTAATCCAACACGAGAAAGCAACATAATATGATTAATCAATACATGCAGAAATGAGAGACACTAAATCAAGGATAAATTTGGTCAGAAATCAAACCTTAGTCAAAAGGAAAGTCGCCCAAGAAGCGAAAGCAGAGAATATATGAGCAGTAAACACACAAACAGTTTCACATAAAAAGGAATGTCCAGAGCATGTAGTATCCTGCAAAATAATTGCACCATACCATTAACTTCCTAGGGTGTGAATAAAGCATACAAACAGATATGAAGCGATATTCACCAAAAATGAGTATAAACTTAACATTTACGACATTCAAATGTCTATTAGGCGGATGATAGAAAGGTACGCTCCTGCACAACCATAGTAGCAGAATCCTAGCCTTTAAAATATGAATAGATCAAGTTCCCAAAAGCTACTTCCCAGAAACAACATTCCTTCTCTTTATCTTAGCATTAAAAACAAAGAGAAACTCAAACCATTAAAACTCTCTTGACAGTGGATAATTGTAGTAATTTTAATGGTTATCTACGTCTTGGTTCTTCAGTTGTGTGATATAACATCTATATCTTGGTTCCAGTCAATTCAAAAGTGAAACATCAATGTAACAATGAGATCCAATTATATAAAATTATGAATCAGATTATTCCACAACATATAAGTGCCTAATAATTTGCGAGAGTAGTTATCTTGAAACGATGGATAAAGACTAAGCCATACCATACCTGAAGATTTATATACTTTGTTACTGGAATATCTTTTGATTCTAGCCGAAGATCATGATGTAAAGGCTCATACATGAATTTCCACCTTCACGCAGGTGATAGAGGCTTTAATACGAATTTTTCCTGGTACTCATTTCTTGAAGCATTATAAAACTGCAATGTGATAGGAAATCAAAAATTAGTAACAAGAGGTAAAATGGATTAATCCTCACATATAAATATACCAACTGTAACCTCTTAACTCAACTCAAACAATTGATAAAAGAGTATGCATTATGTCCTTCGAACTGGACATTCGCATTATGCAAAGTTTCGTGGGATACCAAGTGCAGTCATAGCATCTTAATTTCCACACTTGGTTCGGCAAATACTCTTGTGCAATGAAGAATGAATTTAGAAATCACAGATATCCAATCAATTTTCAAGGGATATAACATAAAAGAAAATTACTCCAAGAAATTCCATTGTCAAGCTTATACCTCTAAATTGAGTCAAACACGAATCCCCTCAACTTCTTTATGGAACTTGAGAAACAACTTTGATGGCATTTAATCAATGTTGTATATTTCATCCCATGAAACAGGTTCTTCACCACTATTTGAAACAGACTCCTTCAAATAGCAAAAATTACGAAAGAAACAAACAAACTAATGAATTCACATTGAATTCTTAACCGAACCATAAAAAAAATAAGTCTAAATTGTGACCAATATTCACAATGTGTCTTCACACTGAGAACTAAGTATTCATTTCATACATCCATCATACCACGGTCCTCACTGAATATGGAATTTTTTTTATCAGAGTTTCACTCATGGAGCAAACATATTATTAGCTTGAAACTGATAAAAGGAAGAGTCATTTGTAACGTAATAAGATGCAATCAAATATTTTTAATTTTAGATGTTTTTTCTTACCTTCAGATGCTCAATATGCGTTCAAGTATCCCTTTGTAACAGTTCTGCTTAACGATTTCAATCTAAAGAAGGACTAAAAGATATTCCGTGATGATTAGCACACTTCCATCATCTTTCTTACCAAATTTTTCCCATATTAATATAGTCGGATTCACTGTATAATTGAAGCCAAACCCTGATTAGGTTTGTTCGCCGTATTCGGCAGTCAACTTAAATGGGTTGGATAAATGCAATCTCTAAAAAAGCCGTTTTGGCTTGTATTGTTTTCTATTAATGAAAACAACATAGATCAAACTAAACTAAAAATTTATGAAAAATTAGAAACTTAATGAAGTTAAACTATATATAATTTTATAATTCTAAACTTATCTGAGTTAAACTGATTTGTCCATTCATAAGGAATTTATATAAATTCCAAAATCATTTATACATTCATCATTAGTGTTGAATATAACAACCTTCTAACAAATATATATATATATATATATATATATATATATAAATTACTTACATCATCAAAAAAAAACTCTTTCAATAATTAGAGACAACTGCTATATCTAACAACATAAAATTTGTTATTCTAAATCATTAAAAGAAATTACAATGAAATAAGAGAAATTAATCTAGTGACCCATAGTCTAAAAATATTCTCAGAAAAAATAAATATATTCAACTGTAAACTTTTATAAACTCTTTTTAACAAAAAAAAGTAAAATAACTTTAAAAATCTCAATTGTAAAACATTTTATGTATTTCTCATTTCTTAAATTAGTAATGGTACATCATCCATTTTTTAACTGTACTATTCTTGAAAGTCAATAAAAGGATTATCCAATCCGAATTATTGTTCCATCAAAATGCAAAAAAAAAGAAGAAGTTATTACTATCACAGTTACATATGTTCGATGTACAATATTCGTAAGTATTAACATTAAGAGAGCTAGCATCTTCATTAAGACTTTTAACTTGAATGAGAGAACTCATTTGTTATCTGTGAAGTCTTCGTGGTCTGTATTTTTTCCTTTAAATTTAGCTTAATTCATTGGAAGAAGAAGAAAATTACTCGGTCCGGTATCTGAATAGAAAGATCTTTATATCATCCTTCTTTTTTAGTTGAACACTCATTGGACCTTATCCTAATTTTAATTCCATATCATTCTCATCTTCGGTTAGGATAACCATGTACAAAAGAGATGTAACCTATTGGATCTAATATGAAACAAAACCCTACGGATTGACCCATAATGAAGTTTTATCTACTAACCAAAACTACTCATCCATGGTGCATAGTTCTAGGTCATATATAGTTCACATGTTAGGTAAAAAAAATTTGATGCTTATTCTTTAGCAAAAATACATAAATAAAATAAGTGTCTAAGTATAAATCGATACTCTCGCCTAAAGATCCTTGCATACACTTTTTTTATACTTATTAGCCTGTCATTTGATAGAAAGATGACTTACATTATATATTAATGTAATGGAGTAAATTTTCTTACTGAAAGAAAGTAATGAGATGGATCAAACCTTAGAAGAGGATAGCTTTTGTCAAACCTTAAAAAGAGAGCCGACGACAGCTTTTGTTCTAAAAGAAACAAGGAAGACATGTCTCTAACAACATAATTCAGGTCAAAAAGAGAGGAAATGAATAAGAAAAGAGCTACATGTCATTAACCATTTTAAATCACAAACTAACGGTGTATTGTGATTTCATTTAGAATAGAAAATAACTAAGAAATGCATGAAAATAGATAAGCAAATGACTGAAATAATAGGACTTGCAGTTACAAAGTAAAGACTTTAAAGAATGATTAACTAAGCTAAAATAAATAACAGTATTTGTACTCTAATAAGCCATGGAACTAAGATCTCCTTGGATTAGCGAAGGTTACGGCCACTAAGTTGTCTTTCCCTGGCAACCTCAACTAACCCCAAAAACCAAAAAAATTGAAAGGACAGAGTCAACAGTAGTAGCCAGGATTAGGCAACTCAGCTAAAAATATTTACCAAGAATCCCCAACGCAAGTGGATATGATTGCATATCAAACCCTACAAACAATATGAAATAAAAACAATTCATAACCGAATAACATTTCTAGATATTAGAGAATGTTTCTTCAAGTACTTTGGTCGAACACTTAATATTTTATTATTCCCATTAAATAGCTAAAACCAATTGTAACCATTAGAGTAGGGATGCTTAAAATAAAAGGGAAAACTTTATATACCCAGTAATTTAAAGTTACAAAATTCATTAAAAGTCTTTTACGTATAATCAAAAACTAACAAATACCAATTACATAAACTAACGAATATCAATTACATAAAACCACTCCAAATTAGAGTTCATACACACTGTCTTGAAAAATCCACTTTGAACAAAGTGTTTACAATGTACCTGTTGTAAAGGAATAGGTATCTTACGATATTAAGTGGAGTTCGCATGCTTCTGTTCCTTGTCTTTTCTCTCGACAAATAACTAAATCAAAAAACTTAATCAGTGTCTTAATTTTTATAGGATTAATTTGTGGTTTTAGCCTGAGTTGAGCACTAATTCCTATTCCACAATACCAGATATAGAGGGAGCTAATTAATTATTAGAGCTCATTCGAGTTTAAATAATGGAAATGCAAGAAATGAGGGGTACTAAATAAATACTAGAGCTAATTTGAGTTTCAACAATGGAAATGCAAGAAATATACGACAAGTGACAATGTCATACTAACTTTGTGAATGCGCATTATTCTTCATGCACACAACTTCCCCTGTGTGAGCACTTAGATTGTAGAACCTTTAGATGAATGCAAATAAAAGTTGCACCTGCGAAATCCTATAGTGCTTACCTTGGTACCATCATCTTGGCTTTCCTCGTCTACCTATAACAAAGATGAACACAAATTCAGTCAATAAGTTCATGTTTCAAGTTCGTATATGTTGTGACCATGCTGAGAAGAGAATCTACCTTGATATCATCATCAAATTTAAATAAACATGTAGCCTCCAGAAAGAGCACAAGCCCCTTAACAGATTGACACGTTTTCGGGATACGAATATAAGCATATAAATTCCTTCATCTTTCTTATGGCATCAACTAATTCTTTTTGACACGCCTGTGATGAGCAAAAGGTGAAGGGAGATTAGAAATCATCCCAAAACAACTGAGAATCAAATATACTATATATATGATAAATTATATATATATATATAAGGCCATGAGCTGGTTAGTTACTACCATGAACCGATGTTTAGCAATTTATGGGTTGTTGACCTCAATTTGTTTGGAGTTTATTTTCTGTCTCAGAAACGGAACATCTTCGGCGTTTTCTTCTGTTTTTTTCGTCTATAGTTATGCCTTAAGATTAGTGAACTGAAGAGTATGATCCCAATTACCATCAATTAGCTACCATTCTATCCATTTCCGCAAGTCAACGAGTATCACGATTTTACTCTATAAGACACCTTTAAGCGCCCTTGACACAACTGTTGTAAGCTCAAATCAAGAAGATTAAGCAAATTAATAAAAATAAAAGAGAGAAGGAAGAAAGAAAATAGTTACTAACAACAACAGAAACAATCATGGAAAGTAGTGAATAGGGTATGAGTTAAGACTAATTATATCAATGCCCTCTTTTTATGAGGGTAGACAACTGAAAATCCCAAGATAAAGTATTTATCTTTGACCTTAGCATATTCGAGACTAATTTAGCTTGTAGTTCCTAAAAGTAAGATGCACACAAAACTTACACCCTTATAAGTATAATATCAAATTAATGACTAAAATGAAAATCAAACAACATACATACCTTCAGGGTGTCCAAAGATATCATACCTTTTGGTTTTTGCAGTAGAAAAATCATCCAAATCATTCAATTTAAACCATCTTTAATCACCAAATCAAGAATAAGAAAAAGAGATTCACAAAAATAATGTGTTAACAATCATCTCAAATTAATAATTAAAGCAAAATAGACGATGAACGAAGAAGAAATCGATCGAGAATAAGGTTCGTTTTTACAGAATAGGATGTTGTTGTTTATCATTTTCAGTATATGTACCTTCAAAATGAACCAAACAAACAATGATTAAAAAAAATCATCAATCAAAGCAAATAAACAATCAACAAAGAAAAAATTATATGAAATAAACAGAGAAAAAGGAAAATATTCAGAAAAAATTGTAGGATTAGAAAAGTTTCTGGGAATAAGGTTCTGACAACACAATCTCGTTATATTGAATAGATTAGTGGATTTGTTAGCTAAAATACACTGAATGAGAAAGGAAATAAATAAAATCTATTTTTAGATTAAGATTTTAGTATAATTTTATTTCAAACATGAAAATTAATAAGACTTTTTCTATAGAAAACACCAAAATTACCTAAAAAAACATCGTGTAAAAAATATTTTCATGCGTTTTTTTATTGTTTTTTTTTTCATGTTAGTCGGTTTTAAAAATCTATCTTAATCCAGCTGATGTAAATCCGACGGTCTGGATTTTATGAAAATTATGTAAACGTGGTGTAAGAACATTAATAAAATATCAACCAATCAAGAGCAAGTGTTTCGTCGACCTACCAACACAAAAGAAGGGTGAACGCCACCGTCAAACGTGGAGCAACGGATCGAACCATCTTTATTAAAAATTAACAGCCATAAAATGTAAAGGGGCTAACTTTTTTTAGCCAACCAGAAGCCGGGGTTTTGTTGACCGCCCAATGGGAGGAGAGGTTAGCGCAACTCTCAATATGGAGTGATAGATGAATTAGAGCGATTAGGGTGTTGATATACTCCCTCCGTCCGAGAATAAATGACCTATTCTTTTGTCCACTAATAGGTGACCTATATCATTAAGCAAGGGGATATTTCTAAAGTTACCATTTTAATTGATTATTTTTAGTACAAAAAATATGTAAAATTTGATAGCCATGTTTATATTCGTTACGCAGGTATTTTAAAATTCTTTTCAATGGTATAAAGTTTACGAATATCCGTGGTATATTTTGAGAGATAAATCATTTCTAAATTTTACTAATTATTATCCGTAAGGATATAATTGTAAAAAATACTTATTAATACTTCTTTCTCCTTTTTGCCTTAAGAATTATGCAAGCTTGGACTAGGTCACCTATTCTTGGACAGAGGGAGTATTTACAGAGAGACCTTTATACTAACATAACGCTTGTGAAACACTAGAATGCCACACAATAAGATTTAAAGAGGACCGTATAGAAACATCTCCAGTGATAATTGATGATATCTAGAATGTTAGAGATTCATAATAAAAAGAACCTCTTCGGTAGTTGTTGAACGGTTAAAACTGGTTTTTATTTGGCAATTTAAGTTTTGATGAAAGTATCTGTTTTTAGATACTCGCATCCAAATCCACGACATCAACTATTTTTATTTTATATAACTTGGCCAACTTAAGGGATACCCCAAACTAAAGAGGCTACATAATAAAACAAGATAGGATTATTTTGAAGTAGTGTCAAAATCATTTATCCATATATTTTTTATAATGGCTAAAACACCCTTGATTAATTGGTGTTGTTAAAGTGTGTCAGTTGTTAGATTGGTTTAGTTATTATTATTTATCTTATTTTTATTTTTAAATTTTTTTAATACAATATTTTTTTTATCTTTTATATTTGGGTTAACAATTCACTGCAATACCAATATGAATAATTTTTCCAAATAAATAAAAGTATTTTGGGAGAAATATTTTTCACCTTCGAAAGGGCTTCCAAGTAAAATCAATTGTTGTAGAAGTAGATGAGTGTTCATTTGCTAAGACTTCATAACAAGGCTCTCCTAAGAAAGATCATGAAGAAGTTTTAAGCCACATCAACGAGTCTTGTATAGAACCTTATGTGGATAAATACAATGCATATATTTATCCATTATATCTAGAGGAAAAAGTTCTTCCGATAATTCCATATTCCAATTCCTCAAACTAGGGGGAATAAGATCTTTGCTCATTATTATATGTTCTGAGAAAATAGCCTAAATTTCTAAATATGTTACCCATCATATTTGGTATCACATTTGGTATCACGGATCATTTCGAATGTTAATTTTTTCCCCATTTCTAACTACCCAACAAACATTTTTCTCCATAATTGTTTTTACTTCCAACACACTCAAGTTGAAGAAACTTTCCTTGATGTATTAATATTCCATAGAATTTCTCTTTTAAGAAATTTGCAGTGATTAATTTAACCCATATATTATTTTTATATGTAAAAAATCTCCAAACAAATTTATAAATAAAAGATTTATTAACCAACTCCATATCTCTTATGCCTAATCTACCATTTTCTTTTGCCTTGTATATTTTTTCCCGGTTTACAAAACGGAGTTTTTTTTAGAGACTATATTTCTCCAACAAAATGAGTACTAGATTATTTTAATAATTTTTAACACCTTTTTGGGAAATATGGAAGTACCAAGAAAATAATTGGAATTGATAATAACACTAACTTGGAAATAACGGTCTTTTTGCACTGGATATAAAATTTTGTTTCAAACCTGAAAGCTTTGGATTGAACTTTTGATTTTGAAAAATCAAAATCTTTGATCCTAGAATATGCAAGTAATGAAAAAATTCCCATATTTATCTTTTGTTCTCATTTCCTCATATACATATATCTTCTATAGAAGTATTTTCCCTTAATGTGCCCGCACTTCCAACAAAAACAATTGCAGACTTGTTAAAATTCAACATTTTTCCTGACCATTCAGAATATTGTTTGATTAATTTTTTCGAATTATAAACATTTACTCTAGAATTCCTATTAAAGAAATATAAATCGTCTGCAAACATTATGTGATTGATCATTGAAACCTATCTATTGTCATGTAAAACTTGATATATGTAATGACCGAACGTCCACTGATATTGTCCCTACTTAGCCACTACGATTATCCGGCAGTATCGGATTTTGAATGGGCACTATTGTGATCATCCAGTAGCAGCTTCTCGGGATCGTGGATTGCTCCCAGTCCGAGACCTCTTAGCTACAAAATTTTTTGCCAACTCTTAAGCTAGTCGTGATGAAAAGGCATCGGTGTTAGGAAAGAAAAAACCGTTACCTATATTCCATTCGGCGAACCCTACCTGCCGAATTAGAGTATTATAATACTACCAACTTAAATTAGAGCTGCCCTCGGCTCCGAAATATACAATCCCATATCTTTGATGTTCCCTGTCACTCATGAGACTAGTACCTAGCACACCCCGTCCAGCGTACTCTCTCACCATCGGAAGGTGACCTGTCGTCGGCTCTGATACCATTCGTAAAGACCAGACCCTCCACCGATATTGTCCCCTCTTAGCCACTGTGGTCATCGGGCAGTATGGGGTTTTCAACGGCCACCGTTGCGGTCATCCAACAGCAGCTTCCCCGGAAATCATCAATCCCTGATTACCCCTTATACACGCTTAACTGTGGAGATTTTTTCCAACTTTGGAGTCATCTTTGCTGAAAAGGCCTCGGTGTTAGGAAAAGACAAATCATTACCTATATTTCATACGCGAACCTTAGCCGTTTAATCAGTGTATTACAATTTAAGCCATCATTTTCATATCTCTATATCATCAAAATAAGGCCCTTGTGAACTTATAATAAATAAAGATGGTGACAACGACTTTGGAAGAACCATTTGAAGGAATTGAAAAGGAAACTGAAGTAATGCAATGCATGATGAATTTATAAGCATGCCCATGATTTCCCAGCAACTGCAAAAATTGTCCAATAAAATACCAATATGTTAGCACGATCATATGCCTTTGACATATCCATTGTACGAGAATATATCCTTACTTCGACTCAGACTTCTTCATAGAATGTAATAACTTATTTGCAATCACAATATTGTCAATAATTTTCCTACCAACCACAAAAGCATTCTGATTAATTACAAGAAAATAAAGTTATTTAAATGATTTTTCAACCTCTAAGAGTGTTCTGCAATTATGGGACTTTTAATCTTTGCAATCAGAACAATATTAGTATGATTCAACGAATCAGGGATTATACATATTCTGAATATGGTTTGAATGAACTTTAACACTTCATCACCCACAATATTCTATGCAGGTTTTTCTTGAAATATAACACCAGATAACCATCTGAACCAGAACAACTCATAGACTTCATATTTTTTATTATGTTCCAAATTGCTTCTTTTGTTTAATGCTAGAAATTCTGCCACACTCCTCGTCTTCCATATGAGAATTTGAATTGAAATAATCTGAATCCATTTGGTTGTATTCTGTTTGCTTGAAAATTTCCTGGAAATGATGAATTAAACTTTGAGCAATATCTTCATCATCATCATCAGTACCCCAAGACTGACCATTAGTATGTGATTTATGTTTCTTTTTCTTCTCTTCAACACATATGTATAGAGTTTCTTTGTATTTCTATCTCCAATGTTTGCCAAATTTATCTTCCAATACGCTGCTCCTAATACGAAGTTTCCATGACGGTGTATTCATTAAGTTGAGTTATCAAAAAAAAAATCCTACAAAAATTATTATTAACTGGCCTTAAAGATTGAACAAAGATTAATTCATTGTTAAGTTTCCTAATTTTTTCCTTTTCACGACCAGTTTTTCTTCTACTCCAAATAAATAGAAAGGAACCTAAAGTTTTTAAAACATTTTGAAGATCAAGATTTGAATTTTAAGACCAAATATAAGAAATATAAGGAATAAATTCATTATGGTTTGTACCAGAAAGCTTCGATCTTGCAATAGGATTGAACTTTAAGAGTGGAACGACAAGTATTGAAAAGAATTGGACAATTATCACTTGCAACTCTGGGTAAATGTAAAACTCCATCATTTCCAAAACTTAAACACCAATCAGGAGTAGCCAAGCTATATCAATTCTTTGTCGTATATTGTTGTTAAACACTCGACCATTAATTATTCCAATATATGTTGGACCACTGAAACCCAATTCTAAAAGATGATTCTGGTGAATGAAATTGTTGAAAATACTGATAGTAAGTTGATAATAGGTAAACCTCCACTTTTATCTCTACTAGAAGTGATAGCAATGAAATATCTTATACATCATTTTCTTCCAGGAAATATGTGAGTGAAAATTGATAAGTTTCTCTAAAAGAATAACTTGGTCGGGCAGTTGAGAAGGGCTATAAATACAAAATAGATACCAAGGAGGAGAAGGACCAGAACCATGCATGTGAATTATGTTTTTTTATAAATTAATTACACATATATTAAACAAATTTTGATAAACTACCATTGGAGAAGCATCTACAAAATAGCTTTTTTTTAGATCTACATATAGGATACTTATATACCACGAAATGCTCTAGGAGGTCCATTTGTTACGTAACTGAATTTGTGAAAACAAAACAAAATCAAATGAGTATGTTTGCGAGGAATGTAAAATAGAAAACCAACATGATACTTAAAATTGTTCAAACAAGAAAAAAAATGATTTCAAAAATAAAAGACAAATATATAAATAAAAAGTCCAAATAACAATAAATACATATAATAGCTGAGAGATATTAATGGAAGAATGGCATACAGGGTCAGCGACAACCCATAATTAGGGTGTGCAATTCCAATCCTAGCTTTGCTGGCTCTTAAACCTAATTTAAACCTTTTTTTATTCCATTTCTAAGCCCATTTTTGCTTATTTGTACCCTTTCCTAGTTAGTTCAATGGGTAGGTCCAACCCAGAAATCCTGCATCCGCGTCCGCAGGCAGACGAGACTTGTTGTATACATGTTCCAAAACAACCAAGTCACTCAAATTAACCAAAGAAAAGAAGAAATTGCACACAGGATTTAACGTGGTTCAGCCATGAATAGCCTACGTCCACGGGTCATGAAATTGTGAGGGTTTTATTG
>JAJJMC010013841.1:8799886-8833145 GCA_023531435.1 Papaver californicum
AAATCAAGATGCTCCATTAGAGCTCCCATTTTACAGAGTTTTTCCCATTCAGGTGAAGAAGAAGCCCTCCACCGAAGCTGCCTCCTTCTCTCTTTCCTTCTCCCTTTTCTTTTATACTCCAAGTCTCATTTGAGGTGTCATGTGAAGATGATTCCACGTGTCAAAAGTGTTGGTGACGTGAAACTCCTTGTGTGACCACCTGTCTACTCTCTCACCTTCTAATGCTTCCATGTGTTCAGTCCAAGTCTATCGGGATTGACCGGATCGGGACAGCACGTTCGGGACAGCATGGTCGGGACAAGATGGATCGGGCACCAACTGGAACGGGACCGGGACATGATGATGATGACTTCGCTGATGACGTCACTTCGGGACCGGGACGGTACTTCGGGACCGGGACGTCGGATCGGGATGATGATGACGTCATTAATGACGTTACTTCGGATCGGGATCGGGACGATGACATGCTGATGACATCGCTTCGGGACCAGGACGTCGAGACGTGACGATGACGTCACTAATGACGCCACTGATGAGATCGGGGCATTGGGAGCGCTAGGCTTATCTTTCTTGCATGGCTTGGGCTTTCTTGTCGGGCTTTGCCTTAACTTGGTTTGGGCATGAATGGCTTTGTGCGGTTTTTGTCCCCAACAATACCTATGGCCGTATAGGCAAAACTATGGAGTCCATGGTTTCCCGAAATCTTGGGATACAGTTAGCTGCGTCTGCCACTGTCATATGTACACATGATCTGTGTCGGTGCACATGTTCAAAACCCCATTCCCATGACTTACCGTTATCGGTTATATCTAACAGTTATTAAACTTATACTACACTACTACCCACTCAGAGTAGTCAGTTCATCCCATTTCTCAATATGAACCAAAATTATATTTCTCTCTTCTATAAGGAAATAAATAATGACAAACAATTAAAAAAATTTGAGAACAACATCACCTTAATTCAGTCAAGAACTTCTGCATGTTCTGAAAAAGAATAAAAGAAAAACAATATGGACTACATTTCCCAGGATGAAATTGAAAGTTAAGATAATATAGGTAAACTAATCTATCTATTCAAACCCTAGGGCTAAGAGTAATCACCCCTAGTTAGGATTGGGTTTTACGTATTCGATGGGTCGTTGGAATTAAGAATATCAACTTGTAAATAATACCTTTAAATTATGAACTCAATTAATCTAAAGACTTAAAAGCTTGGATAAATAAAGTTTTTATATTTAATGATGAGAAAATTCTCACTTCTTATTAGTGGAAAAAAGGTTTTTGTAGTTTTTATGAAACGAAAATTTTAGTGAGGACACCTGTAACCTGTAACGTATTATTGATTTTAAAAAATTAAGGAAAAAGACAATAAAAGAAAAAATTCTTACCGTGTTTTAAAATCTAAGGATTAGAAACCGTGACTATATTTGAAAACAAAAGAAAAGGTATAAACCTAACTGAAAATGGATTTAATACAATCAAAATTTAATATATCACCATGGGATGGTACGGGATGGGATTACAACAAATTAAAAATTAAAAATAACTAACGAAAAATTAAATATATCTAATGTATAACACTAGTACAAATCCAGTAATATCTCAAGCACAAAAAGGCAACTTAGTTGACTACCTCATTGAATGTAATCTATATATCCAAACCCTAGGGCAAAGAGTAATCACCCCTAATTAGGATTCGGTTTTGCGGCAACTCTAGTAAAAGTACCCCGTTGAATGTAATAAGTTGGGTATCATTGTTCCTCGAACTCAGCAGCTGTTTAATCACATTGGAAGGAAACAAAATAAATGAAATCCAAAAGAGCATCTTAAGTCACTCTAATTGAAAAGTTTACACGATGTTATTATAATTTTATTTGTTTCGTTAGAAGATAAATACAAAATTTTAAACGCGTTGATTACCTAAGCTTTAATTGAAAGTCTTCATCCAGTCAAATATGCGATTGTTAATTTGTCTGCAAAAATAAATTATGTTCTACGTAATGCTTGTAAGGGTTATACAGTATTCGGTTATTAGATTAATGTTACTAAGTTTCCATGATTTATGTTGAGCATTATAATCGTACTACTAATTAGTATAACTAATTAAGTTTACTTGTCGAATAGATTGTTTGAATTAATGAATGAAATCAGAAAAATTTGCTTATAAAATAGAATACTGGATCCATGAAGTGACTAAGAATGCTAATATTCCTATAGAACATTGTGAAATCAACATGCCACACACATGACAACATGTGGTTGGGTAATTCACTGCTGATTAGATATGTTCATATCTTCAACTGATAGTTTTGTCTAGCTTAGAGATCTCGTTCCTACTAAAGCCTAATTAATTATTTCTTTCCCTTACTAATTAGATTTACTACCTAATTAACATTTTTTAATTCTTAATACAACTTGTATTTTTCTTGATCGGTCAAGTACGAAAAATTGTGGAGCAAATCCAATATGTGAGAGTAAGATTTCATAATCATAATTTCGACTATAACGTGCATTTTTATTTTTATTTTTATTTTGATAAATAAATTTAGAAAAATATATTAGAAGCTCACCAGAAATAAATGAAAAAAAGCTCAAAGCACATAGAAACCAGCAGATCGTAAGAAGGCACCACCAAAAAAACCAAATACTTCTACAATTATATCGGGATAGATTTGATTTTTTCTTTTTTTTTTGAAACATGAAAGATATATTGTAGCATACATGGTTGTTGCTGCTCCTTTCATATATGAAATATAAAAATTCACCACCACCTTATTAGTATTATGCAAACAGGAGAAAAATGTAGAGAATCAAACTCTTAAAATGAAGTACCTTATTCAAAGGATTCAAAGAAAAAATGTATGTGAAATTGTGAACTACTTTAAAATAAAAATAAAAAACTTATGTTACTTTAAGTACTGAGAGCAAGGACCATAGAATAGATTCGCTTAGATTCTATTTCTATTAAACTTAAAGAGAGTGTAGACGAAGGAGTATAAATCTCATCATGGGATAAAGTTAGGGCTGCACAAAGGTCGGTTCGGCTCGGTTCTTGATGGTACCTTGTACCTGTACCTTCCTAGGGTCGGTTCATAAGTTTTGTACCTGTATTCTGTACCCCGTACTCTCGGTCCGGTTCCGGTTTTGTACCCTGTACCCCGGGTCCGGTTCCGGGTACGTACCCTGTACCTTTCTTCTTTCTTTTTTTCTTATATATGAAATTTAAATATAAATTGTTGAAATAAAAAAAAAAATTTAAGTGTTTCTACCATTTCAATCTAATTACGAAATGTATACAATAATTAGTTCCGTCAAATAAACACAAACACAAAAAGTTTGGTTGTTCCGTGACTTCCGTCAAATAAAATTTGATACTTAAAGAAGTTATTTTTAACGTCAAATAAACACACAAACACAAAAAAGAAGAATAACCGACATATAAATAAATCCAATGAACTTCAAGGATCAAAAGATAACTTAATTCTGATAGGTCCAGTTCAGCCGACGTACTGGAATTTAAACAAGTCATGGCTGGAGATGTGATAGTAACCGGAACAGATGGTTTATTTGATAACTTAATTCACAAGTGATAGGTCCAGTTCAGCCGACGTACTGGAATTTAAACTACATAGTCTGTCATGCAGATAGCTAGAAGTATAATATAAAGGCCATGCTCATGATAATCATACGGGCGCGGCACTGTGGTTCATATCAATCTGTATTTTTCTTAATTTTACCTTAACTGATTATATAACTTTCTTAATAAAGAAATACTAATTGGTAACAAATACAAACAGACTTGAACAATTAGTACTAGCAAGTACCGGCAGTAGTTACTACTACCAAGTACAAAATCAAAGAGAAATTACTATGGACTACCAAGTACCAATTGAAATATAAGAGCATGTACCATGACTGGGATAAACTCCATACCCATTCTAAATCTAGGAAAGAGGCAAGTACCATGGCTCATTTTGAACGAGCCATCCATCTTCAAAAGTTAACAGAAGAAGTTGATCAGGACAAAAGGTAATTTCAAAGTGTTTTAACAACAAAACATTCGAAATGTCATACAACTAGGGAGTTTTGATCTTAAGAGCTCCCATATGCTGATTTAAAATTGTATACCTAGCTAATTTCCTAGACAAATGCCATCATAATATGCATTGGTGACAGGACTCAGGAGTGCAGAAGTGGCGATGAATTCATGAAACAGTATATATCAGCTAATGAGGATTGTAGATTGTCCATGGACTACGAGCAGGTAATAGTCTTTCTTATGTTTCATAAACCATACTCATAGAATGAACATATGGCTCTAAAAATGCTTACAAAATGAGGCGGTTGGGCAAAATATGTTCAGGTTTTTCCTGCTGGATTTTTAGTAATAGCATGAAAGTTGGTTAGAGCAATTCATGCACCATGTTTTGTATCAATATATGGACCAAAATCACCAAATGATAAATGAAGCCTCTAAAATTTTAAACAGGTTCATAAACAGGTTCACCAAATGATAAATGAAGCCTCTAAAATTGACACAAATCCACTCATAACAGAAGAAAAACAAACATAAACAGGTTCTGAATCACTGAGTGGATGGACATACATGACTGGATACTTGGGAAATGAATTGGCAATTGATAAAAAAACATACATCAAGCAATCATAAGAAACTGAAACATACAAAAAGACAAATGTGCACTGACTTACCATTTCTTATCGTTGAATTTCCTCGTATAAATTGGTTACAATGTTTTTTGAACAATCATGAGAATTTTCCCTATCCCAGATAAATTTAGGTCAATAATAGCATATGAACATGGGTTTTCAATCCAATAGATTTTGATCAAAGTTAATGAGTATTATGAAAACATTGGGTGATGAAAGGAAGAGGCTAAAGCTAGGGTTTTAAAATGCAAAAAGAAAATCCTAGAGATTTTTCTGAGAGATGGAAAGTTTACCCGCATGACGAATGATAGATTGAATATGCTTCTTCAACCCCCAATAATTTTTGGTGGCAATAATTGTTTTATAACGGAAGATGAGAATAGGAAGAAGGATGAGAGCTTTCGGTTTTCTTTTTCTGAGATGGGGAGGGTGAGAGAAGAAGCGAAGAAGAGAGCCTTTGAATGCACATTAGTGAGATAATAACGAAGGAAAAGACCGAAGTTCACCAACGATGGAGATTAAATCAACATAAAAAGATCAATGGTTAATATTGATCGGTTCCTTGGGTCGGTACAGGTCGGTTCTTAGGCTGTACCTGTACCTTGTACCCATTTGTACCCGGTTCCTAAATTTTGTACCTGTACCCTGTACCCTGTACCCTCGGTCCGGTTTTTTGGGGGTACGGTTTTGTCGGTTCCGATCCGGTTCTTCGGTTCCGGTCGGTTCCTGTGCAGCCCTAGATAAAGTAATAGTAGCGTATACGGACATATTTTTTTTCGTGCAAATTAAAATGTAAAAAAGGTTTTCATAATTTTCTTTTGTTGTTACACTTTGTTGGCTTTGATCGTGCTGCAGGAATGAGTACACTTTGTATTGATTTGTTGAAAAAGTCATTTGTAAAGTGTGTATCTCATTACTATGCAGTAAAGTAATGATTAGTAATTCTTGGGAGTGTCAGGTGTTGATTTTCCTTTTCTTATTCAGTTCTATACGGTAAATTAAAAGATATTTAAAAGAGAAAAAAAACTAACGTTAAATTTTTTTCCTTATATTTTTATTTTAATTGTATATGATAAATAGTTTACCATTTTTTCTCTGTTTATTTTTAAATAGTAATATATAAATCGTGTAGTGAAAACTTTCGGACACTCTATCTCGTGAAAAAGACTCTGATTGAGTTTTAGATAAAAATAATTTCCCTTTACCTATAGTAAGATTAAACTTGGTCAAATTTATTAAGGTCTTTTATTTCCCCCATCGTCATTGCAGTTAATAAAATGCATAAGGAGAAGCATCTACAATAAATCAATGATTATGACCTAGTTTTCAAAAAGAATAAAAGTACTAATATGTTTTGGTGTAAATATGATTAGTTTATGATTTGACATAAAATAAAATATAGAAATACAGAGATACTTTGAATCAGTAAAGTAAATACATACATCCCTGAATGGATCCATCCAATCCAAACTAGCGCATTAGAAAAGGATCGATGCATGAGAGACCTACTGCTACTGGTATATGTCAGTAACTCTTCAGGATAAGTAGTATTTAACTACCTACATTTTTTTTTCTTTTTTTCTTTTATGTCTTAACATTATTAAAATTTTAAATTAAATTAAATGCACATTATTGAAAATTATTTTGTGAGCAGGTAACGTACATGTGCCGTATGCAATGAGATATTTTATTATATTTAAAGTAAAATATTAAACAAAAGAATGTGAATTGGGGTATCTTAGCATCATTGTTCAACGAAAAGGGTATCTTTAACTTCTTGTTTATGTAGTACGTATATATTAGAAAATACAGAAAAGAAAAAAGGTCGGCCATGAATATAGTTATTGTGCCAAGCAAAAGTAGCAACCAAAACATTTGATGCGTTAGAAGGGACGGTCATGAGTTTTGGTGAGTTGCAAGCATGTGCATGTGTCCTTTAGCTTTCATGAAGTAAAAAATAATAGCAAATAATTAAAATTAAATGAAATTAAGGTAAGTTTAATTTGATGAAAATTTGAAAAGAAGAAGTGTCATGACTCATTTATAATATACGTTAAGCTCAAGTCCCGGATCTTGCCCCACCTTTAGCCCTACACACCCATCTCTCTAGCTAGGTCATAAGTACTCCAAGTTTGCATCATCTATAATATCTCACAAGTCCTAAGAATAACTTGTATATATATATACCATACAGACTTCATTCATCTTTTCAAATTCAAAGTTTCATTTCATTTAAACGAGAAGAAGAAGAAGAAAAAGAAAAAAAGACTTAAACACTTGTTAAACACAACTGCTACTGCTTACTACTTACCAAAATCATCTGTACATTACAAGAAAAAGAATAAGAAATGGCTTCATGGGTTCGTACAATCAAAGCTCCATTCAAGAAGTTGTTCAATCAACAGCAAAACAACACAAGAGATAAGAAATCTCAACAAGGTATGTACATATATACGAATAGACGCCTACCTGTGTTTCACTCGTCCATATTGAATTGGTTTTTTAACCTACTGTTATATTAAAAAGGATATTGATTTGCTCTACTCTTGGAAAATTGCAGAACATGATAGTCGAGTAGTAATGGATTTGCAAGGAGAAGTAATGGCGTGTGCATACGAAGATGTTCAAGTTATGTGGTCGATGCTTGATAAATCCAAGCAAAGAGGTTGCACCGTTAATTAGTTATGGCGATATCAACTACGACAAAGCTGATTATCTATTCATGGTCATATCATTGATAAAGAATCATAGTGGCATGGGTATATATCTGCAAAAAATCTGTATAGTTAATTTGTAGCTAGGAATCCGAAAAAGAAAAAAAGAAAAAAAAAAGAGGAAGAAGAAGAGAGAAGTACTTAAAGATCAGATGATGGTGATGGCGTATAAGATAATAGCTACTAAATTCATGCTTTTATTTTGTACTTTGTAGCTGTTTAATTCATAGCCGTCCTATTAATTTTGATGTTGTTGTTATATAGGAAATCCCCATGGTCTATATTGAAATTTATCATGGTGTGATTTTAATGGATAAGAAGGAGAAAAAAAAGGGTGGAATTGTTTTTCATATAAGGGTTGTTGATTGTTTACCAATTTTGGTCAATTTTATAAGTTAGAAATCAAATAGATCTATATATTTGGATGGTACCAATTTAGGTTGCTTTAGTTCCATGTCAATTTTTAATATGCCAAAACTATTGTTCATAAGTTGGCGAGATATTCTCGAGTTCACTTTAAAGTACCATCAGAAAATCAAAGCCAGAAGCAAACAAATTTGAAATTCCAGAAAAACAAATGTAAGTCATACTCGTATTTCTTTATAGAGCTTTTTGTGCTGCAAATCTTTTTTAGAAAACAAAAACAAGTTTCAAGTAAGTGCATGTATATAATTTTTTCCCTCTATATTTGAAAGCGTAATTTTGATCATTCAAAATCGATCTCTCGTGTCAATCCCAGATAATTAATAATGTGTATAGTTGTGCGTACACACAAAACGAGCTTTGTTTTTTTTCTGATCGATTCAAAACGAGCTTTTTTACTATCCTAATTTTTCATTTTTGATCGAATTTTTTAATATGCTAGTTATTTATTATTTAGTCTGCATTTGCTGCTTCAAAAAAAACAAAAAAGCTTAGTTTAGTTAATAACGCTTGATTAGTTTAGTTAAATTATTGCTAAGCAATAGACAAAATAGAGATTGTTAGTTCACTGGTAATTAGTTAGTTAGTTAGTTAATTAGTTTAGTTATTTTGCTTAGTTTAGTAAATTTGCGTAGATTAGTTAATTTGTTTAACTTAGTTAATTAGCTTAGTATACTTAATTTACTATGATTTGTTTTGGGCGGAGCCTTAGCATTTCGCTTGGACAAAGCGGTATGCTAGCAATGTGCTTCAACTGAGCGGTGTTCCAGCAGCACGCTTGTGTGTAGGCGTTACCCTAGTACACCGTTTCATCAGACGAAGTCCCAGCATAACGCTTGATCAGGCGAACTACTAGCTAATCGCCCGTGTTTCTGAGCGTTGTCCCAGAATTACGTTTGGGTCTGGGAGAATTTCTGTGGCGCCGCTTAATATAAAGCGGTACACTACGAGTCCGCTCGACTATAACGACTATCCACTATAATTTCGACTACTTCTAGTCAGCTACAGTGGAAAATCCCGACTATCCACTATAATTAATCGTTTCACTGCGCTTCGAAAACATGGACTAAAGATCATTTTTGATCTTTACTCCCCTATTTGGTCGTTCCCCTGTGGACGCTCTTAGCGAGGCTATTTTTTCACAATTGACTACACTAAAAACAGCAGAAAGTCACGACATTATGAATCGAAATGAGTTAAGTTAATAATTATCCAGAAGTATAAGTTAATCACAAAGTAACAGATGACATTTTATGTTTAAAATTAGAAAACTCATATACCAATATAACATGTTAGGAGCATTCAGTACTGCATGTGGAGGGATAAGATTCTTGAGGTGTTATAACAATATTAATAGGGGATTGGGTTATCCACTCACATATGCATGCATCATGGCCCCTGCCAATTAAACAGAGAGCTATAGTGAATTCGTGCATTACGGCCCCACCCCAATGGGAACCTTGCATTCATGATCATAAGTCATATGGACTCCATCGTCCTGTCCAATGCTTATGCTACAACTTCTGTCCATGTACAGTTTAGTAATATCAGACCCATTTGGGCCTTGACCCCTCCTTGCAAGAATTTAATTATGCTTAAAACTCTATTTCTCTCGTTTTAGAGACGGGATACCGGTTGAGTTTAAAGGTTCAAAAAGGATTCAGTACACAGAACAACAGCTCGTAGAAGGGTATAACGTCCACTCTGAAGTTCATGCTGGTCTACACTCTACACTCTACACCGATGGAACTGTATTTAAAGAGACTCCACGGATGGGTCTTCACGTTGCTCCACATGCTATTCAGTTCCGAATAATATGGAGAACTAATTTCAGGTGTCGGGATATATCATGCATCACCTGAAGTAGAAAAGTGCTGATTACCCTGTTTTGCTCGCCTAACGGCCTAAAAAGTAAAAATAAAAGAGGATGTAAACACATGTTATTTGGGCCTATTTTATTAACATAATTTGTAATAAAAAATCAAGGTGACCATATTTAGCATACAAAAACTCCTTCTATATTATTTTTTTAAAATAAAAACCATTTGAAATATAAATGATACAAAATCTTCATTTTCTCTAATAATGTGTAATTTTTTAGTTTTTAGTTAATTTAAAATACCTCAGCTGCCCTTCCTTATATAATCTATGTGTTTCAAAAGGAAATATTGGCGGAAATCAAATCTTTAGTGAGAGAAAATCAATTCTTCTCCAAATATAACCCAATCAGATTCAAGAAGAAAATATTTATCTCTTAAAATCTTCGTTTCTTCTTAGATTCTAGGGTTTCAATTCAAACGGATCTTCTCTAAATAAATCGATTGAACTAAGTCTCAGCTTCAGATCTCGTTTTCGTTTCAGTTTAATTGAAGAAGAGAAGACAAGTTACAAGTAGTCGAATCATTCATCAGGTAATTTTGATTTTTGTTTTACTTGATTTTTATTTTCTTATTATGATTTTGATTGTATTTTAATTTTCGAGTTGATAACTTTTCAGTTTGTTCTTCGAATCATTCATCAGTGAGATTAGATATTAGTTTGAAGAATCCAACTGAAGTTACAGTTTATCTTTCCAATTTGATCATATTCTCATTCGGCTCAAGCTATTGTTTTAGTTGAATCATTCATCGGAGACTGAAATTCAACTTTTCAGGTAATCGATTTTGTTTTTTTTTTTGTTTGAATTTTCGAGTTTATGTTGATTATGAAATTCAGATCCATTTGTTTTTACGATTTCTTTGGTTATGTTGTTGATGTTCTTATTCAAATCTATTGGAATGAAAATTGTTATGTTATTGATGTTCTTATTCAAATTTTGTTGTTGTTGTTGTTGATATTCACATCTAGTGAAACTTTTTTTGGTTTCATACTTTGTCCTGTAGATTATGGAATCTGTTCTCGCGGTTATATCTCACAAAGAGGATACATTATCGTTTCGTATTGGTATACAAGCATCTATTTTTGATTTGAAGGGTAGTATATGTTCAAGTTGGTGTCAATTCTCTGTTTTTGCTATAGAAATTTTCCACATAGTTGGTGATCAGCAAAAGGTTATCAATTATGATTTTGATCTCCAATCGGTTGCTCTATTTACTTTGTTTAATAAGCTTACATCTCTTGAGTTACATTTAAGTCAGATGAGTCTTCTAGTTCTAGTTCAGGAAGTTCAGTAATTATACCTTTTGAGCAGTTACGAAGTTCAAGAATCATATCTTTTGAGCAGCCACGAAGTATAGGAATTATACCTTTCGAGCATGCAGGAATTACAAATTTAGTTGATTATGATATCCGTAATAAAGTTAAAGAACCGTTGAAGTCTGCGCTTTGGTTAGGCTTTTTTCAGGGTGTCAATCAGGTGTTTACGAAAGGTGTTCAACAAGTTCGTTCTGATTTGTTGAAATATCATGCAGCATCTGGGTATTCATTCAAGACGACAATGAATGAGAAGTTGAGGATTGGTGCATGTTGTGCTAAGAAGGAAGAAGAGAAATGTGAATGTCATATATCTGTTGTTTCTATTGTTGGTGTTGAAGGTAGTCCTTTTATTATCAAGGAGTTAAATAAGAAGCATACTTGTTGTGGTGAAGTTGTAAACAGACCACATGTGTCGAAAAAACTAATTAGTAGCTTGATTCTCGAAGAGATTAAACAGAACCCAAAGAAGAAGACAAATGATATTATGAATCAGTTTACAAGAGAGTATGGCTTTGAGATTAGTCGTTATTATGCATATGCAGTGAAGAAGCATGCATTGAATATTACATTGGGAGAGAACAAGAAATCATTTATCTACTTGAAATGGTATACCAACAAATTGACTGAAACCAATCCCGGATCTCGTGTTGTTTTGGAAGTTGAAAATGGGACTCAAAAATTTCAGAGATTGTTTACCTCTTTCGGAGCATGCATTCGTGGATTCAATTACCGTCGTCCTTTACTATTCCTTGATGCATCCCATTTGAAGAGCAAATACCTTGGTCATATCATGGAAGCAACAGGTCTAACCGGGAATGACGGTAAGTTTCTTAAACATTCTATATGTTTCTGTTGGTTACATCATTTTTATATGCTGAGATATTTTTTCCTGTTCTGTTTCAGAAATCTATCCTTTAGCTTATGTTGTGGTTTCATCAGAGAATGACGCAAAATGGAAATGGTTTTTGGAGAATTTGAATAGAGTCTTTTCTCCTCTGTGCAAAAAGCTTACTTTTGTGAGTGATCGAGGTAGTGGTTTGGTGAATCAAATTCCAGTTGTATTCTCTGATGTTGTTCATGGTTGATGTTATTGGCATATGAAGAACAATATCAATACATACTTTTCGAAGGCCAATAAGGTTTATAACAATTATGTGCTTGAATTGTTTGAAAAATGGGCGTATGCTAATACACATACAGAATTTTCAGAGAGCTGGGAGAAGTTGTTGCAGGTCAAAAATCAGAAGTTACAAGATTATCTGAGTAGAGCTCCGGTTGATAAATGGGCAAGTGTTTATTTCATGGGTTGTCGTTATGGTAGGTTGTGTTTGATTATCGCTGAGAGTTTCAATAGTTGGATCCTTTAAGAGAGATAGAATCCTATATCCATCATGGTTGATGAGATCAGAGTGAAGCTTATGAATCAAATATGTGTACGTCGCAAGGAATGTGCAACCTTATTGAAGTGGCGAGAAACTTTATGTCCAGAATTTGAAATTGAGCTCTACAACAACAAGATGCATGGCCGTGAATACAGTGTCACCAAGTCGTCGTAATATGTGTTTGAAGTTCATTCGACATTAACACAAAAGGTCGATTTGCAATGAAGAACATGTTCTTGCAAACGATGGCGCATCAACGGTTTCCCTTGTGCCCACGCTATCCGTTGTATCATGATAAATGAAGAAGATCCGTATAAGTATGTCGAATTCTACTTTACAGTAAAGTTCTACCGTGAATCCTATGAAAGAGAAATTAATCATGTCCCCACAGTTGAAAAGCCTGCGTATCTCCAAAATCTGTTCTTCTTGGTCCTGATACTCTACTACAATCAGGTCGTCCAAGGAAGAAGAAGAGAATTCCTAATACAAGTTCAGTTCCCAATAAGAAGATGATAACTTGTGGTAGCTGCCATGTTTTAACTACCCATAACTGAAGGACATGCCCTGCGCATCAGATTTGAAGTCATTTCGACTATAATTCATCGACTTTCATTTTTCAGTTTTCGTTTAGACTACTATATGTTCTAATCTACATTTTCTGATTTATTCTTTTTTTCTATATTTTTTACAGTTAAACATGTTAATTTGCTGCAGGTGTTTCATGTTTATTTATTTTTAGATTAAGTTTGTCAGAGTTACATTCTTTTATAATTTGTTGGAACCGAAATAGTTTTCATAGTTTGTCACATGCTTCAGTATTTTTTTCATCTCTAATATGATGGAACTTTTTTTGGTTCCATCATTTTTTTCATCTGGAATAAGATGAAACCTAAAAAATGATTAAATGCCTAAGGTTTTAGTTTTTTTGCATTATGTTGAAACACTTTTTGGTTTCAAATTTTTTGTTTTATCAACTGAGATTTTTATAAACATACAAACTGAGATGTTTTTATAAAAGTTCCAAGTGTTCTACACAAAAACTAAAATCATTACACAAGTACTTTAAACAAAAACTAAAACTGCAATTTTTTAATTGAAAACTAAAACTGTCAACTTTAAGTTGGAACTTTGGCCTCAAAGTCTTGACCTTTGTCAAGGAGGATCTTGCAGGCCAGCTTTGGCCTCATATTCTGCACCTTTTGTTTTATATGCGCTTCAGACAAAAAATTTCCTTTCAAGAGGCTCTTCATGTAATAGCAAACATGAAGGCTGCAATCATTCCCGAAATTAACAAAACAAGGTCTTTAACTTGACAAAACAAAAAAGGAGTAAAATGAAGATAGTGAAGAGAAGATCTCTAAACACAATTTCTTTTAAAACACTTACACATCTTGCTGACAACACAAAGGGTGTTCAAAACGAATTATTTTGATTGACTTGCCGGGTCTAGTGAGAGTTTTGCAACATGTTGTTTGAATGCTGACACCATTTTTTCTTTCATGATTTCAGCATTTTTGCTGCATTCATCTTCAGTTTCTAAGCACATCTTCAGTTTCATCTATCAAAAACTAGCGATGTCTAGTGGTACAACTTTTCACTAAGTTTTCTGAGCAATGGAACGAATATAAATTCTGGACTGTAATCTATGTTGTCGATGAAAGCTTCAATTGCAGAGCGATAATTTTGCTCGATTGAGTGTAATGTCTGAAATTTAGTAAAAAAATTAAAAATCAAGTTCTAATTTGGTTTCATAAAAACACTTGTATAAGAGAATTTAGAGGAAACTTACATAGACATATGTGCTTAGAAAAAATGCTCTTTTGTACTTAAGAGTACCATCTGGTTTTAACTTTTTTTATATATATTCTTTTTCAATTTAGGCATTTAGAATTCAATCATATCTCCGGCGACGTCACCCTTTCTTATCAAGTTATTCATATTCCTTCCCGTTATATACAGTCCAAGCTCTTTTTTCTCCCATGCCATGTCATTGTTGTTAAATTGCTTAAAAACAAATTAATGATTAAAGAAGAAGAAAAGAACCTGAAAAAAATGTATTCTCGTTTTGGTTTCAACACTGAAATTATGAAACCAAAAAACTAAAAAGTAAGAATGCCACCCTTACCTTTCATTATGCATTTTAAAATATATGCACACGAGCGGTTTCTGATTTGAATTGAGTACCTCCATAATCTTCAACTTTTCAACTGCTTTCAACTTCACCTCTTTTTTTTCTGTTTGTTTCTTCTGCGACTTTTTAGAGGGTTTTCTGCTAACACAACGACTCTTATTTCGTTTTTTATCCTTAACTTCCCCAGGTGTATAATCTTGCATCTTAACAGGTGCTTGCATATTTCTTTTTTTTTCCTCATTATTGATATTATGTTACTCACCTTTTGTTCGGGATTGACGTCTTCATGGTCACTATCTTCTTTGTCACTGTCACTTTGCGTCAATCCCAAACTGAAATGAGGCATATCATCTTCTAAATAAATTACATCTTTTGCCATGTGTATAACTGACTAGTAGCACATGCTTTTACTTTATGGCTTTGATGTAGAACCCTTCTTTGTATATTCATCTTCCATTTGCTGAAGAACACTTCCTCAATTGAACCCTGAGTTGATACTTCAATATCGATCTTTGTCTTTGACGAAGAACTTTTATTGGCTTCTAATTCTACCTTCTCATCCACCATGATATCTTCTATTGTGTCTGGAGTCAAATAAGAAACTTCTTTTATTATACTCTTCAATTAAGTCTTCGACAAAGAAGATTCAACTTGTTCAGCCACCTTGATATCTTCAGTTGTGTTTGGAGTTATCTCCAAAACTTCTTCTATTATATTATATGTCACTTGCTTTATTTTGTTGATTTCAGATTCAACTTTCTCAGCCACCTTCAATTCTTCAATTGTGTTTGGATTTAACTCTGAAACCTCTTCAATCAGCCGCTGAACTTTGCCTTCAGATGATGAAACCTTTTCTGGTTCCAACAATCAACCTTCAAAATCTTTAATCAAACCTTGAATCTGAACTTCATGTGCTGAAACCTTTTTTGGTTCCAGTGCATCATCTTGTTGTGTTTCTTCAGGCAGATTCATTACCTACAAGATTTATTGAGTTCAAAAAAATCAGATTCATTGATAAACAAACAAATCAAATCAAAGTAAATTATCACTTCAGCATTATCTTCGAAAACAACACTGTCAGACTTTTTCTTTTTTTCACCATCTTCAACCAATAAATCATTTTATGGTTCAATCACAACATCGCCAGCATCTTGTTGTGTTTCTTCTTGCCGCAAAACCCTTTCTTTTTCTATCATGTCATCCACAATCGTTATAGCTTTTCTTATCATATCCTACAATATTAACATATCTAACTTAATATAATTCTCAAATGAAACTTTTCTGGTTTCATTAAAAAAAAATTCATACCAATCTATTCAAAAGGAACTATCATTAACCCAACACACACAAATAAACAAGATCATATTTAACATATCTAAGATTTAACATATCACCTCCACATGTTCTTCACGGTTCGAAACCATTTCTGTTTCATTTCTTTTACGTTTCTGTCTCACATAAGTCTCCTTCACTGGTTATAACCTCTCATCAGTATCATATTTGTCCAGTATTGATATATCTTCTTCAGAAAGCCAATTGTTACCAACAGTTGTAATTTTTTTAATCAAAATTCTCGCCCACTTATATTTACCCTTGTAAGGGTTATCTTCATTTCCAGTTCCAACATTCTCTTCATTTTGTGCAGGCTCATCATTTCTAGCATCAATATTCTCTTCACTTGCAGTACGCTTGTCATTGCCATCACCAACCTGCAGTTCACGTGCAATACGCTCGTCATTGTCATTACCAACCTGCAGTTCATGATCAATATACTCTTTAACAGGAACATCTTCTTCCTATGCGCTGGACCAAGCGTATTCTTGTTTATTATATGGAATCTAGAACGATCCCTGACGGTGACCCACATTCATCTGCAGAACACAAAAAAAATCATGGAATTTTTTTTGATTTCATCATATTTTTTCATCTGGAATAAGTGGAATTAAATAAAGGATGAAACCTTTTTTGGTTCCATCAAATTTTTTTCATCTGGAATAAGGTGGAACCAAATAAATGATGGAAATTTTTAAGTCTCGGACATTAAAAAGTATAAACAAACAAGAACTATTGTTGCTTTTACCTTTGAGAAAATTTCTGGTTCTTTGCTAAGATCATCGAAATTATTCACTACTGCCTTGCATATTTTATCTAGGTTCCATGTAGCGAACCTTGCGTACATGTCGTGCCCATCCTGTCTTAAGGTGATGTTTGACATATCGGTAAACCAATACTGAAAAAAAAATACTCAACATTCAAATTAGTAATCAAACTCGAGAAAAATAAAAAAAAAACAACTTATGAATCAAAAGAAACAAAAATTAACTTACCAATGGGTAAATTACGCAACCAGATACATCATCAACTTGTTTGGCTTTTATTATAGACTCAATTAGATACTCATGGAAAACATCTGTCCAACACACCTTATTCATTTCAATTACTTGGTATAAGTATTTTGAAGTCAGATTCTATCCACCTTTGTTTGGGACAAATATTGATACAAGAGATAGAGGACGAATAAGTTGACGAAGTCTTCAGCTTTGGTTTCATCCGCTGCAGTTTCCATCATAGCTATCAGAATATTAGTTTTCTTCATCTTATTATCTCCCTTAAAGTACTCAACCGCAAACATGTTTACCTTTTTCTTCATCTCATCATCTTTGGATATACCTACATCCTTCATCATTTGTAGAACAAAAATCACAGCAAATTGTTCCAGTGTGGTCTGTAATATCATGTTCTTTGCTCTCATTAACTTAAAACAATCTGGTTTCACACGCTTCACACTCTTATATTATGAACCTAAGATCATCTGAATTGCTTTCGTCCTTTTCTTTAATTTTTCTTCTTGTAGTATACCTTCGTAGAACGGTTTAAAGAAACGCCAAAATGGACAAGCAACAAGGGCCTTCGTGTGTTATTCCTTTTTTTTTTGTATCAAAGCTTTTATGGTAGGTTCCTCCGCACACAAATGATGCAACGAGCACCTATACGGTTCTATTTTTTCCTCTGATGTTAAACCAGAAGTAAACCATAAGCACCAACATAGTTGGTTTCAACCATACAGTGAAAATAATGAAACCAATTTTGGTTCCATCAAAATAGTCATTAAGTAAACCATAAGCACCAACAAAGCTGGTTTCAACCATACAGTGAAAATGATGAAACCAATTTTGGTTCCATCAAAGTGGTCATTAAGTAAAAAAAACATCAACAAAGTTGGTTTCAACCGTACAATGAAAATGATGAAACCAATTTTGGTTCCATCAAAATAGCCATTCAGTAAACCATAAGCACCAACAGAGTTGGTTTCAACCATACAATGAAAATGATGAAACCAATTTTTGTTCCATCAAATTAGTCATTAAGTAAAAAAAACACCAACAAAGTTGATTTCAACCATACAGTGAAAATGATGAAACCAATTTTGGTTCCATCAAAATAGTCATTAAGTAAAAAAAAACACCAACATAGTTGGTTTCAACCATACAGTGAAAATGATGAAACCAAAACTGAACATAATTCAATCTTGAATAAATAAGGTGAAAACAAATGTAATTGAAACCTAATTATGAAACCAATGATTTCGAAACAGATGAAACCTAAACCTATTTTATGATACAAACAGATGATAAGAAATAAAACCTAATTACGTAAATTCATTGATAAAACCAAAATTGTGAAACCAAAAATCATTGATGCATGTTGATTTCCAACCATAAATAATCGTTGAAGAACAATGAAACTTCGATTTACCTTTTGGAGAATCTTGTTTCTTCACTGTTTTCTTAAGTTTTGTGTCGATCTTTTTATCTTTCTTTTTCTCTTATTTCTTCACCATTTTTGATTTTGTTCATTGATTTTGTTTCGATTTTAGGTTAGGTTAAAATTGTTACAGAATAGAATAGTCAGTGAATTGAATAGACAGATCTAAGTTAATAGTAGGAGGAGGAGGTGGGAAAGGGAGTAAAGCTACTGATGATGATGAAAAACAGCTTCAAAATGGAAATTCATATTTTGTTTCTGATTCTGAAGGTACTGGTGGTGATGCAAATGATGATGACGAGGATGATGGTGACGATGAGGATGATATGGATGAAGATGAAAATGATATTGATTCAGAAGCTGGTTCTGATGATTTTGATTTATCGGAATTGGGTGAAATTGGGGAAGTGGTTGGGAAAATGTCATTACCTATTGAATGAGAAGAAATAAATGAGAGTGGTTTAAGGAAGGATAGTTTAGACAATTGATTTTAAATGAGGTTTTTGTGAACATTTTGTTCTGTTTAGTTTTTTATTGTTGGATAGTGATATGTTTGGGTTTATAACCCATGAAATAAACCTTTATTGAGATTCTAAAAAGATATTTATCTCTCATATCAGGCTAGAAATCAAAAATACCAAAATATATTTAGGGGGTTATCTTCTTCCAATTTTGGTTTTCTACTATTTTTACTCTAAGCAACAAATACCCACTACAAGTAAATCATTCAACATTAAAACATTCTCAATCGTCATATCGATTCACGATATAACATGCGATTAGATTTTTAAAAATAAAACATGAGACACTTTACTATTTACGATTTTACGACCTTGTCCCATACCATATGAAGACTCGACTACACAACCAAGCACCTCGGTAACAAGGACGGATGTTCCTAGAAACACAATTGAGCATTGTTTTTCTTCCAAACGTCGGACGCTAGCACCCAATGACTCTAATGATCCCTGGTACACAAGTGGCCAACAACCACCACCAAAAAAACACAATTGCCACTACCCACCCACACGCGGCCTGGAAAGAGAACCAAACTCAAAAATCACCAACGCAGAAATAATCATATTCAGAACTTAAAATACCACTGGAACAACTTCATACCGGTAGAAACACCTTCTCACGAACACCTACAAGCGAACACCTACAAGCGAACACCTAAAAGAGTACCTAAGGAACCGTATCCTGAAAAACTGGCATTCACCAACGCACATAATAGCCACCATCACTACAAGAAAAACTGGTTTAAGCGACATGTCGTTTTAAGTCGCTTAAAGCCTCTTTTAAGTCGCTATAACCGTTATAGCGACTAAAAGTGGCACTCGCTCCGTTGGTTGCCCAAAGCCATGTATCTCAAAGCCTTGAGCGACCATGCAATCGCTCTAATAATAAACCAACTTACCTAAAGCGAGTGCTTTTCTCATTGCTTAACATTAGACCAACTAACATGGAGCAAGTAAAATGTTGATCGCTTAACATCTAGACCAACCAATATAGCAAGTAAAATATCAATCGCTTCAGATATACCAATCATTCTAAAGCAAGTAAAATACTTAGTTGATAGATACATGGAGCAATTCTTTTTGAAAGTGCTTGGTTAAAGTTTCAAACGATCAAATTATTTGCTCGCTAAAAGTGATTTCCGATTTTGATTGGCTTGAAGTTGGTTGCTCAAGCTTTTGAGGTACAAAAATTTTACTCAAGTTGATTGATTAAAGGTTTAAGCAACCAAATTATTTAAAATTATGGTTTTGATTGGTCTGAAGTTGATTGCTTAAGCTTTTAAGCTATTGAAGTTTTTACTCAAATTAATTGATTCAAGGTTCAAGCGACCAAATTTTTTAAAATTCTGATTTTGATCGACCTAAAGTCAATTGCTTAAAATTTTAAACTACCAAATTTTTTGCTCACTATAAACAAATTTTGATTAGATAATCCCAAATTATAATTATAATTAACAATTAATATTAGAAATTATCATTAATTAAAATTATATAATTAAAAGTAAATAACAAAATTAAATTAAAATTGATGCTGAATAAAAGTTATGAACTAAATTAAAATCATAATTAATTTAACTTTATTATTAATAATTCACATTTGGTTAAAAAAATTACACAGCTAACATATAAAAGCCAGTGCCTAAATTTCATTTACATTCAACAGAAGAACAAAATACTACACTAATATCCTATAGACTCTTATCCAACTTCAAGGCTCTAGAACTGAACCTGAACCTCCAATTTACTGCACTAATAAAAACAAATATCAAGTAAAACTTTGCAATACATGTTTGAGGATTATGGAAATCCTTCCTCAAAACCTTTCACCAAACCGCAGGAAAATGGCTCATGTACCAGAATTGTGATCCACAGCGTATTCAGCTCGTACAATACCTAGCTTCACACCAATACCGTATGATGAGCCATTACCTGCACGCCTGCAAAATTTTGTTGGGTTTCCCTTTAAGTACTTTGAGCTACCCAAATCATTTCCATGCTCAACAAATGCATATATATGAGTATTTCTCACAGGTACCCGCAGCTCAGCCGCCACCTGAATGAATCGTATGAGTAAGGTTTAAGAAGCTGTTTTCATGAAAATATAATGCTACTATGAAGCAAGCTATTAGTGACCGTGAGAGAATATTAGTTTTTGCAGCATGAATTACCTCAAGAATGTTCCTGCAAGATCCAAGTTCAGCCATGTTGTAACCCCTAACAGAGTAAAGCCCGCCAAGTGTAAAGGCATCATAACTTGGGAGGTCTCAGAGACAGCCACCATAGTAACATGGAGGACTAGCACAGGTGATGGTGGTTTATCAGCACCTTCTTCAACTGGCTTCAACTGGACGAATCTGGTGTATGTCAATTGATGTCGGTTAAATAATGGGAATTTGCTTCCAACAAAGAGCCCTTGGTCTACCTGCAAGATTTTACAAGTACACAAATAAGGAAGGAATAATGGATTGAACTTCAGGGAACACCATGCAGTTCAAGTGATTGCTAATCCAAAGTTCATTTGGGAGGGAATTATAATCACCAAATCCTTCCAAGGATTATTTAGAGGACTAGATTTTCGCTTGAACGCAGTTAGCCGTGTAGCTTCTCTCTGCAAATGCCAAGTTAAATACCGCACAACAGAAGTCACCAAATTCATGATAAAAGAACAAAATTCTCTATGTTACCAGTCTATGTCCACCACTCAGCAAGCCTCCACACTCACCTACTTGTGTACCGTAACCCTTGCAAAAATAAAATTTAAGAGTATTAAAGCATGAAAATGCTGAAAAACAATAGGGAAAAACCCAAAGAGAATAAACCAATGTTTTGAAACTACAAAGAACACAAAAAAAAATACACTAAATTGTAAAAACCAATGTTTCCTCCCTTTCCAAGATGCTTTCCCTTTCCAGATTCTTTAGAGCTACAAAAACCAAATCACAGAATCAAGATTTTAGCATAAAGGTATCAAAGCATAAAAATCACTTAAAATGAAATTATTAGTTCTTCTGACCATTGGAACACCTTAAGTTGCTTCAAATAATCCTTCTACGTCTACATACAGAAAAAAAAAACACAAAGTCATTAGATCTACAACCCAAAATAAGAAAACAAACATCAACGAAACAAAACATTTAACAAGGGACCCTAAATCAAAATCTGAAGTACACATAGATTAGGGTTTTATGATAAGAAAAAAAAACAGAAATCGAAATCTCTTGTTCTTTGCCTCTAGAGAGATCAATACACTTAATATATCATGCTATTAACCTCTATACAAATCACAAAAAAGAACAACCCATTGAAAAATCTAAAACCTAACATGTATTAAAATTAAGAAAACCCTAAACAATTTAATCATAACCAAAATAGAAACGAATTAATTTCTAGGGTTTTTATTTTGTTTACCTTCAATATTTCTGGGAAGTAATAATCTCCAATCTTTGTAGCTGCAAGAAAAACCCTTTCAATAACTTAAACATTTCTTCACCATTTTCGGACTTAAACATTTAATCACAACATAATCTTCAATCCCAACATCACAGTATCTTCAATTGATTTCATCTTCTCCTTTGGTCTAACTAGCACCGATACGACCATCACAGTATCTTCAATTGATTTCATCTTCAATCTCCAACATCACAGTATCTTCAGTTTTGAGAGAGCGGAACAGAAAGAAAGAGAAAGACAAGGAACGAAACTGATACGAAATTTTTCTTTAGGGTTTTGAAAAGAAAATATGAACGGTGGATAAGCCACCTCATACGGATCTTAAAAGGTTTTGGATGGTCCAGATTCGGTGTCATACGGATTCAGCCAAATGTGAGAGTTAAATGTGTGCTTCTCTTTGTGTTAAAACGAAAATTTGAACGGTGGATAAGCCACCTCATACGGATCATGGAAGGTTTTGGATGGTCCAGATTTGGTGTTGGATTATCATACGGATTGAGACAAGTGTGTGAGTTAAATGTGTGCTTCTCTTTGTGTTAAAACATCGGTAGGTTTAGGGTATCGGCGAAGATTCCGACTTAGGGGAAGAGGTTATTAAGGAAAATATGACGAACATCGATAGGTTTAGGGTACCGGTGAAGATTCCGACTTAGGGGAAGTGGTTATTAAGGATAACATGACGAACATCGATAGGTTTAGGGTACCGATGAAGATTCCGACTTAGGGGAAGAGGTTGTTAAGGATAATATGACGAACATCGATGGACATCCATCGCTTTCTTGGACATACACTTGTACATGAACCATGAACCCTGAACCCTAAACCCCGAACCTTAAACCCTGAACCCTGAACCTGTCATCTTCGTCTTGTACACCTTATTATCCTTAGTGTTTAACGACACTTACGTTTTCAGGGTTCAGGTTTAGGGTACCCTGAACCCTGAACCCTCAACCCGACATGTTCGTCTTGTACACCTTATTATCCTTAGTGTTTAACAACTCATAAGTGTTCATGGTTCAGTTTTAGGGTACCCTGAACCCCGAACCCTGAATCATGAACCCTGAACCCCAAACCCTCGACCCGTCATGTTTGTCTTATACACCTCATATATTTTTTGTTATTGGGTAAAGCTTAACTTTATATAAAAAATTAAGCTACATCTTAATTCCTTTTAATTGAACATCTGTTGGGGTTCAACCCAATTCATCAAATCATAACTTATAAAAAAATGACAAACTAAGAATCATAATTATAAATCTCACTATGATTTCATCAATCTGACTACAATTCGCTCAATTTTTTATTGAACCGACTTGAATACACTCAATTTTGATCGATCTTGCTCAAATTATATCAATTTTCATCAACTTCACTCGATTTTACTTAGATTTATTGAATTTTATCCAATTTCGATCAAACTTATTCATTTTTTTATCGATCTAACAAATCTAACGATATCAAACTATGATGTCATCAATCTCACTAAAATTCACTCAATTTTGTATAAAACCGACTTGAATACGCTCAATTTTGATCGATCTTACTCAAATTATATCAATTTTCATCAATTTCACTCGATTTTACTTAGATTTATTGAATTTTATCCAATCTCGATCAAACTTATTCATTTTTTTTATCAATCTTACAAATCTAACAATATCAAATTATGATTTCATCAATCTGACTAAAATTCACTCAATTTTGTATCGAACCGACTTGAATACACTCAATTTTGATCGATCTTACTCAAATTATATCAATTTTTCATCATTTTCACTCGATTTTACTTAGATTTATTGAATTTTATCCAATCTCGATCAAACTTATTCATTTTTTTTATCAATCTAACAAATCTAACAATATCAAACTATGATTTCATCAATCTCACTAAAATTCACTTAATTTTGTATAAAACCGACTTGTTTTGATCGATCTTACTCAAATTATATCAATTTTTCATCAAGTTCACTCGATTTCACTTTGATTTATTGAATTTCATTCAATCTCAATCAAACTTATTCATTTTTTTATCGATCTAACAAATCCAACGATATCAAACTATGATTTCATCAATCTCACTAAAATCCACTCAATTTTTTATCGAACCGACTTGAATACACTCAATTTTGATCGATCTTACTCAAATTATATCAATTTTTCATCAATTTCACTCGATTTCATCAATTTCACTTGATTTCATCAATTTCACTCGATTTCATAGTTCGGGGTTTAGGGTTCATGTACACCTTATTATCCTTAGTAACCTCTCCCTAACTTGTTAAACTTATCGGACACGCAACATTGGGTCCTTTTAATTGAACATTTGCTGGGGTTCAACCCTATTCATCAAATCATAATTTATAAACAAGTGACAAACTAAGAACCCTAATTACAAAAAAAATTATTTTTGATGAATCCTAATTTCCAAAATTCACTAGGCTACGATAGACATATCAGTTGACGACATTCGAAATCCAATATTTACCTTTCAAATTTCCGTTTCAGTAAGATGGTAACTAACACACACAATGGTAACTAACACAAAATTGAAACAAACACAGAATCCGTATGACCATCCAAAAGCAAATCTGGACCATCAAAAACAAATCTGAATCCGTATGAGGTACCATCACCACCGTTAATTGTTTTTTATCAAAACCCTTCACAAAATTTTCTCTTTCATTTTGAACATTTTCTTTTCTCTCTCTCCCAATTTGAGCCGCATCACCACCATCACCAATCTGAGAAAACTAGGGTTCCATGTTCGACTGCAACAAAACCTCAATCTCCTTGTTTATGTTTTTGATTAATTAATAACAACAAAACCTCAATCTCCTTTTCAAACCCGTAAATTCAATCTTTTTATCTCAAAACCCCCTAAATTTTAATACTTCTTCACTCATAACCCCAAATTTCTCAAACCCATTGATTCAATCTCTACTGGAAGTGTTTCTATTGATTATAAAGCAAAACCCATTGATTTAATCTCTGAAACTCAAACAAAAACCATTGATTCATTCTACGGAAATTAGGGTTTCTAAAATGGAAACAGAAGAAATTACTACTGCTATTGGGGAGGAAGAGAATGAAGATCTGATTAAATATGATGAAACGGTGTGTGAAAATGTAAATGTGGATAAAAAAATGGAGGGTCCTTTGTTGATGATGATGATGAGAGTATGTCTGCTGCTATTGGGTACTCCATTTGTAAGTGAAGCATACCAATCTTAATATTTGTAATTGTTCGAATGAAGGATTATACCAATCTTATGAATACATATATTATGATTCAACTTCTATGTTCTATTAAATTGACTGCCTTAGTAGCCTACTCACTAAGTACTGGCTTCAGTTCTAGCAATATTAGTTTTGGGCATTTTTTGTCCTATTAGCAATTACATGAATTCGTTTTTGAGTTCATCATCGTAGCTCAAATAGTTTCTAGTTTCCTTTACTTAGTACTTAGTATATCATCACATAGTATTGAGTTTTTTTGTAAGCATTGGTTTGAATGCAGTGAATGTTCTATTTGTGTAGTTTTCTTGGGCTCGAAATTACGCTTCTCTTCTGTCAATTATTTCATTTTCATCTGCTATAGAACGGAAGTGCGATATCGAGGATTCAATTGCGGTATATTTAAAAGATACAAAGAGATTAAGCTTACTGGGAACCACTCCTGGGCATGTATCCACAGTTGTAAAAGGCACTCCTGTAAGCATACCTTAATTTATACAATAAATACTTCATTGCTGGTTGCTGCTTTTTTTTGTAGTTATTGTAGTAGAATCTAATGAACTTTCTTCTGCATCTTTGCAGGGTTACCTCGATCCGGAGTACTTCCTAACACAAGTTGACAGACAAAAGTGATGTCTACAGCCTTGGAGTTGTGTTTCTAGAGATTTTAACAGGGAGGCAACCAATCCAACATGGTAAAAACATTGTCCCTGAGGTACTACACTAACTCCTCATCTAACTTACTGATTTAATGTACCAGAAAACTCTTATAAGAGCTTGACAGTTTATAATTGCAATCTTCTTTTTAAGGTGAATTGGGCCTATAGCTCTGGTAAGATCTTCTCAGTCATTGATGAAAAAATAGGATCTTATCTTTCTGAATGTATCAAGAAGTTTGTAAAGTTAGACCTACAGTGTTGCCAAGAAGATACAGATGCTCGACCTTCGGTGGCAGAGGTTGTAAAGGAACTGGACGACATCTTGCATATGATGCCAGAATCTGACCTCACCATAAATGTAGGTTATGAGTATATATTCTGCGATGAACGTCTCATTGTCGACTTTATAAGTAACAATTTCTTAACCGTTTGTAGTATATATGCAGTTATGATACATGCACTGTTTTTTTGCTTGCTTATGAGAATGTTAATTCTGTTGCTCGGATGAATTTGATTTGCCGTTCTTGAATTCCTATTTGGAATCTGCAATGAATATAAAGATCTGTTAGTCCATTTTCATTTGCAATTCAAGTTACTCAGTTCTTTCGCTTTAAAGATCGAGTTCTTGAGTTGTTTGCAAAAGGTATACTTTTATTCTGCAATGAATATAAAACTGCAACACTTAGATACAAATAGATAGGTATTTGTAGTACAGACTACAGACATGGAAAATTTGACATGTTTGAATCTTTTGCAGGTAAGAAACTAGATAAGTATCTGCCTGAGAAGGATTTCTTTCAGCTGCTATGGTAATGAGTACTCTACTGATCTCAAAATCAGAGCTAAAAAGTGATAGAAAACCGCATCAATACGAATCTCTAAGTATTTTTCAGCTGATGGGTGCTTCAAAGTTGAATCAGTGTTGTTCAACTTTTGTTTTAATTTATAAGTTGAATTAGTGTTGTTCAACTTCTGTTTTAATTTGTTTTAGAATTGTGGAGATATTAATTATTTATAACGAGATGTAATTTGAATTTTGTGATATAATGAAATTTAATTCAGTTTTTAATTTGGTTCATAATTTATTCAGTATTAATTTTATTTTAAAAATTAGAATCGGTGATTGGGATTGAAACCCTTGACCACGGGAAGAAACAACATGATCTTGGTGCGATTTCTTAACCCTGTTCTGCATAGGTAACAAGAGTAGTAGAATTACAGTATTTTTTTCATGGGAAGGAACGACATGATCTTGTTCGAAAGCTTGTTGATCCTACTATATTCATTCGTCTATTCACGGAACGTAAGAATTTACCAGTTCCTCTTATTGTATTAGTAGTCCATATATGCTTGTATATGCATATGTTAATAGTCACCAATTGTTTTAAGTGCATTCAGTTAATAACTTAAAAAACTGACTTAGCTTAGTGGTAGAGTGCGTGACTTTTAATCCCGTGGTCAAGGGTTTCGATCCCCTTCGTCGCGCCTGTTTTTTATTTTTATTGAGATTTCAGGAGTATTTTTTTGTTTATACAAGTCACTTTAAAATGTATGCAAAATTTATTTTGTTGATTTTTAAATTTTATTAATCAAAAATAATTTCTCAAAATTAAAAAATAGCTTAAACATAAATCAATCTTAAAGTAAGAAGCAAAAAATAATTTCTTAGGTTATTAATTTTTTTCTTCCATAAATACATATTCCTCGATATTAAAATATACAAATAGTTTACAAATTAAAATATATATAATATTTAGACAAAGATAATAAAAAAAATGGTGTTATAACCAAGTATAATCGTACTAAAATAGACAAATACGATTTTTTTCCAATGAGTCACACGGATCACAGTCCGTATGACAGATAGAACTAGGTATACAGCGTTGATGAATTTTGATCATACGGTTTATCTTTCTCCCTAAAGTAATTCATTTTTTAACATGTGGTGGTGGCTTAAACTTAGTTGCTGAGAGAGGTTTGAGCAACCAATTCATTTTCTGTTGCTACGAGTCTTTGCCTCAAAGTGAATAACTACATGATCATTTTTTTAGATGCTACAAGTTACTTGTAAAACGGATCTAGCAATTAAACATATTTGGTTGTGGCTCAAACTTAGTTGCTGAGAGAGGTTTGAGCAACCAATTTATTTTGTGGTTGCTACGAGTCGGTGCCTCAAAGTGAATAGCTATATGATCAACTTTTAGCTGCTATAAGTTACTTGAAAAACAGATCTAGCAATTAAACATATTTGGTTGTGGCTCAAATTTAGTTGCTGAGAGAGGTTTGAGCAACCAATTTATTTTTTTGTTGCTACAAGTCGGTACCTCAAAGTGAATAGCTACATGATCAACTTTTAGCTGCTATAAATTACTTGAAAAACGGATCTAGCAATTAAACATATTTGGTTGTGGCTCAAACTTAGTTGCTGAGAGAGGCTTCAGCAACCAATTTATTTTTTTTTGCTACGAGTCAGTGCCTCAAAGTAAATAGCTATATGATCACTTTTTTAGTTGCTATAAATTACTTGAACAAAGGATCTAGCGATTAAACACATTTTGTCGTTGCTAAATAATAGTGGACACAGGTTTATAGCCTCTAAAATTTCTGGCAGTTGCAATTTTAGATGCTTAAACTATTAAAGCGACTAGTTTTTCGAGCTCTTGCTAATATTTTAGACGCTAAAGCCCGTTTTTCTTGTAGTGCATAAAGAACGAATGAAGTAAATTTATACCCCAAGTAGAGAACCATGTCACGAGAACTGAAACCTCATGAAAATATAAATAACCTTGCGAATTTGAGGAAGACCCAAAACTAATTAGGGGCGATTTTTTTAACCCAATCCCATGGGTGAGGCTAAGGGGTGACCTAGGGTATTTAAAAATACTAAAATACCCTTTTACTTATCAAATAATTACCACAAAACCTTTCACTAATAAAAGTTTAAAACCCTAAACCTAAAAGCTTAGATGTCATAATTGGTAGTTTCGTGTTTGTATTCAACTACCGATTATGATACTGTTCTTCATTGTTCATGAACATCATGCACAATCGGTAGTTATGTTTAGTCATAAACTACCGATTATATTCCTGGAGCAAAATTTAGGCATAATCGGTAGTTTCGTATAAGGTTAAACTTCCGATTGTGTATGTTAGTGATTCCTCAAAAACATCGATCATAATCGGTAGTTATGTTTACACCTAAACTACCGATTGTATTCTTGTCTCCAAATTTACACATAATCGGAAGTTAATCTATTTATATAACTACCGATTGTAGTGTGTCCATATGCACAATCAGTAGTTATGTAGAGCCCGAGTTACCGATTATGCAAAATCGGTAGTTACTTTGTTTAATTTAAGAAGAGGACCTCGCTACACGAATTGAAAGGTCTACCGATTATGTAGTGATTAAACGGTGTCTTCCTGGAAAGCACGATAAAAGATCTCGCGGTTCATCTAGTGTTGATGCTCATCGTCCTCGAAATTAGATTTTGGTTGTTTTGACAAAGAACATCATTTTGAAAGTTGATTTGTAACAAAGTTGTTTACTTTATGGATATGTTTATGATGATTCAGATTACTTATGTTTAACGTTCTAACATTTGAATGGATTGTGCATATTGAATCGAAAAGACATACATCGCGTAACATTAAAGGAAATCAAATACACTAAATCATTAGATTACACTTAAACACTTAAGCATATAGGTTGAAATGGTGCAAGGTACTTTCTTCCAAGATGCGATAGCAATCCTCATGCATAAACGTCTTCCCATGGATAGTTGCATATTTGTCGAGAGCCATCACCCACTGAAAAAAACAAATCAGTTATAAGTTTGAATGTTTGAAAACTCTTTTTAATGAACGACTTATTAATTGACAAACTTACTCTTGTCACACTAGATTCGATGGGATGAGCTTCTTTTCTCACTTTCATTTCCTGTTTCAAAGCTTCCAATCGTTGAAACAACTTCTCAAACCTTTTCTTAATGACTTTGAACGTCCTACGATTTTGATTTCCGTCTAATCCTACAAAAATCTTAAACAAACGCTTCCACCAAGAATCAGATGTCTGATCCACCATCCAATCTTCATTAACAGGTTCGTTATTGTGGGTAATGTACGCTCTTTCGTACTCATGTGTTGTGATCTTAACCCACGATCTAACAATGGCAACATCTTCATCAGTAGTATATTGTGTTACCATATTTAGTGCTTCAAAGGGTCGGGTGAGAATGAGTTGGAAAATGAAATGAGAATGAGAATGAGATTGAAAGAGATAGGGGAGATTGAGAATGAAAGGGATAGGTGAGAATGAGAATCACCTTGAAAGGGATAGTTTCCTTTTATAGTGTTTAATTACCAATAGTTTTTTTTTTTTAAAAGTCGTTGGGTTGGGAAGTACAAGCACATCGGTAGTTTAAAAAATTCTTAAACTACCGATTGTGCTAGTACAAAATGTTGAATTTTTTTTAAAAAATTCGATTTCCAATTTGGGGCTACTTTTGATAATCGGTAGTTTAAGAAAAAATTAAACTACCGATTTGTGCTAGTACAAAATGTTAAAATTTTTAAAAAAAAATCGATTTCCAATTTGGGGATACTTATGATAATCGGTAGTTTAAGAATTACTTAAACTACCGATATGCTTGTACAAAATGTTGAAATTTTTTAAAAAACTTTCGGTTTCCAATTTGGGGCTACTTATGATAATCGGTAGTTTAAGTATTACTTAAACTACCGATTGAGCTTGTACAAAATGTTGAAATTTTTTAAAAAAAATCGATTTCCAATTTGGGGCTACTTATTAGAATCGGTAGTTTAAGAATTTCTTAAACTACCGATTGTGCTTGTACAAAATGTACACGGAAAATTTCGTACACGGAAAAAGTTGAAAATTTATATCAACTTTTTGAAAATAGTGTGCACGGAACTTAGTATAAAAGTTGAAAATATTATCTACCATTTTCATTTCTTCTCTTCTACCAATTCTTCTACTCTCTTTCCTCTCCATTTCTTCTCATTCTCTATCAAAAATGGATCCAAACACTTTTGCATCACAATCAAAGAAGGGAAGGAAAAGATGGTGATCTAAAAGTCCAAAATAATTCATCTCGATTCGTCAACTTATTCCGACGATAAGACCCTCCATCATTGTAAAAAATCGGTAACTGATTCCTCAACTGATTCCCAGAAAAGGTAAGTTACATCGAACTTTTAAGTTTTTAGATTAACAGTGCATAGTCGGTAGAAATATGATAGACTTTATCTACCGATTATGGCTCGAGTTCATCATTCCTGCAGAACATCATGAATAATCGGTGGATCGACTTTAGTTTTATCTACCGATTAAGACTTGCAATTAGTTTCTGGATTTTTATTTACAATAATCAGTAGATATAAAATAGACTTAATTACCGATTATTTATTATGTTTTAGTTAAACATCATAATTGGTAGATATTTTTTGTACCCATACTACCGATTGCATATAATCGGAAGTATATTGAGAACACGACCTACCGATTATGTGTAATCGGTTGATTGTGCTTAATTTTGTCTACCGATTATGTTAATGTGTAGTTAGTTAAAAATCTATGTTTTGGTTTGTTCATTAAAGTATGTTCTTCAAATTTTGATTAAGGTTTATGGATGAAGATGAAGTTTTTTCTCCCCTCAATTATGTTGAACGCGACCTACAGATTACTCGTGAATAAGTATATCAATTGATGCTGGATAACCGGGATTATTCACAAATGATGAACGATCCTGATTGTGAATTGAACAATCATGACAATCCCCTCAACGATGTTGAAGTTACAACTGAGGAAGATGAAGTTGTTGATCAGCCTAAGATGAACGAGAAGAAGAAAAAGAAAGTAAAAGGTTGTGATACTAGGACCAAGGAGAAGGAGAAGAAGAAGAAAAAGAGAGTAACTAGAAGTGGAAGAATTTAATGAAGTTCTATGCTGTGTTTTCTGTCGTTCTTTTCGGATGTTTTTAGTTATTTTGAACAAGTTATCTGAAGAATATTGGCAATATTTTGTAAGTGATGTTAAGTAATTTTCGGTTAGAGCATCCATTTAATAAGTGATATTAATTAATTTTCGGTTAGAGCAATAGTTCTGAACTACAACGCACATCTTCTCTTTTGCCTTGTTGAGAAGCCATTTCTTTGCCTCCGCCTTACTTCCAAATGTCTTAGTGCGCATATAAAAACACAAATATCATAAGCCTAACCATGTAACATACATTCTGAGAACAAGTTAAGAGTGGGTATGTAGCGTACCAAATTATTTGCATAGTGTAGGGAAGTATCAGGACCCTCGTATGAAACAGGATTGACCCATTCAATAATCTACGTAAAATAGCAATGAGTTAGAAAATTATAATCGGTAGTTAATTACGTTCACTTCCTACCGATTATGCACAATCGTCAGTTAATAATACTCCCGTGCTAACGATTATCTAAAATCGGTAGGTAATATGTATTCCTAAACTACCGATTGTAGCAAGAAATCAAGTCAAGTCCTGCACTCATATAATCGGAGGTAATATGTATTCCTAAACTACCGATTGTGCTTGTACAGAATGTTGAATTTTTTTTAAAAACCAAACGCTATTGATCAAACAATCCAAAAAATCCACCCAAATCGATTTCCAATTTGGGGCTACTTATTAGAATCGGTAGTTTAAGAATTTGTTAAACTACCGATTGTTCTTGTACAAAATGTTGAAATTTTAAAAAAAAAATCGATTTCCAATTTGGGGCTACTTCTGATAATCGGTAGTTTAAGAAAAAATTAAACTACCGATTGTGCTATTACAAAATGTTGAATTTTTTTTAAAAAATTCGATTTCCAATTTGGGGCTACTTATGATAATCGGTAGTATAAGAATTACTTAAACTACCGATTGTTCTTGTACAAAATGTTGAAATTTTTTTAAAAAAATCGATTTCCAATTTGGGGCTACTTCTGATAATCGGTAGTTTAATAAAAAATTAAACTATCGATTGTGCTAGTACAAAATGTTGAATTTTTTTTAAAAAATTCGATTTCCAATTTGGGGCTACTTATGATAATCGGTAGTATAAGAATTACTTAAACTACCGATTGT
>JAJJMC010013841.1:8833155-8875722 GCA_023531435.1 Papaver californicum
TACTTATGATAATCGGTAGTATAAGAATTACTTAAACTACCGATTGTGCTTGTACAAAATGTTGAAATTTTTAAAAAACTTTCGATTTCCAATTTGGGGCTACTTATGATAATCGGTAGTTTAAGAATTACTTAAATTACCGATTGAGCTTGTACAAAATGTTGAAATTTTAAAAAACTTTCGATTTCCAATTTGGGGCTACTTATGATAATCGGTAGTTTAAGAATTGCTTAAAATACCGATTGTGCTTGTACAAAATGTTGAAATTTTTTTAAAAAATTCGATTTCCAATTTGGGGCTACTTATCATAATCGTTAGTTTAAGAATTAGTTAAACTACCGATTATGAATGTTCAGGAGTTTTGAAAAAATTGCGATTTCCAATTTGGGGCAACTTACATAATCGGTAGTTTGTACAAAATTTAAACTACCGATTGTTAGTGTTCAGGAATTTTGAAAAAATTACGATTTCCAATTTGAGGCAACTTACATAATCGGTAGTATTTACAAAATTTAACCTACCGATTGTGGTGAAATCGGTAGATATATTACTCCATTATCTACCGATTACCATACGTCCATGGAATTAAATGCATGCAAAAAATGAATTAGTCGTTGTGAATGACTACAAAACATTGCATTAATATTTTTTTTTGTATACATTTATGTTCATAATATATATTCAAAATCAACTATTCACCATCCTAGTTCAAATCAATTACGTTCTTTACTGAGCTTCCAAAAAAACTTCCAAAAAAAAACGATCCCAACGCTTCATGTTGGACTCGTATTGCTTCAACCACTCCTTACAATGGTTAGTTGGGAAGTAATTCGACCACCTAATCAATGGAGGTAATGGAAAATCATCTTTTAAACTTAAAGCGATAAAATGATTGCCATTAACAAAATCCATAATGATTCGTCTATCCTTGACCGAATCATCACACACCGTCCTTGTGGGTGTAAATGTGACACTAACTCCTGATGAAGGAGGAAAAAAAAAATGTACCACGTAGTTCAATACATCCGCTAAAAGATACCCACATATTTGCATTACCATCCAATACCTGGATCCGACTACCTCCAATCCGTTTCGACATTTTACACGAGTATATAACTCTTTGAACTCTTGTTCTCCGCCAAATTGATCTCCTTTTTTCATCATTTCAATATAAAATTCTTTATCCTCCAATAAATGTGCGGCCATCTTATTTCTTAAATATTGTCATTGAGTGATATTCTCGGTAACCGCCTCACTAGAGTTTTCTATTTGTTTCAAAGCAACGTGGAAACCACAATTGCCATCCCCATCGACATCGTCGGTGGATAAAACATATGGTATAATGAGTAGAGGGAGTTGTTCCAAATACTCATCGTGTATAGGTTTGGTTTGACTTAGTTTGGAAGGAATCGTAGAGACCTTAGCTTTGACTTTTCGTGAGCTTGGTCCACCTTGATCCTTCCTTGGACGACCCCTTTTCGCTGGAGCCGGCAAATCTTCATACTCAGCTTCAGTATGTTCATGCCTAGAAAGGTCACGACGACTAGATAAAAATTCCTTCAACTCTTTTCTTTGAATTGACCTCGGCTTTTCGGTATTCGGCCTACCCATCGCCTTTCCTTTTATTGGTTCATGAACAACCTTTTGACAGGGGTGAAGGGCTTCCTATAAATAGTGCATCAATATTTTCTTTTGTGCCCCATTTGACGTAGAGTAACGCTTGTGTATTCGTGCAAATATTTCCGTCTCCACGAACGACGCACCATCAACTGCCGGGGTTCTTGGAGTTAAATTTAATTGCTTCCAAAAGGGATGAATATCATTAATTTCAGTCACTTCAATATACCTTCCAAGTATGTGACGACACGGGATTCCAATACCTATCATCGTCTTGCAGTTGCAAACCGTAGTCTCATCATCGTGATCTCTATACAACTCCAATTATTTCATCATGAAATTGATTTCCCACCAAGAAACATGGTAAACTATACCCCTTAGAAGATCTTTATGTTTTAAATGCGCCAAAGGGAATCTATGCCGACTTTTTCCATTGAACCATAAATCTTAATGAGGTCACGTTCGGTGAACTCATGGATTGCTTATTGGACCGACACGATCCCATTTTGGCTATCAACTAGTATTTTCTTTAATCGTCCATGGGACCCCTCTGCAATTCGTGTTGCCTCGTTCTTGAAGTTCCGATATTCATATGTCCATGCATACACAAACTTATCCTTATGCGGTACCAACCATTGTGATTTGCAATACTTAACTGGTTTGGGATAGTTCTTGGCCCATTCATCCTCAAATTTCTTCAAGTTGTATTCATAAACTTCCTCCGTCATCCACCAAACTATCTTATCCCATGCTTTTAGAAATAAAAACCATTTCATTCCATCGTCGACCCACTTTTCATCGGCCAACCTTTTCTCTTCTTTTTGTTCTTCCACGGTTAGTTTACTAATACGTTCATCATCTTCCTTCGAACTCTTGGTACCTTTGTTTTGTTTTTTAGCTTGGATATGATGTATGCAATCGGATTTGATGTTGCCTTGAATGTGCCACGTACAAAGCAAATTCTGGGCTTCCGGAAACACTACCTTTATTGCATTCATCAAGGCTATATCGTTATCCGTTACAATAACCCTTGGAAATTGCTCGCCATTATAAATCGACCTTAATGTTTGTAACATCCAAATGAAACTCACATCGTTCTCATCATCCATTAAACCCCAAGCCACCGTAAATGTGCATTTGTCCGAAGTGTGGCAAGCGATGTTCAACAAAGGCATGTTGTACCTGTTTGTCTTGTAAGTAGCATTTATCAACAAAATTTGATGAAATCATTGAGCCAATTGGGTCATCTTCGGATGTGCCAAGAAAATACGAATCACCTTACCATCCCTTTCCTCTTTTCTCAACGTGTAATTGTGTTTCTCGACTAACCACTCTGATTGTTGCATAACCATTCGGCCATCCCATTCCGTCCTTTTGATCTGTGCTAGCGCTGAATAAATTATAGACAACGAAGACAAGTTGTTGGGGTCGTCCACCTTTATCTTAGATAGGATTGAACGCGTTTTCATTACGATCCTCATAGACTTCACCGTCTCCATTTCCTTTGGTTTTAACTTGGCAACCATTACGTTCCCAACAAGATTTTCCGGATCTTCATAGTTGTGACGACCATTAGCAACTCTAAACATTTTCCATACTTTACCTTTCTTACCTTCGGGCTTATGGAAGATAATCTTAAATGGGCATCCAATCTTCTTTGAATTACCTCGATATATCATCTCCGTCTTCTTTACGTATTTATAATTCTTTCCCATATGACTCTTTCGCTCGCCACCTCTCTCACAAATCATTTCAAATCGATCAACTTTCACGCAATCGTTCTGAACTACAACGCACATCTTCTCTTTTGCCTTGTTGAGAAGCCATTCCTTTGCCTCCGCCTTACTTCCAAATTTCTTAATGCGCATATAAAAAAACAAATATCATAAGCCTAACCACGTAACATACATTCTTAGAACAAGTTAAGAGTGGGTAGGTAGCGTACCAAATTATTTGCATAGTGTAAGGAAGTATCAAGACCCTCGTATGAAACAGGATTAACCCATTCAATAATCTACGTAAAATAGCAATGAATTAGACAATGATAAGCGGTAGTTAATTACATTCACTTACTACCGATTACCAAAAATCGGTAGGTTATATGTATTCCTAAACTACCGACTGTAGGAAGAAATTAAGTCAAGTCTTGTACACATGTAATCGGAGGTTTAGTGTGTTATACCACTACCGATTATAATACAATCGGTAGGTAACTATATAAAATTAACTACCGATTGTACTGCAAAATATTATCTTTGTAGGTTTGGAGAAATTCAGTTTTGGGGCGACTAACACAATCGGTAGATAATAAGTTCTCCTAAACTACCGATTATGCAAACAAATATTAAAAAAAAAACAATTTGGGGCGACTAACACAATCGGTAGATAATAAGTTCTCCTAAACTACCGATTATGCAAACAGAAATTCAAAAAAAAATCAATTTGGGGATTTTGTATAATCGGTAGGTAGTAATCTTCACGAGACTACCGATTGTTCAAATATTTTGGAACAATTGTATAATCGGTAGTTTATGAAGTACCATAAACTACCGATTGTGGTACGTCCATGGCATTAAATGCATGCAAGAATGAATGTTTTTTGTTGCCGTCACATATAAACGCATACAAATTGGGTTTTGAGCTTCTTAACACAATACCTGATTGTTTGATACATTATTATCTTCATTTTGATGTGATTCATCGTCTAGGTTTTCTTCCACACCAAAATTTGGATCATCCAACAAATAACCCAAATCGTCGTCTCTTAACGTATTTGAACCTTCAATACTATGTTCTTCATGTTCAATCTCACTTTCTTCCTCATACCCATCCATGTTTGTGATTGAATTTAGTTAAAATCTGATTTCCCAAAAATTGTTCTTCTTCTTCTTCTTCTTCTTCCTCTCTAACACACTCTTTATTTCTATTCTAAAATTAAAACTCAAATCCATAATCTAACCCTAACAATAACCAAATTAATTAACTAATTAATCAAAATTAACATTAATTAAGCAATGGTAGATTAGCCATTATAGAAATTACATGGATAAGGGATATATTGAGATTACTTCAAAATGACTTTATTTTGTTTTATTAGTCGCCCCTAACTAGTTTTGGGTCGCCCTTAAATTCGCAAGGATAAATAAGCGATGAAATAATAACCCCACAAGAAAAATCAGCAATAGAGAGAAGAAAAATAATAAACATGCATGCCGGAAGATAAACCAGATCATGAGGGGTATCTCCCGATGATATCTATCATGTTGTGTTTAGATGTGTTGTCTAATTAATAACAACTAACTATTAGATTTCTTATTGCTGATGTTTCACTTTAAAACATAATTTGGGACGAAATTAAAATTTAAAATCTCGATTGTCAGCAATTACAACGTTACCACCATGATTGAAAAAGAAACGGAACTAGTTAAGAATGTAGAAGTTTGTTCGGAAAATTAGGGTCTGAATTTTAGACACGAAGAAAAGTGATGAAAAGAGTTCAAAATCATCTCAAAGATTCATACCTATATACATATATACTAAGAACGATTTAGGTCCTCAGAGCAACTGCAGTCATTGATCAAAACCTTGATCAAAGATTAAATTTGATCTCTGATCGCTCAATCTCCCACAGCCGTGCCATCAGATTTAGTATTTAATCGACGAAAACCACTGTTCAGGATTAAAAGTAATCGCTGATCGGCGAGTAAAACTTATAGTCGAGCGAAGCACTACCGTCTCGCTTGTGAATAAACGACGGCCCAAGATTTCGCTTAAAAACACGGGCGAAGAGCTGACATTTCGCCAACTCAAGCGGGCTACTAATGTTTCGCTTGCTGCGACGAGAACCCAGCAGCTCGCTTACACAGAAGCGAAATGTTAATATTTCGCCCAACATAAGGGAAACACGGGCGAGATGCTTAGCTAACGCTTGGATTTATGCTAGGCGAAGTGTTGGGATTTCGTCCAACATATGGGAAACACGGGCGAGATGCTTAGCTACCGCTTAGTTGGTTGGCGAAATGTTGGGATTTCGCTTGTACTTTTTTTTTTGTAGGCGGTAGAGCAGCATCTCGCTTGTACCAGGCGAAGTATTAGTCTCTCATCCGTATTTTCGAGTGATATCGTGATACTTCGCTTACGTTCAAGCGACGTCCTAGACCCTCGCTTGATCATACCCTGTTGTTTTTGAGACGGATCAAAGATCAAATTTTTTGATGTTTGATCGATGAGTATCATCGCGTGACTGTGGATGCCCTCAGGTCGTTTTGAAAACCCACACCTGTAAAATGAGACCCAGATATAATTGTTTTCAATGTCAACAGTATTAGCCAATAAAAAATTTTAACGGTATAAGATTTTAAAAAACGGTCCAAACATGATGTAAGGATAAGATAGGGAATCGCAACCACATCTTCATAAATTTTGAATATCCAATGACTGTGACATAGGAAACTCTCAACCAATCATAAACGAGGGTTTTTGCTTCCATAAATCAAATAAATCAGAATCACACTTTTTGTGGATACTAAAAATGGGAGGGTACCCGGGAAACCTAGAATTCCAACGTCTTAACCCACAACATATGAGCAGAACGACATGCTCAAACAACATCCGAGAAATCTTGATTCACCTTTATCGTAGCCTTCTTAACATCAGAGAACACATGCCTTTCACGACCATCAGTAAACTGATCACCACCCCCAGCTTCTGCAAAAGGCTATTTAACCAAATAAAACACGTTTTATCAGCCTTCAACTCGCACCTTAATGAGGACTAATATGTATCCTCAAGACAAGCAACAGACTTCTTCAACAGCTAGAATTTACATTCTTAAAGTTAGTCAGGGACTGCAAAAAATAATAATAATAATAAAAAAAAAATGAATCCTTACCTTCATAAAGCCGCACGGAGTATTAGAATAGGAACATGCGCCGGCGAACAGGTCGCCAAAAACCTCTGACGCAGCTGGATATTCGTAGATACAACAACAAGAACTTCGTAAAACTCTTATATCAGAAGCATGGACGGTATCAAAACACTCAAGGTCAGCCAGATCTAGTTGCATAACCTCACGAATTCGCCTAGTGATTTACTCATAGGTAGCATTGTTTACTCCAAAACCAAAAAACATCGATAGCCCGTTTTTATCACCTTCATAAAAACAAGAAAAACATGGGAAAGGAGTACCGATAGTACCATCAACGCTCGGGCTACAACACTAACTCAAAAACCAAGGACGGGTCTAAAAAAGGACTAACCTAGGCTACAGCTCATCCATGTTTCTAACCCAACAAATATTTTCTTTGGAAAATCTGTTGATTTTTATGTTTAGCCCATCTATATAAATATAATTATCCAATGTAATTCTTAGTCCACGTTACGAGAGCATTAAAATTCAAATTTTACTCGAAGTAAAAAACCTTCTTCTTCTCCAAGTATTTATCTCCCATTCTTCCGACAAAAACTCTAAATTATTTTCGTAATCATTTTTTATTATTAATGTGTTTGTTTTAATCTTTATTTGTTTGTTTTAATCTATATTTATCTATCTATTTAGTATCTTATATGTGAATGAAAGTTACGACCTAAATATAAAGTTCGTCCCAAAAATTGTCGTGGCTTCGGTCGCCTTGCCAATCAGTGATATTTCAAACTTACCTAAAAAATAATCATGGATTCGTCCTTATTAAAAGAAATAATCATGGATTCGTCCTTATTAAAAGAAATAGAGAAAGAACAAGCGCTTATCGGGGGAATAAGAGGAAGAAAAACCCACCATTGAGGCGAAAAAGGAATATCATCACTTTTCTCTGAGTAACTAAAAGAAAGAGAAAGATGAACAATATTTCAAAAGCCATTTACTCCAGGAAAAAATGATCACACCCTTAAAAATAACGCTACGCTTCGCCAACAGATTTAAACCTTTGTATCAACAATGTTGGAGAATATTCCTGTAACAGTAAGCAAACCAAACAGAAACTAGAAAAGAGTTAAGGGTTAGAACAGATAACACACTTCAGACAATCACACAAGCACCGAGAGATGGAGTCGTCAGTTCAACAGACTGCCCTTAACTCGATATTTTTCAGGTACACCTTTGGAAAAGTGTTGCTATACCTTTAGAGATGACAAATCGAATCCAGGATAAAACCACCTGATACCAACCCAGTTAGCAAGACTCGTTGGCCCGTTGTGAACTTAACAGTAGAAGAAGATGAATAAACTAGTGCGCATACAAAGCAAGAAGAGGGGAAAAGTCGTCAGGTCAGTGGCTGCGACTGGGGTAAGTAAAAATCTGATTTTTGTTTTTCTTTTAAAGAAGAAGAAGACTGTTGAATTTTTCAAACGGTCAAAATTCTTTTAATTAAACATATTTAATTCGAGATATTGAATTAAAATATTTTGTTTATTAAACCTGATTTAATTTTATAAATACAAAACGGTAAAATATTTAATGTATAGAATTAAAATATAAAACCGTTGGATCTTTGATGGGTACACGTATGCACTCGCAGGCACACGCAAGGCACACGCCAAGGCTCACTCCAATGGTCGCACCAAAGCTCGCACCAATGGTCACACCAAGGCTCACGCAAAATCACACGCAAGCTCCGCAAGCCCGCGTCCCGCGGTGCTTCGGTGCGAAGCACCGCACATGTGTGCATTTGCCCACTAGTCCATTTCCTAAGTCCATATCCAATCCACTAGTTTTTTTTCCTTATATAGAACGTTTTTGGTAATAAGGATAAACTTCCTCCTTGGTTTGCCCAATATGGGATAAATCAAAGGTTTCTCATTCACTAAGAAGTGAAAATGGATGGCTCTATTTTTCCACCCCAAGTTTGGACTAGTGATCCTAGGTCCCTTTAAGATATATTAAGTAACAAAATTAATTTTAAGTAAGAAATCCATTTTTAATTCTAACAATCCCCCACATGAATGAAGAAAGCGATAAATCAGAAAACCGGAAAACGAGAAATACCTCTTAAGCAATAGGTGTCCATAAGGAATTGAACCTCTGCTTAGTGAGAAGTACCGGAACTACTTGATGAACAGTGAACGCGATGTCTTGAACTGCCATGGTTTGGTGTAATTCATCAATAGCTCCTTACGCGAGATATCTCTCAAGAGTGCTGTTAAGTTCACGCCGTTGTGTCCGTTGTGGCCCTGGACATATCCCGTTTCTCAGAATGCTCTAGAGAATCAGCTCAATTCTCATAGGAAGCGACCTACTTCCTCATTCAGATAGGTGAGTTCTATCAAGAATGTTAACTGCTACACCCCATTTCAATCTTAAATTGAAGCTATAGAACTCATTAAGACTTTATTATAAGTCATCCTCAGATGCAGTCACACTATCACGTCTACACCATAGGGAAGGGACAGAGAAAATAATTCCCTGATAGTGTTTAATTTTTACCGGCCACAAATTAGTTGTCTCATTCAAAACCTTGATCTTGGGATCTCCAGTCAGCAAGGTTGAGTATCCTTCATGGCAAGTTTTAATTTATGAGCTTAAGTCCCATCCCCCTCGATGCATTACTAACTATCTCCTTGGACAATCCTTTCGTCAAATGATCCGCTATATTCTCCTTAGACCTCACAAAGTCAACAGAAATAACGCCAGTTGAGATTAGTTGTTTTAGAGAATTGTGTCTTCTCCTAATATGAATAGATTTTCCATTATAGTTGTTGTTTTTAGCATTATCTATTGCAGCTTGACTATCACAATGTATAGATATAGCTGGCATAGGCATATGCCAGAGAGGAATGTCTTCTAAAACTAGCCAAGAGGCTTCCTCTCCTGCTTTATCTAACGCAATAAACTCGGATTCCATAGTGGATCGAGCGATAACGGTCTGTTTGGAACTCTTCCAAGACACTGATCCACAGCCTAGAGTGAATACGTATCCACTCGTATACTTAGACTCCTCTGAGTCTTCTATCCAGTTTGCATCATAGTATCCTTCAAGAACAGCAGGGTGTCTTTCATAACTCAATCGGTAGTTTAAAGTGTATTTAAGATACCTCAACACTCTGAAAAGTGCATCTCAATGCTCATGTCCTGGATTAAAGGTATACCTACTTATCAAATCATAAGCAATGTCTGGTCTTGTGCAGTTCATTAAATACATCATACTTCCTATGACTCGTGAATATTCAAGTTGCGAGACTCCATTGCCTTTGTTTTTCTTGAGTTTGCAAGAAGGGTCAAATGGAGTACTTGCAGGTTTACTATCAAAACTGGTTAAATTTCTTAAGAACTGATTCAACATAATGAGATTGACTAAGACTGAATCCATTAGACTCCTTTCTAATTTTCATCCCTAGGATTACATCAGCAGGACCTAAGTCTTTCATGTCAAAGTTCTCACTCAACATGTTCTTAGTGGAATTAATGATTTCTAAAGTTGTTCCTAGTATAAGCATATCATCAACATACAAGCATACAATCACACCGGCATCATTTATAGATTTATTGTATACACATTTGTCAGCTTCATTTATTTTAAATCCACTAGAGAACATTACATGATCAAATTTTTCATGCCATTATTTCGGTGCTTGTTTCAAGCCATATAAAGACTTTTTAAGTCTACACACTTTGATTTCATAACCCTTCACTACAAAGCCTTCGGGTTGGTCCATATAAATTTCTTCATCTAATTCACCATTTAGGAACGTATTTTTTACATCCATTTGATGTATTTCTAGGTTATGAATTGCAACGATTGCAATTAGCATCCTAATGGAAGTAATTCTAGTGACAGGTGAATAAGTGTCAAAGAAATCTACACCTTCTATTTGTTTATAGCCCTTAGCTACTAGTCTAGCTTTATACTTTTCCACAGTTCCATCTACCTTATATTTTCTCTTGAAGATCCATTTACAGCCTATGGGTTTGCACCTTGGAGGTAAATCTACTATCTCCCAGGTTTCATTCTGAACAATAAATCCATCTCACTAATGGTGGATTCTTTCCACCATGGAGCTTCAGACGAAGTCATAGCCTCTTTATAGGTTTGTGGATCAGTTTCAACTAAACAGGTTATGAAGTCTGGTCAAAAGATTTTTCTATTCTAAGTCTTTTGCCTCTTCTAGGTTCATAAAAACAGATTCATCTTCTTCTATCGGTAAAATATGGCTAGAAGAAGGGACATCTAGGGGATCATCACATATCATGCGAGATTCAGATTTCAACGGAAACACATTTTCAAAAAATGTAGCATCCCTAGATTCCATAATGGTGTTCACACCAATTTCTCAGTTTTTAGAACTCACAACCATAAACCTATAAGCAGTGGTGTGTTCGGGATATCCTATGAAGACACAATCAACTGTTTTAGGTCCTATTTTAGTCCTCTTAGGTGGAGGAATAGAGACCTTGGCTAAGCACCCCCATATTTTGAGGTATCCATAAGAGGGTTGTTTGCCTTTCCATAATTCATACGGTGATTTGACTGATCCTTTAAGGGGCACTCTGTTCAGGATATAGCAAGCTGAGAGGACGGCCTCCCCCCACAAGTTCGCCGGTAGTCCTGAACTGATTAACATGACATTCATCATCTTCTTAAGGGTTCAGTTTTTCCGTTCAGCCACTCCATTAGATTGTGGTGAATAAGGAGGAGTTACCTCATGAATAATTCCATGTTGTGCTTAAAAGTCTCCTATAGGGATTACATATTCACCACCACGGTCAGATCTAATGGTTTTAATTGCGGTGTTCAATTGGTTTTCTACTTCTAATTTATATAATTTAAATGCTTCTAAAGCATCATATTTTCCTTTAAGCAAGTAAATATGACAGTATCTAGTACAGTCATCTACGAAAGTGACAAACCATTTTTTACCACCTCTGGTTTGGATTGATTTCATATCAACTAAGTCTGAGTGAACTAACTCTAAGGGATTAGAATTTCTGTGGACATTTTTCTTAAAGGGCTTCTTTGCATATTTTGATTCTACACAAACTTCACATTTATGTTCATATTCCAAATTTAATTTTGGAATGCAGCCAGAGTTTGCCAATTTGTTCATTGATTTATTATTTACATGACCAAGTCTACCATGCCAGATATTCAATGAGACAACAACATAAGAAGAATCAATTTTATTAACTTCAACATAGGTTACAGATAATTTGTATAGGCATTCAGCCTTATATCCCTTTCCCACAAAATCCTTTCCCTTAGTGATAATCACTTTCCCAGACGCAAATACAATCTTAAAGCCCTTATCATCTAGCACACCACTTGAAACGAGATTCTTGCAGATGTCTGGTACATGTAAAACTTCATTCAATGTGAGGATTTTCCCAGAGGAGAGCTTCAGCGAAACTTTTCCTTTTCCTGCAACCTGTGCTGCAGATGAATTACCCATATAGAGTTTTTCTCCTTCTCCTACCGTCTGATAGGAGATGAACATGTCTTTACTTCCGCAGACATGTTTGATAGCTCCAGAGTCTACCCACCAGTCTCTCATATTGGTAACTAAGTTAACCTCAGACACCGTGCCAGAAAACTTATTTTTACTACTTTCAACTAAATTTATATTTGTTTTCTTAAAATTTGCATCTTTGCGTTTTCTACAATGAATTTCCATATGGCCAGACACACCACAAACATAACATGCTCCCTTAATTTTACCAATAGCAGATTTTGGTTTTTGAAAGGTACATTTTCTTTGCGGGCCAGGCTTGCGCTTGTTGTGGTCCAGACTTAGATTAGCAAATTTGTGTTCTGTGAGCTTTGTTTGACATGTCTCTTGCAGAAGAAACATTCTTGTCCTTTGAACACATCAATTATTCAACTTGGATTTTCTTTCCCAATTCTACCATGGAAATTTCACCAGTTTCATGCCTTAGTCTTCTCTTGTATTCAGCCCAGGAATTTGGCAATTTTTCAATAACAGCAGAAACTTGAAATGTTTCGTCAATAACCATTCCTTCAGCAATTATTTCATTAATAATTTTTTGCAGCTCCAGAAACTGATCAACCACTGATTTATCGTTCATCATTTTATATTCCAGAAAACGTGCAACCAGGAATTTTTTTACTTCCTGCTGTTTCTGCTTCATATTTATCTTGTAGTGCAGTCCATAAATTATAAGCATTGAAATTATCCTTAGCATTGTAAAAATCATATAAAGCATCTTCTAGGAAGTTTAAGATATGATTTTTGGCCATATAATTACTTCTCTTCCAACTTTCTAAGTCCTGTAATTTTTCAGGTTCATTCAGAGACTCATCAAACGGCTTCAGAACCATCTCATCTAGCATGTGGAAACTCAGGAAAAATAACATTTTTGACTGCCATCTCTTGAAGTCCTTTCCAGAAAATTTCTGAGGTCTGTCAACATCAGTCTTCACCATTGTTAAAGAAGTAAAATTTTGAAATTAAGCAATATATCGAGTTAAGAATGTTGGAGAAGATTCCTGTAACAGTAAGCAAACCAAACAGAAACTTGAAAAGAGTTAAGGGTTAGAACAGAGAACACACTTCAGACAATCACACAAGCACAGAGAGATGGAGTCGCCTGTTTAACAGACTGCCGTTAACTCGATATTTGTCAGGTACACCTTTGGAAAAGTGTTGCTATACCTTTAGAGATAACAAATTGAATCCAGGATAAAACCACCTGATACCAACCCAGTTAGCAAGACTCGTTGGCCCGTTGTGAACTTAACAGTAGAAGAAGATGAAAATAAACTAGTGCGCATACAAAGCAAGAAGAGGGGAAAAGTCGTCAGGTCAGTGGCTGTGACTGGGGTAAGTAAAAATATGATTTTTTTTTCTTTTAAAGAAGAAGAAGACTGTTGAATTTTTCAAACGGTCAAAATTCATTTAATTAAACATATTTAATTCGAGATATTTAATTAAAATATTTTGTTTATTAAACCTGATTTAATTTTATAAATACAAAACGGTAAAATATTTAATGTATAGAATTAAAATATAAAACCGTTGGATCTTTGATGGGTACACATATGCACCAAGGGTCGCACCAATGGTCGCACCAAGGGTCGCACCAAGGGTCGCACCAATGGTCACACCAAGGTCATACCAAGGCTCACACCAATGGTCACACCAAGGGTCTCACCAAGGCTCACACCAATGGTCAATAGTCGCACCAAGGCTCGCGCCAAGCGTCTCACCAAGGCTCGCGCCAAGGCTCAGGCAAAAGCACACGCAAAAGCACACGCAAGCTCTGCAAGCCCGCGGCCCGCGGTGCTTCGGTGCGAAGCACCGCACATGTGTGCATTTGCCCACTAGTCCATTTCCTAAGTCCATATCCAATCCACTAGTTCTTTTTCCTTATATAGAACGTTTTTTGTAATAAGGATAAACTTCCTCCTTGGTTTGCCCAATATGAGACAAACCAAAGGTTTCTCATTCACTAAGAAGTGAAAATGGATGACTCTATTTTTCCACCCCAAGTTTGGACTAGTGGACTAGGTCTCTTTAAGATATATTAAGTAATAAAATTAATTTTAAATAAGAAATCCATTTTTAATTCTAACAAACAAAACTCCAGACGTAACCCCAGCAATCGGGAAAACTCTGCATCATTAAAACTCCAAACCAGTAGCACCTGTAATCAATAGCCTCCCCCCCGATTACCCCCCCCCCCCCCCTACCTATCTTGTTTTTCTAGGATCTATAAAAAAAGGAAATAATATGGATATCATATTTCATATGTCTCCTACAATCCCATGGATAGTATTAAGGGCTTAGTCCAAACTCATCACTATTAACTTTCATAGTCCTTGAAATATATGACTAATAAATTATATCCCTTGATCCCTAAAAAAAGAGGCCTCACACCTCTTTATAAAGGACCCCTGTTTGGCTTCCTTTTGAAGGATCCCAAGTTTTTTATGAATGAAGTTTTCGCTCTGCTTTCTTTGTATTTTAGCTTATTAATTTGAATATTTAATAATCGTGTGTATTGTATAATATTTCCAGCACCTACACTTTTTTAGATCCAACAACTCTATAGGAATAAATTCATGTCGGTCAAGTGGATTTTCATCATCGTTTCTACTTTGGATGTGATGTGTTTATTTTATAAGATTTTACTATTGTTGATGCGACTAAATCACTTTTAAAAAGGAGATAAATTCTCTTTCTGGCAGAGAGTAATGGTTAGATGTAAAAAGCGTCATTTTCTGCACAAGTTAGAAGTATAGTTAGACGATTGTTAAGGAGGTATTCTATAGGGTGACTCCTTTGTATTTTGTCAGGAACACAAAATTTGAAATTGTTTTGTAGTTTGATCAAATCGGGATCAAATTCCTTCAAATTAAACGTAATTTCTTTCGATTGCAACAGTTCCAAAATCTAAATTACAATAAAAATACGTTAATTTGATCAAATATATCAATTGGAAAGATCTTAACACTACAAGAAAAACGAGTTTAAGCGACCGAAATCTTAGCAAGAGCTCGAAACATTAGTCGCTTTAATAGTTTAAGCATCTAAAATTGCAACTGCCAGAAATTTTAGCGGCTATAAACCTGTGTCCACTATTATTTAGCAACGAAAAATATGTTTAATCGCTAGATCCTTTGTCTAAGTAATTTATAGCAACTAAAAAAGTGATCATGTAGCTATTTACTTTGAGGCACTGACTCGTAGCAACAACAAAATAAATTGGTTGCTCAAACCTCTCTCAGCAATTAAGTTTGAGCCACAACCAAATATGTTTAATTGCTAGATCCGTTTTTCAAGTAATTTATAGCAGCTAAAGTTGATCATGTAGCTATTCACTTTGAGGCACCGACTCGTAGCAACAACAAAATAAATTGGTTGCTCAAACCTCTCTCAGCAACTAAGTTTGAGCCACAACCAAATATGTTTAATTGCTAGATCCATTTTGCAAGTAACTTGTAGCATCTAAAAAAGTGATCATGTAGCTATTCACTTTGAGGCACAGACTCGTAGCAACAGAAAATGAATTGGTTGCTCAAACCTCTCTCAGCAACTAAGTTTAAGCCACCACCACATGTTAAAAAATGAATTACTTGAAGGAGAAAGATAAACCGTGTGATCAAAATCCATCAAGGCTTTATACCTAGTTCTATCTGTCATACGGATTGTGATCCTTGTGACTCATTGGAAAAAAATCGTATTTGTCCATTTTAGTACGATTATACTTGGTTATAACACCTTTTTTTTATATTATTATCTTTGTCTAAATATTATATATATTTTAATTAGTAAAATATTTGTATATTTTAATATCGAGGAATATGTATTTATGGAAGAAAAAAATTAATAACCTAAGAAATTATTTTTTGCTTCTTACTTCTAAGATTGGTTTATGTTTAAGCTATTTTTTAATTTTGAGAAATTATTTTTGATTATTAAAATTTAAAAATCAACAAAATAAATTTTGCATACATTCTAAAATGACTTGTATAAAGAAAAAAATACTCCTGAAATCTCAATAAAAATAAAAAACAGGCGCCGACTAAGGGGATCGAAACCCTTGACCACGGGATTAAAAGTCACGCGCTCTACCACTGAGCTAAGTCAGCTTTTTATGTATTTTTAAGGTCAAGTTGATAACTCCAATCGGTTTTTGATATTGTGATTTTGATGGAGCAAGGACTGGATGAACGGCTAAGATTTTGGTGATAAAATTACATGTGGGGTCAGATATATAATTGTGGGACCTACTTGAAAATTCTAAAAATGGTACCTGTTGGACTTGAATTTTCTCTGATTATCTGAATGATCTGATTCATGTAATAATTTGATTCAGAAAGACAATAGCACATATTACATAATAGAAATATGGAAAATTCTTAGTACAATGAAAAAGATAGAAAAATTTGAAGCTGCATTTTATTTGTTTCAATTTTCATCCAAAAACAGTTACATTTTTCGGAGTTAGAAACTCATACCGTACAAAACTTTCGTGTTCAAGGACTTGTCTATTAGTCTCATTCTAACACTAAAAAATGGAACTAGTAATAGTGGCCACTATCCACTGTCCGACTTTGGATACCTTCCGAGAAAGCTTTGACGATTCCAACAGAATTTAACCCACCTTGACAGTGTTGAGTTTTTCACCGCAAGCAACCCAACATCCACCAGGAAAACTAGCTAAAGACAGGTAAATTAAACTTATACCAAAGGTCCACCATCTACCTCTTTCACCTCAGATAACTGCAGTCAAATATCAAGATTCATAAGATACCATTGGGGAATACTCAAAGAACTCATTGAAATCTCATAATTTAGTGCCTTACCTCAAGCCAAACTGATGTAGTTTCACTTCCTGTAAACAAGTATTGCCCAAGAAAAATGGTGTCTCCTTTCTTTACTGCCTGCACACAATCATATACCTCAGCACCATAGAACAAATACAACCAAGTCACACATAGGTATATCAAAGATGAAAATTGGAAGGGAACACTTCGATTGTCATCCTTATTTCTTAATCAAGTCTCCTAAGGGCTACCTCTATCAGCAGCTAGGGTCGTTTCTATATGTTATAAAGTATCATATCTCTCTTTCTCAAAGTGTTCTAATCTCTATCATTTCTTGCTGAGATCGATGATCATGATTACCTAATTCTCTAGCACATATGATGTGTGGGTGTGAGAGAGAGAGCGAAAGATTAATAAATTTAAGGCAGTAAGAGTAGGTGAATTATGCACAAAGTTCCTCTGTAAGAAAGTCTCATCACTAATTAACAAATAATTCTTATTTTTATTAGAGTTGCTTTTGATTAATTAAAACAATTAAACTAGAGTCTGGTTTCTAGAAAAACTAACAATACGGGTCTGCTTCCCAGAAAAGTTAAAAACTTGTTCAAAAATACTTCTGATGGGTGGGACAGTAATAGACTACACTTGTGTTTTAATAAAGAAAAAGTTCAAACAATAAGAAAAATAAAAATTGATTCCACTTGTTATGACCAATTGATTTGGTCCTTAAATCTGTTTATAACAGAATGAATATGCAAACAAGAAGCATGTCTCATGCAAACAAGAAGCATGAATATTCTATAGTAAAAACTACCCAAGATGGCCAAACTTCATCGTCTTGCTATGATAATCGTCACAAACCAATATAAAGAAGCAAATAAATAGAATCAATCTTCATAATCTAATCAAATATGTTACTCTATATAGTACTGAGCTGCATGTAGTAATTCCCAAACCTTAGAAGCACCCTCCTGACTAGATGCCTGGAAGAGAACACCTAATCGTAAAATCACTGCGTAACAAAGTGCCCAGCATCATGAAGTGGGTTTAACCTAAAACTACTATTATTAGTACTAACACCTCTTGTAAACTCAAAATCCCCTGTAAGGAAACCCCAACAAATTTTTTTTAGCATAAACCAAAAAATGTTCCCCTTTTTAGCACAAACCCTAAAATTGAAAGAAACCCCTCAAATCAGTTGAATGTTCATGATAGACGGAAAAGATACTGATCTTAGAATCAACTAATTTATACTTGTTGAAACCATTTAGGGGAAATGAGTTTACAGATCAGAGTTTATGAATCAACCAATTCATTTTTAAAGGTTTGGTGATTGCAATGGCTTGGTGTTTTCAGCTTTAAACCTAAAGAATCCAGGTCCAAACCGAATAATTATTAAAAAATTACTAACAAAAACCCTTGTAAGAAATCAGAGTTCATGAAAGAAAAATCTTGCAAAATTAGTAAACCCTAGATCTAAAAGAGATGGGTTGTTACCTGTGTTAGAAATACCTCCATTTACCAACAAAATCTACAAACACCAAAACCCCTAAATATTGGCGACGAGAAACAAAGGCTAGGGTTACAGTGAACGAAAAGAGACCTTACTAAGTTACTTTGCAATCGCCGTGAGTCTGATGCGCTAAATGGCTGCAACCTGTGGACAAGCTTCGATGATCCAGATTCGGTTGATGGTGATGAAGGTATCGATGAAACCTAGTTTTTCTTCTCAGGCGGCTGTTGGAAGAGAGACAAAGAGAGAGAAAAAAGAATAACGAAAATGAAGGGAAAAAAAGTTTAGGGTTTTGAAAACAAATTTTGAACGGTAGATAAGCTACCTCATGTGGATCATGAAAAGTTTTGGATGGTTCAGATTCGATGTTGGATTCTCATACGGATTGAGTCAAGTGTTTTAGTTAACTATGTGATTTTCACTGTGTTCACACGAAAATTTTAACGGTGAATAAGGTACCTCATACGGATCATGAAATTTTTTGAATGGTCCAGATTCGGTTTTGAATTCTCATACGGATTGAGACTAGTGTCTGAGTAGCATGTGTGGTAAAACATCGATAAGTTTAGGGTACCAATGAAGATTTCGACTTAGGGGAATAAATACTATGAGGAATACATGACGATCACTACCTTATCCAATCTAGTTTAGGGTACTGGTGAAGATTTCGATCTAGGATAAGTGGTTCTTAAGGATAACATGACGGATCACTACCTTATCCAAAAAAATAATTTTGCTCAGATTCATTAAATTTTATTTAATCTCAATCAAACTCAGTCATTTTCATCGATCTCACTCAAATTTACTCATTTTTCATTGATCTCACTCGTAGTTACTTAACTCATATCAATTTTGACTGAATAAAACTTAATGAATGAGTTCGACTAAGACTGAATAAAACTTAATGAATTAAGTGAAATTGATGTAAATTAATATAATTTGAGTAAGATCGATCAAAATTGAAAGTATTCAAGTGAGATTGATGAAACATTGAGTGATTTCTAGTGAAATATAACAAAATTGATTGAATTAAAAATATATCAAACTCATAAACATCATCGAACAAGGGGTTCATTGCCTTTTCACGTGATCCTATTATTTATCAATCTTATTCAATACCGCTCGATCTCACTTAATTTCTCAAGGATTCCATGGGTTTATGGTTCAGGGTATCGACGAAGATTCCGACGTAGGGGAAGAGGTTTTCATCAATTTCACTCGATTTCACTTAGATTTATTGAATTTTATTCAATCTCAATCAAACTTATTCATTTTTTTTATCGATCTAACAAATCTAATGATATCAAACTATGATTTCATCAGTCTCAGTAAAATTCACTCAATTTTTTGTCGAACAGACTTGAATACACTCAATTTTGATCGATCTTACTCAAATTATATCAATTTTCATCAATTTCCCTCGTTTTTAGTTAGATTTATTGAATCTTATTCAATCTCAATCAAACTTATTCATTTTTTTATCGATCTAACAAATCTAACGATATCAAAATATGATTTTATCGTTAGATTTATTAGATCGATAATAAAATGAATAATTTTGACTGAGATTGAATAAAATTCAATAAATCTAAGTGAAATCGAGTGAAATTGATAAAAACTGATATAATTTGAGTAAGATCGATCAAAATTGAGTGTATTCAAGTCGATTCGATAAACAATTGAGTGAATTTTAGTGAGATTGAAGAAATCATAGTTAATTTTGATTGAAGAAACAATTGAGTGGGTTCCTGATGAAATATCTTGTTGACATGCTATAACCGGTATGGTTTTTGGATAACTGATATATTGTGTGTCGTACGATTTAGGTGTTGGTGGAGCTGATGGTTGAGGATGATGAGGATAACTTGGTTCACCATATTGATCATGGTATCTCTGCCTTTCATGGTCGGGTTCCCAAAAAGATTCTTTTCTTAGATCAGGAAATGAAGTCAACAATAAAGTAACCAGAATGGTGGTCTATTATCTTCCTCTTGTTCCATGGTATAATTTTAAGATTCTATTACTTTTTTGAGCTCTCTATGGAATGTGGGATAGACATATGTATCACTTATAGTACTGGTGATATCACATATTGATTGGGTTTGAATAAAATTCAATAAATCTAAGTGAAATCGAGTGAAATCGATGAAAATTGATATAATTTGAGTAAGATCTATCAAAATTGAGTGTATTCAAGTCGGTTTGGTAAAAAATTGAGTGAATTTTAGTGAGATTGATGAAATCATAGTTTGATATCGTTGGATTTGTTAGATCGATAAAAAATGAATACATTTGATTGAGATTGAATAAAATTCAATAAATCTAAGTGAAATCGAGTGAAATTGATGAAAGATTTATATAATTTGAGTAAGATCGATCAAAATTGAGTGTATTCTAGTCGATTCGATAAAAAATTGAGTGAATTTTAGTGAGATTTATGAAATCATAGTTTCATATCGTCAGATTTATTAGATCGATAAAAAAATGAATAAGTTTGATTGAGATTGAATAAAATTCAATAAATCTAAGTGAAATCGAGTGAAATTGATAAAAATTGATATATTTTGAGTAAGATCGATCATCATTGAGTGTATTCAAGTCGGTTCGATAAAAAATTGAGTGAAATCGAGTGAAATTGATGAAAATTGATATAGTTTAACTCAGACACTTGTCTTGATCCGTATGATAATCCAACATCAAATCTGGACTATCCAAAACCTTCATGATCTGTATGAGGTGGCTTATCCACCGTTCAAATTTCCCTTTTTAACACAAAGAGAAGCACACATTTAACTTACTCATTTGTCTCAATCCGTATGACACTGAATCTGGACCATCCAAAACCTTTTAAGATCCGTATGACACCGAATCTGCACCACCTATTATTAAAACCGTGAGAACCGTTCAATGTTTTTTGTTTTTGACACATGGAAAGAATCTAACCATCAGATCTTAGTGTTCCAATTAAATTGGTGTCGAAGGTAATGATCGTCTAGCTCTATTACACTATAACTGAGTTAAGGTACACGTGGGGAACACATAAACAAAAAATCATGTCCGTCAATCTCTTTGATCAGTTACTCGAGGTAAAGTTTAACTTTTCATATATAACCATAGAAGAGAGAGAAAATCACTAAACCTAATCTCTACTTCCTTCTCGTCCGCCTCCCACCTTCTCCCTTTACTCTGTAAACCCTAACTCATGTCATTCTACTACTTCTGCAACAACAAAAAAAAGGAAATTTGATCGAAGTAGAAGAAGTGATGTTTTCTAACTTCTACATATACTTATGCTGAACTTCCAATAAGTGAATCTATGAACTTAGATTTCAGTTTCAGTAGTTTTTTTTTTTATTACATATGAGTTATTTTTGATATCATAATTCTAACCTTTTTTCTCTGTTTGATTTATTAGGTCTTTTCAAGGAGCATGAAAACCTAAATCTAATTTCAAACCCAAAGTCTAAGTCAATCAAATTCTTTTCATCCACCATTCTCAATATTTTTTTCCTTGCTTTTCTCCTAGCCATCAAACTCTTCAATCTCTGGTTCCTCTCTATTTTAGATTCCCCAAGATTCATAAGATTCTTCTCATCATCTTCCATCCATGTACTGGCGGATTTAGTTCCGTGCTTTTCCGCTTTTGACTCGAAACCATCCTCATTTGATCTATCTGATTCTTCCGGTGCACCATAAAATTCATCGATTGATAAAAGAACAGGTTGAGAAGGTGTATCAGTCATTACAGGGTTGATATCCACCACCAAAGCATATGATGAGAATGTTATGCATGACTAGAAGTAGGACCAGACACTGAATCAGTGGGGGTTTAGATATTGTTGATAGAATTTAAGGTTAGTGATAGGGTTTTTGTTTCAGTCTTTTAGCTTACTGGATTTGATTTATAATTTTAGCTTACTGGATTTGATTTATAATTTTGGTTATTATGCAGACAGGCAGGGGAAAATGTGGAGTTGCAAGGCTTAAACATCTTTAAGATATCGTCATGCCAATCCCAGAAATAAATTATAATGGATTCTTGTTTATAATTGTTTCATAGACACTGGTATTTGGCTTGCCAGTGAACTGCCAATTTTTTTTGTGGCCAGCTACTTATAGTGTTATTGATGAACACTGGCTTTATGAAGTTTCTCTCTATCAAGTTTAGTCGAGTTGTTTAAGTCGAGTTTTATAACATGTGGATTTGTTCTTTTTGGTCTCTTGATTATGGACTCTTTTGTGTGGAAAAGAAGAATACTCACAATCAACTAAATGAGGGTTAATAAATGTGGTCTGTCTGAGCTAATAATCGGTGGTTGTGGGAATGTTGTTTACAGTGTTAATTCGTCTATATTAGCAACTAGTAACTCCCTCTGGAAAGTGTATAAAGTGTTTTTTTTCTTGTGTTACAGGGAAGAGTTAGTGTGTCTGATATCATTGGATGCAGTAGTTCAAAAACTATCCATGCCAAACCTATTGGTAAGTGAATCTCTTAATTTTTCTTGTTGTATGATAATCTTGGATCGATGTTCACTATGATGCACCAGGCTAGGGTTGTATGATCATGTTCTACAGTGCGGATGAAATAAGGTTTGTTTCCAAAATGGAATGGATCACAGTTCTAGTCGTGATGGTTCTTGGCTGATATCAGATAATATCAAGCAAAGCCTTGATGCTATAGAATTCCTAGCTTCCAAGTAAAATATGTTTATCTCTAGACATAATAAATGCTCTTAGAACAGTCTTTATGTATTGACAATTACTTATTGTGAATGAGCATATAGAATTTCTATCTGCACCTCCTAATTAGTATGTCATCTTTCATTTGCAGGTATGGAAGCGATCCAGCTCTATTGGGGATTGAGCTTTTGAATGAAGCACATTCGCTCTATTGGGGATTGAGCTTTTGAATGAAGCACATTCTCCTGAAGTTCCTTTGGATACGTTACTGAAGTACTACAAAGATGGATATGACATTGTGCGGAAATATACATTCAATTCATAGCTTATAATACTGAATCAACTCCTTTGGAGACTAAATGATTGTAATTTTTTTGACTAAATAATACTTTAAATTGAATTCATTAATAACAAAGTTAATCAATTATGATTTTAATTTGGTTCATAATTGTTTTTAGTATTAATTTTAATTTGATTTTGTTATTTATTTTTAATTATATAATCTTAATTAGTGATAATGTTTAATATTAATTGTTAATTATAATTATAATTTAGGATTATCTAAATCAGAATTTTTTTTTAGTGAGCAAAGAAATCTGCTCGTTTTTAAAACTTTAAGCAATCAGAATTATAAAATAATTTGATTGCTTAGTACTTAAGCAATCAGAATTACAAAATAATTTGATTGTTTAATACTTTAAGCAATCAACTTTAGGCCAATCTGTTTTTAGCGAGCAAAATTCATTGATCGCTTAAAACCTTAACTAAGTAACTTCAAACTCTATATATCTTCCAACTAGGTAGTTTAATAGCTCTTCCAACTAGGTAGTTTAAAAACTTTGCTATCTCAAAAGCTTGAGCAACTAACTTCAAACCAATCAAAATCAGAAATCGCTTCTAGCGAGCAAAACAGTTTGATCGCTTAAAACCTTAACCAAGCAAATTTAGGTCGAGTTGCTCCATGTATCTATCAACTAAGTATTTTACTTGCTTTAGAATGATTGGTATATCTGAAGCGATTGGTAGTTTACTTGTTACATTGGTTGGTCTACATGTTAAGCGATCACAGTTTTACTTGCTCCATGTTAGTTGGTCTAAATGTTAAGCAATGAGAAAAGTACTCACTTTAGGTAAGCTGGTTTATTACTAGAGCGATTGCATGGTCGCTCAAGGCTTTGACATACATGGCTTTGGGCAACCAACAAAGCGAGTGCTAGTCGCTATAACGGTTATAGCGACTTAAAAGGGGCTTTAAGCGACTTAAAACGAGTAGTCGCTCAAACCCATTTTTTTGTAGTGTAATCTCTCAATTTCAAAAAAAATCCAATTTTAATTTATATCAAAATCAAACAGTTATCAAAAGAAATATTAGTTATCAATTGATTGAGAAAAGCCTTAAATATTTTCAATTTTAAGAAGTTGAGTTGGAAAAAAAAAATACAGAAAAGAGTTTCAAAAAATCAGGTAGGGAAGACGGGCTTCAGGGTCACGTTCCAAACCGGCAAAACTGGACTGTCGAAGAGTTCAGTCCAATAATGCACCGCATCCGTCATTTCTTCGAATTATGTCATTCGCACATTGCATTTTCTCATTCAGTTGAACTGGACTGTCCCATGAGCTTAGTCCAATGACATTTAAGACTCGTCGTGTTACGGAAAACATGCCATGGAACTAAGCTGGACATCCGTTTTTCTTCTTGGGCCTAATTAAGATGTTTTACTTGAACTGACAGTGAAAAGACATGATTACTCTTATTTTCTTCAGTCTATGCACAACCCATTAAACTGGTAACATGTTTGGAAGTGGGATTACTAAGTTTTGACGATTTTGATTGGAATTTTTTTTGCTTTGGCTATTCTAAACATATTTTATGCGGACTCAAACACGAGCAACTTATAATACTTGATTATATATTTTAGAGGCGTTTGAAAACAATTTATAAAAAAACATTTATATAGGTCCACGTTAAAATTTCGATTTTTTTCTATAATTAATTTGGTTCAATAATTAGTTTTTATGGATGTATAAGACATCTAAAATAAAATAATTTTGTAGTACCCATATTTTTCAATACTTCAAATATTATTTTTGGGCATTCTACCCAAATTTCATTCGGAGAAATAAATAAAAATGACTAAATTACCCTAGCCTTTGGGTTTATAAAAAAAAAAATTTGAAATGAATTTATTCGGTGTTCTTCAGTTCTTTTTTAGAAACCAAAAAGAGAAAACGAGTTTCAGTTTTGAGAGCTCAATTGTGGTGAAGACATGCTATGAAATCGAAGATTAAGAGATACTTCCGGAATCTGATTAAGACTTCAAATCGGTAAGTTTTCAATCTCAATTCATCTAGTTTCTAGCCTGATTTTGATTATGAATTAATCTGTTTTTGTTTGTGTTTGATTCTAAGATGAAGAAACTGCATTTTATTCTTTTGATTTAGTATGATTTGAAGCTCATTAGCTATTTTTGATTGTGTAATTTTCTTGTCATTTTTTGTGTTTATGTTGATGATTTTTCTAAGTTAGTAATAATCTGATTTTCATGCTTAAAAACTTCGACGAATTTGTTTCAATTCATCGATTAAAAAACGTGAACCAGTTAATTGTTAATAGAAAAACAGTTTCATGATTACAATAGATGATTTTTTTTTAACTTATTTCTATGTGAACTGATTTTAATTTTTCCTATATAACTCATCATGTTTTTAGGTTTTTGATCTGTTTTTATATTCAATTTGATTCATATTCAACTTGTAGTATTTTTTGTAAACTGATTTCAACTGATTTCGATTGATGTTTGCGAACATATTTTTGTTTTATTATTTAAAGCAGGATGATTCCAGTTTCATCATGTGTTTGTCATCATGTGTTGTTGTTTAAAAAATCTGTTGAATACTTATGTTGAATACTGTTGTCGTTGCGAACATATTACTGTTAATATAATTGTTGTAGATGGATCTTGATTTTAAAATTATTTGTGTTGTTATGCACTCTAAGGACTCTTGTTCATACAAGGTTATTCAACGGTCGATGAATTGAAGTTGTATGTGTGTTCGTGTCTGAAAAAGATGTCACCAACATCAATTCAATTTATATTTGATGGTGGTGAGGGACAGAAAATGGTTGTTGACAGTGATTTTAAGCTTCAAACGGTGGTATCATTTTGTTTTGTTCAGATTTTGAGTTTGTTGGAGTTTGAACTTGGGTTTGTTCGTGAGCCTTCGATGATGGAGTTGTTGTTACTTGAAGAAGCAAGCAAACATCACTCTCTTATTCCTATTTCTCACCATGATTGCCGTCACAACTACGAGCGTGTATTTAATGGAAAACTTGTTGTCAAAAAAACTTGTAAAAGGGGATGAATGTGAATTCATTATAAAAGGTTTCGGTCAAGAGTTCTTGGGAGGACGAGAAGAAGCTCGGCTTGTTGTTCAAAAATAAAATCATTATTTTGGTCGCAAAATTAAGGTTCTTAAGAGTGATGATACAAGATATACGGTTGAATGTTTTTATAAAGAAGAATTTCAATGCAAGTGGAGGTTTCATACATCGACGAAGAGTTCAAGTTTGAAAAATCACTTTATCCTTAGAAGCTATAATGGAGAGCATACGTGTTGTGCCGGTTATAGAGATGTAACCAATATTGTTCCCATTACACGTGATTTAGTTAAAGATTTGTTAATTGTCCAACTCAAAAAAAAATCCAAACAAGAAACCACGTAAAATTATGGCTGACTTGAAGAGTGATTATGGGTTAAAATTGAGCTACGATCAAGCGCATGCCGGAAAAGAAGTATGTTTGAATGAGTTATATGGTGATGATATCAAGGAATACACTAATTTGGTATAGTGGTATGATGTTGTGAAGAGAACCAATGAAGGAGTTGGGCTGATTTAGTTCTAAAAGGAAACCAATTCAAGAGTTTTTTTTTAGATTTTGAGGCTTGCATATTTGGCTTCAAATTTATCGTCCGGTGTTGTTCTTAGATGGAACTTTCTTGACGGGAAAGTATAAGGGAAAAATGCAAATAATGGTATGTGTTCTCTTATAGATAGATTTGATAAAAATTCATTTTATTTAGTGAAGTCAAATTGCATCCAGACAAATTGCTTTTTCTATCAGTTTCTGTTAGTCTTTTTTCATAGGATGCAACCAGTTACATTTTGTGTTTATCACCCTGACTTTTCCGCTTAATGATTTTTTTTTTGTATTTTTTGTTTTGTTTTTATAGGAATCTTCCCTTTAGCATACGGTATCGTTTCAAGTGAGAATGTCGACAACTGGCATTGGCTCTTGGAGAATCTAAAGTCTATTTTGGGTCCACGACCATTAACTTTCATTTTGGATCGTCATGATGGTTTGATCTTTGGTATTCCCGCTGTATTTTCTAATTCTCATCATGGTTATTGTTATCATCACTTGAAAAACAATGTTTGTACTCATATTAAGAAGATGAACGAAAAATATGGTATTGCAATAGACTTGTTCACTCAATGTTCTTACTCGTCAACTCTTGAAGGTTTTTATGACGGTATGAATAAGTTGAAGGAAATGGGATGCAAAGGTCTTCACCGCTACTTGAGTGCTCTTCCCGTGGAGAATTGGTCCACAGCATATTGTAAAGGATGTAGATATGGAGACATGTGTTCAAATGTCACAGAATCCTTTAATACTTGGATTAGGGAGGCGAAAAGTATGCTTATTGCAACATTAGTCGACCACATTCGAGTCAAGATAATAGTGCAGATGAGTTCAAGGAAGGTTGAAGGGTCAAAGTATTCTTGATATTTATGTCCCAACCTTGAAAAAGAAGTTGAGAAGTCAATTCGTGTCGGCAGTACTTGAAGAATAAGCAAGTCTGGTGAATTTCAGTTTGAAGTACACTCTGATCATACTCATGTTGTTGATCTTATCAAGTGGCACTGCAACTGCCAGTGTTGGTTTACTGATCAGTTCCCATGTGTTCACGCTATCGTGTGTATGGCTTCAGCAAAGCTTAGCGTCTATGATTTCACTAATCCTTTTTTCAGTATTGGGTTCTTTCAGGCTGCGTATGATCATTCAATCAAACCAATTCCAAATCATGACAAGCCTTCAACTGTTGCTGAAGAAAAACTTATCCACCCACCGGATGTTGCTGGAAAAGTAGGAAGACCAAATAAAAAGAGGATTCCTAGCACAGGTTTGGGTTTCACGAGATCGATTACGTGCGGTAACTTCCATACAAAAGCAAGGCATAACAAGACAATGTATCCTCATCCTCTCGCCAAAAAACAACGCCTTCTTCTCCCTCCTTAATAGTATCTTTTTCCACTGATTCTTCTCGACAGTTCATTGATTCTTGGTCTTACTCATTCTCTGCAACTTCTTATTGCATATTAGACTCATTATTTTTACAATTATTATTTGTTTGGACGAATCTATTTTTATCATTGTTTGGGATTTTTATGTTTTGTTTGAAAAATTATATTACAATGACTAGTTTATCTCAATATCTTTTTGGGTTGTTCAATTGTAGATGCTCTTCAATTCAGGTACAACACAGATTAAACCTTGAATAAATTCAAGAATAACAAAAATTGAACCTGGAGGAAACCGGTTTCATCCTGCATAATCTGAAGAAAAAAAAAATGGCTTGGATGAAAAACCCTCCACTTGAAAAAAATGTTATTTTGCTTGGATGAAACCAGTTTCATCCTGCATATTCTGACAGAAAAATAGTTTTTCTTCAGGATATATCTGGTTTCATGCTATCTATTCTGATAAAATTACTTAAAATTATCAACAAATAACAATTCAAGTAAAAGTTTTCATATTAATTGATATGCAATTAGGATATATACGTTCATAGATGAAATCCAAGGTTCATAAATGTATGCAAAGATAAAAAACTAAAACCTTAAACTAAACTACATTAATAGTATTTTACATAAAAAACTTAAACTTAAACTTCTTTACGATCTTTACACGAAACCAGATTCATCAATAACAACCGTCTTAGTTCTCTTCCAACTTCCAACAACTTCTTTCATCACTGAGTACTTCATATACGAGGTTTACTCGCTTTTTGCTCATCTTTTTCCTAAGAGTTTCTTCTTCTTCAAAAGAAAAACCATCTTTCATCACCCATTCCATGAAGTAGATAGCATACATTCCAGAGTCAGGACTACAAAACCAAGTCTTTCATTTAGTTTTGTGTCTAATGAATGAAAAAAATGTATAATAACAAACACCACAGTGTGAATGACCTACCTTTTGCCATGTTGTGGACAGTTCTTTAAGGTAGTGACTTCGGTATCATCCATGTTTTTATCATAGAGTTTCCTAAGAACTTGGTTCACTCTTCTTACCATTACTTTAGTATCCTCCAGACATCCATTTTTTGTAGTATCAAGAAGAGAATTGTATTGTTTCCAAGAAACATCATGAAAGTCAAATTGAAGCAATGTAAAATGGTCCTTATATTCAGGCTTCGATGCAACTTCACAGTGGTGGTTCATCGGGATCAACACGTAATATAAATCTTTGATGTTGACATTATCCAATTTCTGTAATTCAATATCTATCAACTTTGTAGCCATTGATTCATCTTCCATGGAGACATAAAACTGAAAAAAAAATTAAGTTCTATTTAATTCAATCATTTTTACCAAAAAAAATAAATGAAAAAATAGTAAAGAAAATGAATCAAATGTTTTTATATGTTACCCATGCAAGTGTGCTTAGAAACGCGGTCATAATGAATCCATCATGCTTACTGTTAGGTTGAAACATTTCCCTCCATTTCATAATCTTGAACTCAATAATATTGTTCGACACTGAAAGATTTAACATCATTTCTTGAATGTATTCTCCCATAATAGAGATTGTAAACTTACCACCTCTATTGTACTTCCAAATGCAGTCGCTGCATTATTGATCATTCATATAGTTAAAACAGGTCAAAAACAGGATGAAACAAACAGGTAAAAAACAAGATAAAACTGGTTTCATCCCAGTTCAATAGTTTGGTATAAAAAGGATGAAACTAGTTTCATCCAGGTATAAACAAAACAATCCCAAGATGAATCCAGTTTCATCCTAAACAAAAATGCAAAAACAAATTATCATAATGGAAAACAGTTGTGCACCTTAAATTTCCAGATTCGTAGAACTCTTTCATTAGCTTTTCTTCGGTCGCTTTGTTTTCACTCAAGTAACTTTTCCACAACTTGTTATTCTTATCTAACTTCTTCAATTATCACTCATTTTCTTCTTTTCATCATCTATAACGTAATCCGAACCAAGATTTTTCCTCTTCCTTTTATACATATGCTTCACCTTTCTCTCAATCGACCCAAGTTCAGTCATAAATACTAGAGGTTGTGCTGTAATAACTACATCTGTGTTTATGGCTTCAGGAATTTTATCGGGTACATGAAGGTTTTGAGGAATATCACCTTCTACATCTTTGTTCATCTCTTGAGTGATTTTAATATTGAAGAAATCTGGAGGTGGTGTATGAACAATAATCTGAAAAGTAGGTGAAGCTTGTGGAGTTTCTGATTGCGACTTGTGTTGTCTTTTCAATACTTCCACTTTATTTCGCAAGTCTAAGATTATCTTATCCTTAGCCTCTAATTCACCGTTCAAGTTAGAGATAATCTTATCTTTCTCTTCTAATTCATTCGTCAAGTTGGAGATGTTTTCTTCATGGTTATTTTCTGCCTCGTTAAACAAACATAATTGTCTTTCCTCTTCAGTCCAACTACCAACAAAGTCAATCATCTGCAACCATGTGGACAACATGTTTTCATTTTCATTTTCATTTCCAGTGCTTACACATGATATAACTAGTTTCATCTAGTGATTATAGAAATATTACACAAGATGTAACTAGTTTCATTTGTTGATTACAGAAATATTATGGCTTTATATTATAAATTTACCTGATCTTTTGAAAGATTTTTCAGCATCGCCTCGACATCAGAAGACACTTGATACATGTTCCACCTTGCAAACCTTGGTAAGTTATCACTCTTGTCTTTCTTTTCAATAGATTTAATATGTTCAAACATCCAGTACTGCAACAATAAAAAGAACAAGATGAATCTGTTTAGTTTTATGCTTGTTGTATTGAAGATTAATGAATGTTAAAAAAAATAATCATTGAAACTCACCAACAGATAGAAGATACAACCATTTACGAGTAAGGTGTTTTATGTACTGCCTCAACATTTTCCATTAGATGTTCATGGATGAGATACGACCATGAGATTCTATTGATGATATCAATTGACTTCACACAGTTTAAGTACTTGTAATTTATATACATACCACCAGTGTTTGTGAAGAAAATCGTACAAAACATGTACAACAACAAAAGGATCACCAAATCTTCTTCTTTGCCTTCTTCTTTGATAATAACCCAGGTTCCATCAGCAATGTGCTTTTTCTCCAATTTTTCTCCACTTTTCTTCGCATCCTCCTTCTTGAAGTACTTTATGTAAAATGCAGAAGTTTTCAGACTAGGGTCCTCCTTTAGCCCATAAAGTTCCTTATCTTCTTAACTCATACGTATTCTCTTTATTGCAAAGGTAACAGCCAGTGAGTTAGGATCTGTCTTCAAAATTTGATCACCAATCTTAAATGAGTTTTTTGATTCATAACTTCTTATGATGTATTCTAATGCCTTTGGAGCTTTTTTATATTCAACCTTGCCCATGTTTCCTTGTTTGATCACATTCAGAAAACTCCAAAACTCAATCTTTCTTAAGTCATCCTCTTGTTTCTTTGTGATTTCCAATGTACCCATTAAATCCACCATTGGTTTTATACTTGACCGAAAGTTTTTCTTCCCTTCCTTTCTCTTCAAATGATCTTCATTACTTTCGCCAACCACATTTACATCATGCTTTTTCTTGGCTCTTAATTCATCTTTACTCTTGCTTTTGTTTCTTACAACAGGATGAAACCAGTTACATCCTATCAAAAATAAATTATATCACATACTAAACTTGGATGAAACTGGTTTCATCCTACATGCTGAAACTGCAGATTAAACCTGAATGAAACCAGTTTCATCCTCATTTATACTAACAATTGTTCACCACCATTAACTCAACACAGATGATCAATAACAAATAAAACATAAAGAGATCAGAAACTGGTACCTTTAGTTGAGGGAGCCATTGTGTCCTATAAATTTAGCCAAATTGTTAAAACCCAGAAAAAAAAACTAGATATTAGTTCAAGATATAATCAATTAAGGGGATGCAACTTGGTTATTGTCAAGGGGCAAACAGAATAAAATCTATAAACAAATCCTATCTAACTTGGACTATATTAATTATAACAAAACATAAACTTGAAAACAAATAAGAAGGAATTGAATTCATATAGGAAACCAGTTACATATCTACTACAACATCCTGAATTCATTACAGCCGCATTTACCAACAAAGTAACCAAAGGAAACCAAATTTATACTGCATATAAAATTGTTCTAACTAAACCTAGATGAATCCTATTTCTTCCTATTAATTCTAACTAAACCTAGATAAATTGCACATTTCAAATTAAACCACATTTCACATACTCTCTCTGAACTGCATATTATTCTTATTGAAAGCATTTTCATCCTACTTTTAATCTGATGAATATGCATATTAAACCTGGATATAAAACAATTTGCACTCACATTTTCTAATATCTACTCAACAATCACAACATAAACAACAAATTCACAGCAAATTTCATCCAACTTATAACACCAGTTTCATCCTACTTACAACACTAATATCACAAAAATTTCACATTTACAACAACAACAAATCCATCTCAACAGAAATAACTGAATGAAGATGGTTTCATCCTAGTTTATACTAACATTCACCAATATCTACTAAACACAACATACACACCAATTTCACATTTACAAAACATTGCCCGGATTTTGATTAAACCTAGATGGATGATTCCAGTTTCGTCCAAGTTTAAATAGGTAATGTGTAAAACATGTGATTAGATTAGGGAGAAAATAAGAAGCAGATGAAACAAATTTCAATCATAACAAATAAGCAAAAGAAAACCTAAAATTAGTAGAAAGAAATAGTAATTACCCTCTTCGTGGTGGTGATTAAGAGTATAATTGACTAGGGTTTTTGTTGGTGGTGGTGATAGAAACTTCTGGTTGTTCATGGATGTAGATGAAACTGACTAGGGTTTTTGGTGTAATGGTGGTGCTGCTGGTGGTGCTTGTAGATGGAACGAAGACTTGATATGGTATGTGGTGGTGAAGAAATTTTTGATGAAGAAGAAGGGGATTTTCTGATGATGTTGATGGTGGAAAAGGTAAGTTTTGATATTTTCAAAGGGTGGGGATGAAACTGATTTTGTGGGATAGAAATCCTAAAGGATAGTATAATCAGTTTTTTAGAAATTTATTTTTGTCCATTTCACCTAGAATAATATTTTATCCGTCTATTTTCATCGGATTTTAAAATTTTATGAGCAATAGATCCATATTCTCTTTTTTCTATACACATCATTTAAAACAGTATCCTGAAGTGAATTTCGTTAGGTTTATTGTTTAGTTGGCCCCTACGGTTATTTAGTCCTAGTTTTTTTTCCTTTTGTCCCATTCCTAGCAATTTCTCTTGTAAGTACGTACACGCGGAAGATGGAGAGCAAAAACTGAAATCCAACTGAAAAGTGCATAAATACATTTTATGCAATCACAACCACATAAAGGCAAATAATAATAGGTGTTAATTCCATCAATCAAGTGAGCATCACTTTCGGGTGATGAAGATGAGAGATGTAGAAGCTTGATTAATTGACTCATGATTTGAACCCATTGTGAGTGACTCATCATGTGGCAACATCTCAGCCTTCAATACATTCTCTTTCATCCTTCAATACATTCTCTCTCACATATAAGATGTTGTCACATCACTGGGTCACTCACAATGGGTTCAAATCATAAGTCAATTAATCAATTTTTCAGAGATGTACATATGGAGTATATTTTTTTAACTCTCCAATTTAGACAAGTAGAAATTAATTTTTGCGCAAGTCCCCTGGAACCGAATTGGTGGGTTGATGGCAAGCATTATTATCCCTACTTTTACCACAACCACCTGAGATTGTTCATTTGGTTGTGTCGACATTTTGCACTAAAAGGTTGAGATTTGCATCTAGACTCGAGGAAGTCAACTTAGAGCTTTTGATTGGTCAAGTTTGACTATTTAAGAACTTAGAAAGATAAATGAGCTGGGAGATCAATGGAATGAGGTGGTTCTCCAATCTCCATCTAAAATGGTCAACCCACTGAGCCACTAACAGATCATATTACGGTAGCTTGCCGAAATAAAAATATACTATATGATGGCACATCTGGATCAATTATTGCCGTATGTTTCGAGAGGCAATCAGTAAAAGTCAAAGAAGCGTTTTCCTGCGTATTGTGGTTTTCAGCAAAGAATAATTCGCAAGAACTAGTGGTGTTTATGCTCATAATATTCTACAAGAATATCAATAATCCGAATTTAAAATTGGTTAGCATCGAAAAGGAGAATAAAGAGAAATGCTAGTTTCCCCGAATCTTCTTCCGAATGTTTTTCCAAATAGGGGATCCAATGATCCTTATCCAAACTCTCTATTATTGGGATGGTAAAAGATAAAGATGGGTCATACTTTTTGTTTCAGTCGGAAAAAAATTCGGAAAAGAATCTTCGGGGAAATTAGCATTTCCGGAAAATAAATAAGTGGAAAAAAACTAACCAAAAAAGAGGTGTTCATGCTCTCACTAACCAAACTAAGCCTGGTTTCATGCATTTGCATGCGTTTGCTGGGCTGAGTAGAACCATTCATAACAACCTACAAAGAACGAAAAAGAGGAATTTAAAGGTCCCAATCCTAGTAAATAAACTACCCATGACTAAGTCCTCAAATGGGTACACACTATTTTGAGTTCTTTGACCTTTCCTTTCAACACAGGAAGAAAATGAAAGAATTGATCAAAACAAAAAGGAAGGATTCAGATAGATAGTCAAATCTATGACAATGACCTTATTATTGAAAAGCATTAATCGAAGAAAATGAACACGCAAAATCCATATTGAAAATTGAATACTGTCACCGTTAGTTTTTATATAGTATGTGTTTCATGAAAATGTATATCAGTATATATAAAGAGGTAAATTGAGACAAACCAAAGGCAGCATCAGCTGGAACCACACCATCTTCTCAAGGTCAACCCACAAAAATAGACAAGAAAAATAGAAAAACCCACTGATATTCCACTTATGGCGCCTTCATTTCGTTCTCGTTCCCCTCCAATTACTCTCTGGATCTCCATATACATTGTTCTTTCTTTGTTTCTCGTTAGTTTCATTGCAGGAGCCGAGGCTCGCAAAGGCTACTCCTGTGTATCTTCTATAGTCACCGAAAGTGTGTTTAAATCAATCTTTCTACACAAAGATGACGCTGCTTGTCCTGCCAAGGATTTCTATACGTACCAGTCGTTCATTCAAGCGGCAACACGTTTCCCTAAATTCGGTAACTCTGGAAGTTTAACCTCACGTAAGCGTGAAATCGCAGCTTTTCTAGCTCAAATTTCTCATGAAACCACAGGTAATTAAGTAGTTTTAGTGGCTAACAATTGAGTATTTGAATCTAAATAGTATTAACTAGATCTATTATCCATATTATGTTTCTAACGATTAATGTGCAATAACATTTGTAACTCAGGAGGATGGGCAACAGCACCAGATGGACCATATGCGTGGGGTTTGTGTTTTAAAGAAGAAGTGAGCCAAGGGAGTAATTACTGTGATGCTACCGACAAGCAATGGCCTTGTGTTCCTGGAAAATCTTACAAAGGCAGAGGCCCTATCCAGCTCTCATGGTAATTAGTTTCATAGAATTGAGTATTGATTATGGGGGTGTTTCTCATAAGCCCGAAAGAGTATATTTGCCAAGGTTTCTGTTCCATTGGTGATATATTTGGAATTCAGATCATGTTAACATTAGAATTAACTGATTTCATACAATCGTGCTTAAATTGCAGGAATTATAACTACGGACAGGCGGGGAAAGCATTGGGATTCGATGGTCTAGGAAACCCAGATATCGTATCAAACAATTCATTAATTGCATTCGAAACTGGTTTATGGTTTTGGATGACTGAACAGTTGCCCAAACCTTCATGCCATGATGTGATGATTGGGAAATATAGACTCACAAAAGCTGACCGTGCGGCCAATAGAACAGTTGGTTATGGATTGGTAACAAATATAATCAACGGTGGACTCGAGTGTGGTATAGGGAGTGATGGCCGAGTCAGTGATCGAGTTGGGTATTTTCAGAGATATGCCAAGCTGTTTAATGTTGATACCGGGCCTAACTTGGATTGTGATAATCAGAAATCATTTTAATTAAAATCCATTATAAACTTGCCTTTTTTTCTTTTTTCTTTTTTTTTTTTAAATATGGAGCTTTGGCTTAGTTATCTTTGTATCTTCTTTTTTATTTTGAAACTATCTCTGCATTGTATTGTATAATCTTCTTGTTTGCATTGATTTGGAAACATTTGAATAAGAAACAAAGTCCCTTCCCAAGGCTATATTCAAATATCGGTCGTCCTCATAAGTAAATTTGTAGTGTTAAAAGATCCTACATTGGACGAACAGAACGGGTATTTTACTTATAAAAAGAAATTGTCTAGCCCAATCCAACCGTTTAAAAACGGTTATTTTCAGGGATCGACGATTGTTATTTCTCAGATTGTTGCATATATAAATCGTGGATAAGAATTCACCCACGTTTTCCGCCCTGATCTCACGGCCACAATCACTTCTTAAACGCACCCGTTACTCCGCCCATTAACCCCTCCCTCCTCCCTTTCGCCATCTTCATCTCTCCCCTCTTCCTTTACAAACTTCATTTCCTCCATCTTCCAGTCCATTGTCTTGCTCTCTATCTTCTCTTAGGTCTGAATTATTTTTGGTCTTCAATTGTTGCTCTCTATCTCCATTAGGGTTTTTTTAATTTCTCTCGGTATTTTTTAGGTCACAACTGTTTTTCTTCTAACATTTTTAGGTCTGGATTCTTTATGTTCTTCAATTTTTCTTCAACGGCACATAGGTTTAGTTCAATTGTTTCAAGAGAGTCTACACTTTATTACACGTATATACTGCATTATTACATATATATACTGCTAATGGGTTCCATGGATTGTTTTGGGATGTATTAGGTGGGTGCTTGATTTGTATATCCATTGTTTGGTGTGAGAATTGTCCAACAAAATCTGAATTCTTTTTTGATATTCAAACATGTCCTGGCGCTTCTGTTGAAATAATCATCATAAGTTCAGTATTGCCCAATTTGAAGATATGGAATCGCTGTCCACCAATACTTGTCTAACAGAGTAACAGGTACCCTTTTGTTCAACCCATTCACACACCGTTTAAACTACTGGATACATGTTGCTAGATTCTAACCTTTTTATGGTTTTAGGGGTTGTTTACCAGGTCTCCTTGATGTTGGAATATTGTAATGAAGGTCACCTCGATGTTGGAATCTGCTGCAGAAAATGGAGATCTGGAATAAAAGCCAGTTAGAAAGATTTAACGAGTCTATTTAATTAAGAGTATAATCAGTGCATAATTTCGTCCCTTAGGCGATGCCTACCAAGGACTGCTGAATTAAGAGTAAATTTTCATTCGACGAAGAAGATTGGAATAAGCTGGCTTCTTGATCAGACATGATAAGAAGGTTAGTAGATTTCATAGGAACCAGTGGGTTGAATCAATGAGTGAATACTTATGGTAGCAATATGCATTTGCTTTAAGTATTTTGAGTTCATTTCTTACTGCTTATTCTTAAACTGAATATGAGTGATTTTTAATTCATAATTCACTGCTTAAATTTGTTTTTGTCTTTTTTTTTGCTTTGTAGAAATAATATTTATGGGAAAATAAAGAAATTTAATTGCATACATTGAATGTCTTGAGTTACAATGTATGGTTCAGGGAGGAATTAAAATTGCATAAGAGGTGATGACATCAGTAAGAAATCATATCGTACGCGGGTATTTAACATAAAGATTATCGTAGAAAGCAATCGGCACAGGTAACTAACTGAAGTAAAGAACTTTTTGTATTATGCATATCTTGGTTCATTTTTGTAGATTTATGGTCAAAGTTGGTTAATGAGCACTTTTTGTATTATGCATATCTTGGTTCATTTTTGTAGATTTATGGTCAAAGTTGGTTAATGAGCACTTTTTGTATTATGCATAGTTCGTCCTTTGACTTTACTACTGTACAACTCATTTTCATAGCTTTGGGTAATTACAAACTTAAATTAAAAATGACATATCTATCTCAGTTATTGGAACTTTCTTTGGACACAAATCCATCAATGCATTCTGATAGCTCACGTGTAGAAGTTGTAAGTCGAGTCTGCTCAAGCTTGCGTAGGCGCTAATTTGTTGAGCATTAGCAAAAATAGGAGAAAACATGAGTAAAATAAGCAGATATTCACTTTGACCAGTGGCAGAATTCTAAACAATAAGGGTATCTTCTATATGTCGAAAAATTATGTTTCCTGACATACTGCTGCATTTGTATTTGTACCATCTGGCGTAGTAATGTCTTTCCACTTAAAGGAGTGTGTAGAAAGTCGGTAGTTAATTTGCAAAAGTTTGGCTCTACCATGTTTGTTATATGTTCAAGTAGGCTATAATCAAATGTTATTCAGTTTTAAATGTTTTTTACCTTCGAAATTTTCAGGAAGGGAATTGGTTGGCATCTTTTGAAGGCAAGTGAAGAACTGATACCTCAGATGTGTAATCCTTCAAGATATGTAATCTTAGAAAGATTAACACTAGATATGGTTCATCATCTCGGACTTTTTTATTACTGTTTGGACATGTCTAGAACAGATGGCAGAGTATTAGTATAAGAATTTACGACTGATGTTGTTGTGCGAGAGCAAAAAGGTCTCTATACAGACAGAAAACAAACAATCTTGACTGTCTGATGAGTTAGATATAGAGAGAGAAAAGGAAATACAGATGTTCGATTCAATTAGGTTCTCTATGTCTCTCTTCCAACTACCAAAAACATTTGGAAGTCTATTCCTTTTCTCTCTCTCTCTCTTTTGCTTCTCATTTCCACTTCTCCGTAATCTCTCCTAACCTTACTTATTAAACCTCCACTAGATCTCTTTCACCCTACTTAGACTTGCTCAAACAGTTTGTGAATGGATGCCATCAGGAAACAAGCGACAAACCTAAGAGAGCAAGTAGCTAGACGACAACAGGTACTTTTCTTCTTACCCTAACAAGAAATCCTTACAGTTTTATTTTCGACCCGATGGAACTAACACTTGGAAAAGAGATCTCCTTTGCAAAAATATTTTAAAATATTATTTGGGTGTTAAATAGGTCAAGTTTAACCTTGATTTTATTTTGTGGGTTTTGTTGATCTGCAAGTTTTGGATTGTTAGGAGTGTCATGTGGTTCGGGTTTTGATTATATATCTTTTTTGTTAAACTGTGATTAGGATAGGCTGATGGTTGCATATGTAGAATATATTGAGTACTTAGATGGCACATTGCAAAATGCAACAGATTTAGGTAAATTAGAATGGTATTCATACAAGATGTGGTTATGGATAATGCACCACTCTAAGGTGGCATGGCTCAGTGCCTCAATTAATTGCCTGACGACTGTAGAATCATTTAATGTAGGATCGGTCTCTATCATTTGATATAGAGTTGATGACTTGGCAATAACCTTTTCAACATCTATTACAGTAATTGCCTTTTCAGCTTTGATTTGTCTCCCATTTCAGTTTGCGGAATTGTACTCAGAGATGCTGCTGAGGGAAGAAAAGGGTTTAGCCCAATGTCTCAAAGGTAATATTTTGTTTTTCATTTGTTGATCAGCTGTCTCAATAAGCTTACAACGGAGGTGTTCGGTATTATTGACTAAGTGCAAACCACCAAAATATTTTAAGGAATTTGACATTGAGGTTAAAGTTTGGTATTGATTGTAGGCACAATTAACTGTGAGTGGTTACCAAATGTGACATCAAACTTAATACAAAATAGTTGCAATACAGATTCGGTCATTCAATCAGTGCAGTTATAAATTTATCAAGAATCCGGATCATGGGACATCAGAATTAATAAAGTTTGAGGACCCTTGATTTCAACAGTCTATCTCGAAATACATTTGATGATGTTTTCCTGTAAGGCGTGACGGCAAGTGAATCTCTCATCAGCTTATGTACAAACACGAATGATGGAAGAAAAGGAAACATACATAAAATGGTTTGAACAATTTGTAGTTGAATTCTTAGTTTCTGTTTGGCGAATGTATACATGTTATCTGTGAAATAAAGTGATTGTTTGATGTACATAAGATTTCGATGTACCATGTGTGTTCTCATATTCTCCTTTGGTTACCCATTTATCATAGATACGTAATACAGAATTTGTTGTGGCAAAAATTAATATGTAAGCAAGAAGAAGATGAAATAGAATCTAAGTACATGGTTAAAGATCATTCATAAATTTCAAGTGATATTAATCATAGATTCTGTGATACGTAACGACATCAGGTAATTGTTAATCACTTCTGAACTTTTAGTTCTTGCGCATTTCTATTACTTCTTCCTTATACTCCGGTTGCATGATTTCCAGTAAGCTCTGAATGTAATAAATACTATGAAACCAAAAATGTCAGAAATAAAATCAATGGTCAAAAGTGCGTGATAAAAATAACACCAACAATCTCTATTGAACGATAAACCAAAACCCGTGCCGTAAATTTTAACCGCTGGATTCTTGGTATCCGTGTTTAATAATCATGCTCATTTAGTATTGATAGAGCGTTTGGTTTGGATACTTGGGAGCCTAGGAATTGGATTCTAAGGGAATATGCCCAATTCCCCCCAACCAAACAGTCCATCCAAAGTTAGAATCCATTTCCTAGGGAATCCAATTCCCTTGAGTCTTTTCATTTCTATTCCACCAGGAAGTGGATGAAATGTAATCCAATTCTAAGGGAAAACATGGAATTATCAACAACATTACTAAATTATCCTCTTTAAATCAAAAGGGTAGATCGAATCATTTTCATTATCCTTCACCTTCAGCTCTCGTTTTCTCTTTCCTTCGTAGAGCTCATATGAACCTTGTTACCAGAATCAATCAGTACTAGAAGTCAAATCAATACTAGAAATCAAAGTCATTTCCTTCAACATTAACCAGAGATATCTCAGGTATGAAAAAACTTAATCTCATGTAATCTTTAATATCTCTGATTTTCTAAACCCTAAAAAGTTATTTTTTAGTCTTGATTTTGAAACTCACAGGAGAAGATTCAAGTACACGACAGAGGCTCTAATAATAAGAATCGGTATAAAACCCTTACGTTATTACTTGTTTTTTGCTTTCAATACTAATAGATCTGTGAATAATATAGCATGTATGTATTTTTTTTTTTCTCTCTAGATTTTGGATTTTGTATGTTTGTTTAGTTGATTTGATGGAGTTTTCAAGCATGGGTATGTTTATGATTCCGATTTTATGAAGTGTGATTTTAATTTTGATCAAGGGTTTGAATATTTTATTTTAATTTTAGCTTTTATTTCAACTAAAAATGGTAGATCTTAGGTATGATACTTGAAGGAACATTTTCTGCTGATATTCAGAACTCTAGTTACTGTGCCAGAAAGAAACAGTAGTATTTTTTGCTTTTGAATTTCTGAAGATATCTTGGATATCATGATCAGGCAACTTTTTGGCTTTTGTGTTATTCTCTCTTATACCCCTTTTCTTCCTAATCATGGCCTACTCTTGTTTGAAGGATTACAACATTAACTTTTTGGATTTTGATATGTACATTTAAATCATCTAGATTCCATTTACTTGTGTTGCTAATAAGTCTGCCTTGGAAATCCACTATGATGAGGGTGTTTTTCCTTGTATGAAATTTGTTACTCATTTTTTTAGGTACATAATCTAGTGTATCCTTTAGTGCATAATCTAGTGTATACACACTTCATAAAATCGGAAAAGGATAATCTAGTGTATCCTTGTCGTCGAACTTTTTCCAGTATAGATCAGAATCAAGGTATTTTTTTTTTCAAGAGCATGGGAAATTGTACACTGTAAAAAGTACAAAACAAAAAAATAAAGTAATATCTCATCAGTTTCATAGCAGGTACAAAGTAAATGCGTTCAAATCCAACAAGTCGGGTCTTAAAGACAGATAAATATTCCATTACAAACTTGTGTGACTCCTGACTTGTGTGGAAGCAAAAATGCAACAAGATTTCTATCATTGTAGTTACCAACTATGAGATTTGGCTTAGAAACCTTCTTCATTGCCTGCTGAATAATATCAGAAACCTTTTCATAGAATAGGAGAGAAAGCTAAGCCAATCTTACAAAACCTAACTGAAAAATTGTGTGTGTGTGTGTGTGTGTGTATATGTGTGTGTGTGTGTGTGTGTGTGTGTGTGTGTGTGTGTGTGTGTGT